>CM034155.1:661047896-661117896 GCA_019776745.2 Taxus chinensis
TTTCTTCATCTTTGGATCTTCTACATCCTCTAGTGGTGTAGGAGATTCAGGCATACTATCCTCATACTCTTCCACCTCCTTGTCCAACTTTAAATTTCTTCTTCTCTTCTTAGTTGTCTCCTTCTATGGAGAGAGTCGTGGTGATATGCACACTGATTTTGGTGTAACACCTTGGGTTCTGGTTCTTTTGAATACCCTTTTGAAGTGACACTCTCCTTGTACTGCATCCAGGTCCTCATCACCTCCTTCTTACACCTGAGGTGGTGTAGTCACGTGCTCAATTCCTACCTTGTCTGTAGGCTACCTTAATCCTCTATGCTCCTAGGCCACCACTATCTTCTCATTCATCTTCCTCTTCATCCACCACTATAGTCTCTACAGGCTGTGGAGTTTGTACATTCTCTACTATATGCTTACCCTTAGGTGGCCCTAGAAGTGTGAACTCATTTTCCACATATTTATTGTTCTCTAACTTGGGCTTGAGTTGAAGATGCACAAGCACTACTCAAACATCTTCAACTGCCAAGCTTACCAGATTCATGTTTATTACATCTGAGATAAGCCTCTCAATGTAGGCAATCTATCCTGGATATACATATGTTTTTATCAAAGTGTGATAATCACAATCTACCTTATCTGTGATGAAGCTTAGGTGGCACACATGTGAACCAGTGAACTGATGCCTATAAGTAGCATGCTGTGAAGGCATATGATAGTTTACACAAAGGGATCCAAGCTCCACTTCATCACAAATCACGTGATACAAAAATGTTATTAGATTGTGAACTGTACTGCCTTACCCACCACCAAAGGTAACTCCTTGGGGATGTGCAGTCCTCTTCGAATGTTGTGCGGATCCTGTCATACTGTATCTCCACCCTCTGTTTAAATGGCCCACCCATGGTCCCTTCACATAAGTATTTATCAAATATTTCCGTCAGAGATTTATTTTCCATGGGGTACTCCCTAATCTTTTCCTTTGACCCATAGGGCAATCAAATCTCCATAAACACCAAAGACAATAAAATAGTGCCAAAACTAATTCTGTCACCTGTACGTGCTTCTGCAATGATTGTCAGCTCATACAACTAGTAGACTCCAATCTGCTTTAACAATTTCTCTCCAACGTCATCGTACACTGACATGTCTTCTGTTATGCGCTTGTTTGTCTTCGTTCTCAACAACGCATCTAGTATACTTACTAAGATGCTCATATAAGTCCGGGCATTCCTCATATCTATGATTCTTTCCGCAGAAAGAACATGTAATATTCTAAGGACATTCATACCTGTAGTGGTCAGGAAATCCACATGTATAACATGTTCTGCGAGGGAACTTGCATCGTCCACCACCACAACCTCATCCTCGGAATCCACCATGGTATTCTCGACCTCTACCACGATTGTCTTCAAAACACGCTTCATTTCAATCATACTGTGCATGATTGTGATCATGATCCTGATCCTCGTTCTTGCCTTTAGAGTTATATAAAAATCTTATCTATTGTTCACCAATATCTATAGCATCATGGATTTGACCAATCAGCCGGCAGTCTTCCGTGTCATGAGTTACGGACATGTAAATTTTACAGTAACAAGAGACGTTCTTCCTTATCACGTGTTGTAATAATGGGCAGTGACTAGCATCATGGTTTAACTGGAGTATCTCATAGTGTAACAATAATGAGCACACTGATATGCTGAGAAAAATATCCTTTGTGTGACCTTCCACTTCACTATCTATGCACCAAATCCCTGTGGGTGTCTCATGTGCTGAATTTGCTGATAGCTTCTCAAACTGCTTTGCCATTGTTGTGATCTGTGCCTCTAAAAATGGGCTTACTTCCAACTACCTCAATGCATAAAGCTACTTCAAGTTCTTTGCACAAAGATCATTGTATGTATTATGTGATAGCGCCCGTCGAAAAGGTGTAATCAGACCTCCAAAAAACCATTATGCATGTTGGCTTACATGAATATCATAAGAAAGCTTAGATAACAACGTTTTGAAATGAGCATTATACTCTTTGACACTCTCAGTAGTTCCTTGCATAATATCCTTGAGAGTGCTTATACTCTTTTACTCAAACTCAAGGATATGTATTTATTTAAGGAAAGCATCTTTTCGAGTTACATAGTCTATGCAAGTCTGATCAGGGTCAAACTTATCTATACCAATTGTGTGCACGCCCTTGTAGCGTTGTGGAAAATTGACTTTCCCTGCATTCAGAAGTCATGATTCCTTTTACATGCCAAAGTATTTCACACATGTGCATGTGTTCAACAACATCTTTTATGCCTCTATACTCTAGAAGCCAAAGAGACATCTCCATGTAAATATTCTGGGGGTTGGTGCAGATCCTTGCCCACCTAATCAAGAACCTCTTATGTTTCCTCTGCCTCTAGAACCACCAGAACCACCAGAACTACAGCCACATATACCTCCTGATCTTGAACTTGTAGCCAGAGTCAGACCATAAGATGTACTCCCCTATGTCCCAACAGTAGTACTGAAACTGCACCCCTATAGTCTGCGAAGTGTTACTACTCCCCGAAGAGAGTCCAAAATTATGTGCACCTGAATTATGTGTGGAAGATACACCTAAAAAGGTACCTCCAAATAATAACGAAGACATTTGTGCTACCATCAATGTGATTTTTATCATGAATTACTCATGCTCTCCCACTACCTAAATTAGCTTGCTGACTATTTTTTTGTACTAGATACTGGAAGGACTAAGTACAAGGGTAAGGTTGCCAGGTAGACTTAGATACATGCCTATGGCCTAGGTCGTCTCTGCTGGCATGCTTCCATGCAAGGCTGAGGAGGTTTCCCTGTCATGCTTTCCCAAATGGGGGGAGTTCCAAATGCTCCGGCTCCATGCCTTCTACGTGAGCTCCAAATCCTTCATGAGCCATCTCTCTCCTCAACGCCATTCACTCTGCAACATCCCACTACTTCTCAATTTCCCTCTCACTTGCCTCATTATACTTAAATTGCCTTTCTTCTCTCTTCCTCATTTGCCGCTAGGTCTTTCCATCTTTCACCAAACTTGCTTCTACCCTCGCGCGTGGTGGGATTTAGTTAGCCATCGGTTTTCTCTCCAAGTTCAGGGTTACCATCAAAATTTTTATCTACCATTAGAATTCCTTGTAGGTAAGTTCCCCTGGGATATCGTAAAAATTGGAATTTGGAATTCAGCTACCTCTGGGCACAAATTAGTGGAAATTGAGTACTCCAAGATATAGCTGTTCAAAACACCATGAAACCACGTATCCACAACGCGAGTCCAAATCAGATTAGCATCATAAAGGGTCTGAAATTCTTCCTGAATCCAGACAAGTGTGTGATACCTCTAATTCCATTTAGACACATAAAAAACCAACCACTCATACGGTTCTACTGAAAAGATAGAGAAGAAGATCTCGTAAAAAAAGTCATACATATTATTCTCCACACACGTGTGTGCATCCAACTCAGATCCGGTGTGAAACCTCCATGCGCATTCTTCTTCTAGGTCATGTATCGACTCCTAAACACTTGCTAGGGTCAACTGGTATGTCTTCATCATGAACCATCCTAAAAACAACTGAAAAAGATGTCGCGACAATGGAACCAATGATGCAACCTAAAATTTACTAGTAAAATCCTAAGCACACTGACACATCACTTAGCCTAGACTGAGTGCTCACCCTGAAGTGTGCAAAGGTACCATGCCCCTCTTTAGGGTTGCTATTGTAGGATGTTAGCAATATGAATACTTAATGCATTCAGATCCCTAATTAATATATCATTCTACAATGCATGTTCTGATCTATATCTAAAGAATATCATACTTAAATGATAACCATGATGAAATCAAGCATGCAAGAACCAATTATACTTAGAATTAACACTCTGATCTAGCCAATACACTTCATTATATTAAACATGATAAATACATAGAAGCTCATTACAATAGATAATACCATAGTTTATGTGTGCGTCAGATTTGGCAGCATAAACTCACAATAATTCATTTCTCATATCTCTCTACTATACTACAAAATTTATTACATATTTATAAGGGTGGGTAATTTCCCTTCACCACTTGCATAACTCCAAAAATAGGTCGCATGCTGGAAAATAGCCATGCACCCTTAAAATAATAGGCTCATATGTAAGAATGCTAACAATAGACCTCTCACAGTTAGCTGTCAGTAGAAATTCTATCTTTATCCCACATCCATGCAAAGCGCTCTATAGACACTCTTCCAAAAATAGTTAATGTGTGTCGCACAAGTATTTTCCCATTTTATGTGCTCCTCATGCCATCTTCCAAAAATATATCATAATCGTGAAAATGGCTAAGTCCTGAATCTGTGTCTGTCCTTCGCGTGTGATTCCATCCTGATCCTCCCACGCCTTTTTGAACGTGCTCTGCTCTTCCATGCGAATATTTTGTATGCCTTCTGCTAAGTGTTATACATTATCTACTCAACAATGTGCAAAATTGACAATGGTGGAGTGGGTAGCTTTCTAATCCCCCTAGAAGTGGTGAGTAATTTTTTCATTTTATTTCAAATAATTTTGATAATTAGAGTTATTACTACACTTGAATCTTGTATATCTTTTGCAGGTAGCGAGAAGTCTCATCTGGCTTCATACCAACGTATAAGCAGGATAAATTAATTTTCTAATTCTCCCATTTTAGGAAGTACCATTCTCAAAAACCATGTTTTAGCTCATTTATGGCTAAATGCTCCTCCAAGGGGGCAATATGTAAGCATCCAAAAATTACATGGTGTGACATGGAAAGAGCGACATGTATATAGTGATGAAAAAAAATTCCTCACAAGATAAAAATGAGATCCAGATCCCTACCTCTCTCCCCTGCACTCCTCTTTTGGATCAATTTATCCCTTCACCCCAAGTTGTGGACTTCATCTTTTTCTCATAGCCACTCTAATTAGTCTTTTGCCTTACATTTCAGTGAAGTTTACACAACTGTAGCGACAGTTGCACAACTGCCACTTTGACAACAAGGGCGGTTTTGACACTGTTTGATGTGAAATCAAAACACACATTTTTGAACACACGATTTAATTTTGATATGATTTCATCTCTCGTTTATAGGTCAAATTAGCTAAATTTAGGATTGTTGGATTGGTTTGGAGTTTCTCTTCCCCTTTTTTCTATATATAGTATGTTGATTTCTTCTCCTCAAGTTCATTAAGTGTTTCTTGATCAACACGTGTTCTTGACATATTATCCTCAAAAACTATTATAAAGTGGAATTTTTATTCATATCATGGTTTGGAAACAAAATAGTTTTGAAAAGTGTTAAGCTGCTAGATTTTGGAGAGGGTCTACACAAATAGGTGGTTCTCTAAATTTATTTTCTTGTTGCTCACATTCCAATTACCTTTCATGCATAAAGCCAACCATATAATTTCTTAATCTTCTACTACTATAAATTTAATCTCTCCTAGATCAATTGGAGCTCATATTTTGGAAGGAAATTGAAGCTAAGGAGACATTAGATGTAGCAGATCACTTTAGCAAGCTACCAAAACACTAGTAGCACAAGGTAGTGCATCCTATAGTTTGTTGCCTACTTCAGGAGGGGGATCCATAGGATTAGGTGGCTCAGGTTCTAGTGGGATCTGGTGGTTCCGGGGGTGGAGGTAACACAGGAGGAAATATGGGTTTTGGATCTAGTGGGGAAGGTCGACACCAACCCCAATAAATTTTTATGGAAAATATCTTCATCTCCCATAATACAGAGGGATAGAAGATATAAAATATCACATGCATATGTGTGAGATACTATGGCACACAAATGGGATTATAGCTCAAGAGTGTAAGGTAAGCCAATTTACAACTACATTGCAAGGGTACGCGCATAACTAGTATAAGAAATTTGACCCAAACCAGACTTGTGTAGATTATATCGTACTGCGGGATGCTTTCTTGAAAGAGTTTTATATCACACGATTTCTTCTCCTCAAGTTCATTCAGTGTTTCTTGATCAACACGTGTTCTTGACATATTATCCTTAAAAATATTATAAAGTGGAATTTTTATTCAGATCATGGTTTGGAAAAATTTTTAGTTTTGAAAAGTGTTTAAGCTGCCAGATTTTAGAGAGGGTCTACAAAATAGGCGGTTCTCTAATTTATTTTCCTATTGCTCACATTCCAATTACCTTTCATGCATAAAGCCAACCCATATAATTTATTAATCTTCTACTAATATAAATTTAATTTCTCTCCTTGATCAATTGGAGCTCATATTTTGGGAAGGAAATTAAAGCTAAGGAGACATTAGATGTAGCAGATCACTTTAGCAAGCTACCAAAACACTATAGTAGCACAAGTTAGTGCATCCTATATTTTGTTTGCCTACTTCAGGAGGGGGATCCAGTAGGATTAGGTGGCTCAGGTTCTAGTGGATCTGGTGGTTCCGGGGGGTGGAGGTAACACAGGAGGAAATACGGGTTTTGGATCTAGTGGGGAAGGTTGACACCAACCCCAATAAATTTTTATGGAAAATATCTTCATTCGCCCATAATACAGAGGGATAGAAGATGTAAAAAGAGCACATGCATATGTGTGAGATACTATGGCACACAAATGGGATTATAGCTCAAGAGTGTAAGGTAAGCCAATTTACAACTACATTGTAAGGGTGTACGCACATAACTAGTATAAGAAATTTGACCCAAACCAGACTTGTGTAGATTATATCGTACTGTGGGATGCTTTCTTGAAAGAGTTTTATATACTTGAGTTTTGAGCAGAAAAGCATCAGTGTGCTAAAGGACATTAAGTAGGGCACTACTGAGAGTGTTTGGGAGTATGATGCACATTTTAAGACCCTTTTGTCTAAGTTATCTTATGATATACATGCAAGTCAACATGCACTGATCCGTAATCATGAGAAAATTACAAACACATTCACCAATTTTGCTTTATAAAATGAGGTTACAAATAAATTTCAACATTATTAACTTTTCTCCATTTTCAATAATAATTAAAAATTTGGGGAGAACTATGTAAAATCAGAGAGAGCAAGAAGACCAAAAATAGAGAAAATTAAACTCACACAATTGATAATAGAGTTCAGTGATAACACCTACGTCTCCACATCCATTAAAAAACTGATCTAATCAAAATATGCCAAAAATAATTACAATAAAGCATTTTAAAATATCTGTCTCCAGCAACTTTATGGTAATCTCCCTACAAAATAAACATCATTCTCCTTTGGAATTTTCTAGAAACCCCCCTCCTAGCTCAAGCAATAAGCCTTAACTCCTAACATGCTTAGTAGAACTGACCCTCAAATATCAAGTGACTCTCTTTTATAACGTGTCAACCCCATGTAGTGTAACAGATCGGGTCTAATTTTGGAATTTGGGTGGGTCAAAGGTTTCGACCCCCTTGGCCACTGCCAATTGCTTTATTTCACCATTTGGGATTCATCCCACACAATTCTTGGCGACGGGCTGACATAGAGCTTTTAAATATAATGCTAAGTTTAGAAAAAATGTTCTTATGACCACTTTTTACATGTTGGTGCAGCTCGGTCGGATGTCGACCAAGTTTCATGTTGTATGCTTTAAGATTTATGCCTCCTGCATGGATGGGAAATGGACGCTAAGTGGACTGTGGGAGCATGAGTTGGGTGAAAATGAAACAGGTCGGGCATGCTAAGTAGGGTCAATCCGAGTAGGAAGGTGCCACAACAAAGGTAAGGTAAATGCGAGGTCTAAAAGCTTAGGAAGAAATAGAAAGATGAAAAGGAGTTGACAAAGTCCAATGTGGTAAGTTGGAAACATGCCACAATAAGACATAAGGTAGATGTGAAGGAGTTAGGAGAGATGGTGGGAAAGAAGCCGACTTGGTCGTCGAGCTAGCTTGACTCACCAAGTCAAGTTTGATCCACCGAGTTGCTCCCATCAATATGCAATAATACCATTAAAATGATCCCTACATAGGGTGTTGTTACGAACACAAGGGAAACTATATGTAGAATCCCAACAATAATGATATGAATAAAATGTAGGCCAAGACACCCATCTATAATCATTTGTTTTTAATTCAGCAATTTCATTTCTGCAAGTGTGATTTCTTTTATGAAATTTTGATTTTAATTTCTACAAGTGTGCTTTTTCCATTTCTGTAAGTGCGCTTTTCAATTTATGCAAGTTTTGAATTGTGTTTGTGAAGGAGTTGTTTTCCAAATATCTCTTTCTCCTATTGCATACAACCATCAGACACCAACCATGGATTGACATTATTAATGAAGAGGATTGACAACCATCATCATGAGGTCTAAAAGCTTAGGAATAAATAGAAATTATGGCAGGGATTTGACAAAGGCCGGTGTGATGAGTTAGAAAACATGACATAGTGGAGACATAAGGAAGATGCGAGGGGAGTTAGGAGAGATGGTGGGTAGACAGAATCAGTCGAGCTAACTTGATGCTGACCAAGTCAAGATGTCCACCAAGTTACTCCCATACAATATACAATAATGCCATACAATGATCCCCACATAGAGTGTTGTTACAAACATAAGGGAAAATATATGTAGAAGCCCAATAATGATGATAATGAATAAAATGGAGGGCAAGGAACTCCTCCATAAACCGAGTGTGTTGAACCTAGCTGAGGGCCCCCTGGCTAGTAAAAATAAGGGTCCTTTTGTCCGTTCCAAGTGGTCAGAAGACTGGTGCTCCAAAACAATACATTTTTTCAATTATTTCTACATACGTGGCCTTTATACATGTTCCCCCATTTTGTTTCCAAGATTTTAATTGATTGTGCCCTTTTATGAAATATCAGTTAGATCATCGTTTTCTCAATGAGGATCCACCTGGATCATGCACAATGGTTTGTTGGAGGATTTGATCATGCCTTTTAGAAGAGCACTTTCACATAAGACTTATACAGATCCACGTGAGGCACTTGATGATATTATGTGCACTGAGGGTAGTTAGGACTGTAGACATAGGAGTTAGCCCATTTTTGAAGGATCGAATTACACTACTATGGCCAAATAGTTAGAGAGAAATTGTCAGTTAACTTAGTGCATGAGATGCGCAGAGTGGGATTTGGTGCAAATATTGTGAAATAGAAGGGGCATACTAAGGATAATTTTCCTCATAAATAAGTACATGCCATGTTGCTAGATTGTAAGATTTTTTCACTTGGATCATGATTCAAGTAGGCACCCTTTTATGCAACACGTGATAAGAAATAATGTGTCCTACTATTGCAAGATTTGTAGGTCTACCACTCATGATACTAAAAATTACACGTTGATTGATAAAATTCATGATGCCATTGATACTGGTGTAGATTAGACCAGTGTTGTGAATAATTCTAAGGAAAAAGGAGAGCATCATGATCACGATCATGATCATAATGAGGGGCACTCTAAAGGAGGCCATGGTAGAGGTAGAGGATACCATGGCGGATTCAGAGGCTGATGTCACGGTGGTAGAAGGATTGATTTTCCATGCGGAACATGTTATACATACAAATCCCATGATCATTATAGGAGTGATTGCCCACATAACATTATCTGTTCTTTTTGTGGAAATAACCACAACTATGAAGAATACCTAGACTTGTACATGGAAACTTGAGTAAGAAGCATGAGTAGGACAAGGGAAAGGGAATGGTTATAATACACCATGTTGTGGAGTATCAATAGATGCCAAAGTTAGAAATGGATCTTGAGTTAGTGCTTGTTTTGGTTATTACACGCATTGAGGCTGTGCGCGGAAGGGAAGTTCCAAAGCAGAAGCCTATTATTACAAAGGAGGAGGTATTCCATGCAAAGTATCTAGACCCTATGAATCAGAAGGAGGTTTATCAAGACACCATGGAGGTGATTAGGATTTTATGGGTGAGATACAATGTTTGAAGGAACAATCGTGGAAGTTGGAACAAAATAAATCTATTGAAATCCATCAGACAGATGATGATTTAAAAGAAGTTTGCAAGATGTTGTGATAAGAGAACATCATTCCATTATTAGGGGAATGGTTAAAGGGAAACATCCCGCACACTGGAGTTAAGTGTGAAAGATAGATTCTGAATGCCAACCTTCCTCCTCATAGTTTGGATTATGGTAAGGATATTACTCTGAACATTGTTGTTGATGGCTGTATTTTAAGTAACATTTTGATTGACATAGGTGTGGAAGTGAATGTACTCACTTTGGACGTGTGGACTTAAATGGGAAGACCACCATTGTAGCCATCTTTGAATGTACAGTTTATGGAAAATAGGACTAAAACCATGCCTATTAGGGTGTTAAAGGACGCGTCTATTACTATATAGGGGGCCAATTTTACTAGGGGACTTTGAATTCTTAGTGTTTGTCGAGGCCGACAATTTCCCAGCCTTACTTAGGTTCCCTCGGTGTTATGTAAACAACGTTAATATGCACTTTAACAAGGGATATATAATTTTTTAGAACAAGGAGGAATACGTCATTATACCTTTGACAGATGAAAAAGCTTCACCCTATGTAGAGCCCTTTAGTGAATAATATTTAAACATAATTTATGTGCGCACCATTAGAGATCCAGAAGTGTTTGATTCATTAAAGGAAGGAGTTATCTAGTGGGATGATGTACTGTCCATGAACGATACTACAAGTGTTACATGTGAAAATTGGGCACATGACACTTATGAAATTGTTTGGCATCAAGTAATGTAATGAAATTACTTGTATAATTCAGATCATGAGCAGAAATATAACACCAAATAACACAATATTCTAGAATAATGATCTCAATATGCAATTAGAATAGCTTCACCACTTCAAGGAGGAAACCTCCAAACCATAGAATAAGACTCAAATGATCCAAATGATGATGAACTACTACCTAAAATCCCCTATATATACTATTCATATGTTATGGCCAACACCAAGGCCGACCTACTAAGCATGAGAAAGTATAAATGATATAATAAAGTGATATGGTAAGCCACAAGTCGGCTACTCATATCCTAATACAAGAAATAGGTTAAGGGCATAGCATGCCCTTCCCCTTCAAAACAACATTGTCCCTAATGTTGAGAAGCTCTGGGTGTTGCTGCAAGAATGTCATATCTTCCCATGTTGCATCTTCATTGTCCATATTCTTCCACTTGATCAGGTACTCAGTAATAACCCATTTCCTCAATCTTTTAGTGCATGTTTGAAGGATGTATTCAGGTTCCAAGATGACTCTCCCCTCCTCATCGAGCTCAGGTAACACTATTTTGGCTGATACTCTCTATACAATTACTTTCTTCAGGCAAGAAACATGAAAGACTGGATGTATTTTGGTTGATTGTGGAAGTTCTAATTTGTATGCTACAGTACCAATCTTCTGCAATACTTGATAGGGGCCATAATACTTCGGTGAAATTTTGTTATCCTTTTGTTGTTGTTTCAAAGACATTTTCTTATATGGTTGTAACCACACAAAAACCCAATCACCGAATTCAAAATGCCTTTCTGTGCGATGTTGATCAGCCTGTTGCTTCATGCGGTTTTGTGCCATGACCAAGTTCTCCTTGAGACTAGAGAGGACCTCTTGTTAATACTGAATGTGTTCTTCTGCTGCTCTAACCCGTGGTTTTCCTCTCAATGATGATGTGATGGATGGTGGATGGTACCCATAGAGTGCCAAAAAAGGAGACATTTTAGATGAAGTATGGAAGGAAGTGTTAAACCACCATTCTTCAAGTGGCAACCATTGGACCCATCTTGCTTGTTTATCTGATGTAAAGCAATGGAGATATCCCTCCAAACACTTATTTACAACTTTTGTTTGCCCATCAGACTGGGGATGATAAGAAGAGCTACGAGCTAACTGAGTACCCAAACATGAGAATAAATCAGTCCAAAAATTACTAGTAAATATAGGGTCATGATCACTTACTATAATCTTCGGTGTCCCATGAAGCTTCTGAACTGTGTCCATGAAGGCTGTTGCTACTGTGCTTGCAGCAAATGGGTGTGCCAAGGCACAAAAATGAGCATATTTGGTGAGTCTATCCACCATAACCATGATGACATTTTTTCCTTCAGATTTAGGTAATCATGTGATAAAGTCCATGGAAACCTCTTCCCACCACTGGCTAGGAATAGATAGAGGTTGTAGAAGACCTAGGGATTGAACTATTTCACCCTTTTTTTGCTGACAAACCATGCATTATGCCACAAATTTTTGGACATCCCCTTTGAGACCTTCCCAAAAGAAATCTTGTTTGACTCGATGATAAGTCTTCAAGAATCCAGAGTGCCCCCCTATTGGAGAAGAGTGAAGCTCAAATAGAATCTTATTTTTAAGAGTGGAGTTCTTACATAGGTATAATATATCTTTATACCATAAAGCACCCCCTTTCAATAAAAAATTTTTAGACATGCTTGGATCATTCTAGAGATGATGAATGAGGTTTTGTGTGGTTGGGTCATTTCTCCATTTGGACATTGCCTCATCTATCCAATCTTCCTGTAATATGGATGGTTGAAAGGGATCATATTTTGGAGTGGCGAGAAGTGAGAATCACCTTATTTGCTAGATTTCTCTAGAGTAATGCACATACTCAGATTTGTGAATTTCATGGTAATGATCCTGTTCAACACCATGTTCAGTAAGTGAGAGACCCTAAATAGAGGGACAGGAAACTTTACCACCTTCATTGTGGGTGCACAAGCTCTATTTCACCTTGCGAGGCTGAGAACGCACATGGTATGTCTAAGCGGAGTTGATTAGAGAGACTAGAAATTGACAAGAATTAACTGTAAGTATGATACATCCATTTGAATATTTTTCCACTAAACCTCTGGTGAATGAGGCGTTACAGGTTATGAAGTGCTTAACTATGGGAGATAGTGCAAAGTCAGAGGAACTGCTTCAGGAGTTACTAGGTGAGTTAGACCTAGAGGTGCATTTTGAAGAAGAAGAGAAAGGGGCAGAATAAATTGGGTGTGCTTGTGGAGAAAGAGAGAAGGGTAAGATGGTCTATATAGTGGATGATGAAGAAGTGGAAAATCTAGATATTGAGCATACAGAGGGTACGCACGAGGTCTTAAATAATGCATATGAGAAGATGTGCACCTACAATGAGTAAGTGAAAAATAATAAGGTCAACATTGGAACAGATGCTGAACCTAAGGAGGCCATCATTGGAGATTATTGGTCTGACTCTGAGGTTGCTAAGATAATTAAGTTGCTGCATGAATTCTGGGTCCTATTTCCTAGAGGATATCATAAATTGAAAAGGTTACATGAATCTTTGGGCATGATAACAATCAAGCTAAAGGAAGGTACGCACTCGGTTAGGAAGAGGCCTTATAGGATGAATCCTAACATGCGCATCAAGGTGAAAGAAGAAATTGAAAAAATGCTAAATTCTAGAATCATTGAGCCCATTGAGGAGGTAGAATAGGTTAGCCCTGTGGTGATCAGTATAAAGAAAAATGATAGAATCAAAATTTGTGTGGATTACCAGGAGTTGAATGTTGCTTGTGTAATTTTCCCACACCGTTAACAAAAGAAATTTTGGAAGGCGTTGCAAGGCACAAGATCTACTCCTTCATTGATGGATTTTCTGGATATCATCAAGTGAGGATAGCTAAAGAGGATTAAGAGAAGACAAATTTCACCATTGAGTGGGGAATTTTTGCATACATAGTTATGCCCTTTGGATTAAACAATGCGCCTGCAATATTTTCGTGCATAGTTGTGTAAACATTCTAGGATTTTATCCATAATTTCTTACAGGTGTATCTGGATGATTGGAAAGTGTATGCACTGGTAAAATATCATTGTGATAATTTAAGGCTCATATTTGAGAGGTGCTGGCAATTGAGCATCTCTTTAACATCAAGAAGTGTGTTTTTGCCACACCCTTTGGAACTGTTCTACAACACATCATCTGTAAGGAAGGCTTGTTAGTGGATCCTGCTAAAGTTGCTATCATTTTGGGCTTAGAGGAAACTACTAACCAGAGTGAGGTGCAAGGGTTATTGGGGCACACAGGATACTATAGGAAGTTTATTAAAGGATATATCAAGATCACTGTGACCTTAGAAGAACTATTGAAAGGAAAAGGTGAGTTTTATTGGGGTGAGGCACAAAAATGTGTGTTTGAGACATTGAAGGAAAGGCTTACTACAACACCTATTCTGCGCTTTCCTTAATGGAAAAAATCTTTTCACGAGTATGCATACAAGTGGTAGGCATGCATCCACCTCGCAGAAGCCTATAATGTCAAATGACACATACCATAACAAAGTCTTGCACTGGATTCCAGAGCACAATGCCAATGGACAATCTTTTCTATTGGTCGTCATTTGATAAAGAAAGTTTGTACTCATGCACGAGAAAGATGTTGGGAGGTAAATCCAATTATGGATTCACAACATTTGATTGATGAACAGGTGTACAATGTGCTAAATAAGCTTTTAGTAGAAGTAGATGCTAGGTTGTTCGGGATGAATAATAGAATAATATCATTGGAATAGGAGATAGATGAGAAGAATAAAGAAATCATTGCGCGAGATAAAGAAATAAAGAGGAAGGAACAAATAATTGTACAGTTGAAAGCCGAATTAAGGGAAGAAAAGGGGAGATTGTGTGAAGTTTACAAAAAGGTAGAGTTGATATCAGAATCGACTATCATAGCACGTCGGATTTTCTCCCCCTTCATAAAATTATGAGTTAACCTTTTACTGTTTGGAATATTGGACACACATTATTACAATGTAGAAGCAACCTTTAGCACTGGAGTTGGCGGAAGAAGTTATGGACCATGGTGTGACAAAAAGAGTAGTAAAAGGAAAAAATTGAGGTGACCATAACTCGTTATACTGAACTTATCGCTTTAGTAAAAACCGTGCCTCATATGGCCGAAGTTGTCTATGAAAACTATGAAAACAAAGATAGGGTGGCAAGTGTGCTAGTTGCCACACATGAGGCATATTTAAAAGAGTTATAGGCCAAAAACAAAGGAAATTGGGTGGAGCGTGACAATATAATGGCCAAAGTGGAGAGAAAGACTGAGTCCATAAAATTTTTGAGGACCGCTGTAAAGAATAAGATAAAATAATTATATCCCTAAGTGACGCACAAGATGTACGCGTTGACGAACCTTAGAAAACAACTGGAGAATATTGTTGACATATTTAAAGCTAAGGGTGAAGAGCTAAAATTTGAGGTGGTCAATATAATGATGGGGGATTTGTTCAAATAGGTGCAGTCTGTAGAGTGAGGCGGAAGCTTGGAATGAAATTGAGGCCTTATTAAATAAGGATTTCCCAATCCTTGTACAGTAGTAGCAAAATTATTTTATTCTTTGGCGTAAGATAGGTGTAGGGTAATTATTCTTTCATTATTTATTCTTGGTCGGAGTAGAATGGTTTTGAGGGGAAAAAACCATTTTAGTATGGGGTAATGTTGAGCATGGAAAAATGACTAAGTCCCAAAGAAGGTAACACACGAGAGAAAGGCTCATAGGGAAACACACACGTGGAGAATACGGTTTGCGTGTCATAGATAGGACAAGATTGTGTGCAAAAGGAGCTTACACTTATCCAATTTTGGGCTAAAGAGCTAAAGATAGACATGGAGTGTAAAAGACATCTTCTAGAAGACTTAGAAAACACACAAAGAGCTTACACGTAGCTACCGAGATCCACTTCTCTTCTAACTTACCATGCCTCATCCTAAGATATGATAAAGGGGGGTGTTGCTACGAGGGATTTTATTTTCCTCTTATTAGGTTTTTCCCTCACACATGTTAAGTCATATCACCTTAGGTGAGGTCATACGTCTTAGGTGTAATTAGGAGTTTATGACACATGAAAAATTCCCTCATAAAATTATTGAATTTGGTACAGAATTGCACAGTGGATGTAATACCAAACAATATTATATTTTCTATATTATATTCAGATACAAGTGGCTATTATATAGCCATAAAGGTAGGTAAACAACTTCCTAGGAAATAGGAAGTGAGTAGAACAATAAACCCGATAATAGCTACGGGTATAACAAATAATCATTCATAATATATTGTTATTCTAACAATATATATGACTAACTAACTTACTAATATTCACTATAATTAATTACCAATGTAATTATTATTCACACACGTACAAATGTGGAGCACTAAAATATTGATATCCTAACATTCCCCCCCTTAGTGCGAACATGGGGAAAACACCATCTTCAACCAAGCAGCATGCCGCTCCGTAGCCTGCACATGGTCTCGATCCTCAACACTGACTATGGGAACTACATCATCCAGGGACCATTCAACCTATTAGATGAATACATGAATTGGGACCATTCAACCAATTCACATCAACCATCAAATCAGTCTAATCAATAACACTTCCTGCAATAGTATCAATGGTACAATTTATCATCACGGGGGACACACAAGCACTGCACTGCACACAGGAACAAGGACGCTCATCTGTTCTTATTCATCACACAAGACACCAAGATGTCACTAAAGTAGTTTGCGGCCTCTGAGGTAGTGACAAACTCAAGGACGTTGATTGTCCTCCTGCCTCCGTTGCCTCCATCCTCCAATGATATGCTACTTAACTAAGCAGATTTGGAATTTGAGGCTCAAAAATTACACACCTTACCCGAATGTCAGATTCCACCGAAAATGCGTTCGTAAGACAAATTTATTTTTTATTTTTCAGACTTAATACAATGACACAACTTTAACACTCAATAAGACTCCCTTTACTTTTGAAGACTCCCAAAAAACAAAAACTTGATTTACAATGACATTACGACTTGACAATAATAATTGAATCTAGCTTTATCTTATATGACTCAAAACAAACTATAATGAACTATGACTTAACTTTTAACCAAACCATATCCTAAATAATCACTAAAAACAAAATAAAAAACTAACAATGCACTTTGACACGGAAAAGCTTAATTTGGACTATTAAAAAGACTACCTATTTTCCTTGTAAAGACACTGGAAAAATAGACTATTACAAAGCTAAAGACTTAATAAAGAATGCTAAATCTGAACTTAGACCAAAACAATATGGCTTAAAATGTTAAGACACCTTCCAATACTCTGAAATCTGCGTGTAATAGAAGAAGACGTGGAAGAAACCAGCAAACCAGCGGGACTGTGCTTGCAGCAGATGAGCCTCCTTCGTATGAATCAGGTTCATATGCTTTTTCAGACTAGTGCGCCCCTCTATGAATATGTATGTTAGCATGGAGATTATATAATAGATATACGCCTTTCTCTCTAGGAATTTTCAACGGACAGCTACACACCGCACGCCTCAGGAGTCAAAACAATGATTCTTCTATGATATAAATTAATATACCATTTTAATCATCCATGTCATATGATTGTCTAGAAATTCCTTCAACACTGGAAACATGGCGAAGGAATCAGATCTGCAGGCATCCAACGAATACGACAGAAGATGAAGGATTCAAGATAATAATTATACCAATGTCTATACAGACAGCGTAGAGATCATGAACTAGGAGGCGTCGGCTAGGGATCAGGACACGGATCATAAACCAAACTATTGTTGGCAATCACTAAAATCCTTTGAATCTAGTTTAATATTTACAAATATTAAAACCTCTTATATCAATAAATTCCCATACACTGGTGCAAACCATAAATACAAACAGATCTGCCACACACAGTATTCAATGCTGATCATTAAGAAATTTACAGATTTGCATTGCCCACGTAAGAGATGACACAGCTGCCCCTTCACCAATCAACAAAGCATATTGCAAGGATTTTAGCAACGCTCTGATACCAAATATTGAATTTGGTACAGAATTACACAGTGGATGTAATACCAAACAATATTATATTCAGATACAAGTGGCTATTATATAGCCATAAAGGTAGGTAAACAACTTCCTAGGAAATAGGAAGTGAGTAGAACAATAAACCCGATAATAGCTGGCGGGTATAACAAATACTCATTCATAATATATTGTTATTCTAACAATACATATGACTAACTAACTTACTAATATTCATTATAATAATAATTACCAATGTAATTATTATTCACACACGTACAAATGTGGAGCACTAAAATATTGATATCCTAACAACAAAATTTCATTCCTGTTAGTGTGTGTTAGTGCGTATTATAGGAGTTACATTCCATTTCTAGATTCTAAATCCTTTCTCCCTTGTGGAGGTATGATGGGTCTTACATTAGGGGTTGCACAACACTCCTATTTGTACTTCCTTTTTATCTATGAGAATGAGTAGACCTTTTTCTTGTATGCATAATTTCATGTTGGTTGCTTGCTTGCTTACTACTTGGAGCTACATCACGGTTCCATTGAAGTGCAACTCGGTTGATGCACACACCTTCCTGCTTGATCCTCATTCTCACATTATCTCATAGTAAATATCCAAGACTATCTGACAATCATGCAAATATAAAAATAAAAAGCATTGTTATTTGCACTCACTTTCAACAAAGCTAATAAACTTTATTAAAGCTTCCATATTTAAGAAGCATATTTTCTTGGCATGAAGTGATTTTTTGAGAAATATTATGAAATCATATATCAATGTCATCTTCTTAATTGAAAAGGAATACCAAAATAAATTTTTTTTTTTCCCATTTCTCTTGTACCTAAGTCTTTTGGGTGTGCAAGTCAACACTAACAATACTACACTATAATGGGGCCATTTATTGCAATAGTCAGAGATAAGAGATGTTGTTTAAACTTGTAGTTGTGGTTCATGAAATATCAGGAACATAGTACTATCATATTTCTTATGAATGTGGCATGTGAAATCATGTTATTAGGTGCGTTGTAGTTGATATTTCAGCAGATAGAAAAAATATGCTTCAAATGCACATAAAATGTGTTAAATCTGGTTGGATGATGGAGATGGGATGGTTTTCAACGCATGTACCTATAAATTTATCATACCATTTATTTAATCTATTAATTGTTAGAGCAGGTGACCCTTCATCCAGTTGAAGGGAACACATATTGGCATAATTAAAGTCTAAATTTGTGTCATTATTAACAACCATATGATAAAAATAGCACTTACACTTGAGGTGCAAGATAAGTCGGAAGGGATGCAAATGAAATATTCTTATGAATTTGTTCATGTAGTTAACATGAAACATTTAAGGTAGTGGTGCCATTTGTTTGTACAAGAGAATGGGTTAGATGAATACCTATAAAAATGGAAGAATGAAACTGATTTTAAAATGTTGTAATGAAGGAAAGTTATATGTTTTTGATTGTGGAGGAAGAATATCTCACAATTTCTCAACATACTCCTTTAAGTGTGGAACCATAAACAAGCTTTTGAAGGGTTCATTATCGTTTTTCAAGGAAATACAAGAACATTACCCCACACTTAGATAGTTCCCTATAGGTATGTCCCTTTATTGGTCTCATTTTTCATCAATATTGACACCATCGTTAGTAACTATCTTTAGGTACTAAGACAAAATATGAGTGTACAAAAATCTTATACAAATTGGTAAACACTAAAATGATTTTTTTAAAGAAAACCTCATTTTCAATGTTCTTAGTGTAATACATGAATTTGAATAAGCGAGAAGGAGAACACATTCAGATATTGAAGGCAAACAATAAAATAGAAAACATTATATTAGTTTATTAGTGAATTATCAATGCTTACTACCTTTGTGAAGATGCTAGGAGGATGTTGACAAAGTTTTTGGAGCATAGATTTACACTTGCCAATCGCATTCAAATGCTTAAAAGTTTTGAAAGTGTTTTCAACTAACCAATTTTTTTAAACATCCAACAATCATTGTAGTTCATGAGATTGTTGTGAACAACATGCCCCCATTTTTTTTTTTCGTAAATAATGGGCACCCTTTGATGAATTTAAAAATAAGGTTCAAAGACCAATTTCCTTGAAAAATCAATAATTTTAAATGGCTTCACAAGGTGTAAAGACCTTTTTTTTCTAGCCACCTCTCTAATATGAATTCCAGGTAGTCAGAACCCTAGATGGATTTCATCCACCCCATAACATATAGGTGATATATCTCCCACATGCCCTTAATGGAAAATGTTATGTCATGTAAAGTGACATTTTAGAGGGTGTATTTAGAGTCAAAAGGAACTAGAGGCTAGAGCTACATGGATTTTGGTATGATCCTCATATGTGGAT
Source organism: Taxus chinensis (assembly GCA_019776745.2). NCBI lineage: Eukaryota > Viridiplantae > Streptophyta > Pinopsida > Cupressales > Taxaceae > Taxus > Taxus chinensis. The sequence continues at coordinate 661,068,104 of CM034155.1, forward strand.
TACATTAATGCCTCAAGGTTTTAGTCCAAGTGGGATTCTAACATCGGGTGGAGGATTTAATACCAAATGTAATGAACTGTTACACCAAAACCTCAAGGAGATAGTGAAATCTGCATATGAGGTCCATAACATATTTATAGATCGACATGTAAATGTATTTCATGTGATGTAACTTTTCGTAAGAGGAAACCAATGGATCTTACTTTTGGGTGGTGGTTAGGTGAGTGGTTTCCTTGTGAATTTCATGTTGTATGTGGGGATGGGAGTTCAAGAGATCTATAGAAAACTAGGTGAGTGACCTGAGGTAGTGTACCTATTGGCCAATATAAAGCTAATAATACTATCCTGAAGAAATTCCTTGAACCACTAGGCCTAATGGCTAGTCCGAGGATGGCTATGAGTTATAACTATTCACCGAGTGTCATCAACTAGGACAAGAGATCCTAATTCAAATACTATAATACATGCATAACCCCCTTCCTCTGATAACATATGACGTCTAGCGTGAATTCGTGCACCACCATCTCCACCTAGGCAAGCCATTATTCCCACCCAACATTAAGTACCCTCTTCACCTTCCACACCATTGAAACTAAAATTTTTACTCACCTTGAAAAGACTAAAATGGGTTTTCTTATTCCCAACATTCACTTCCAAAAAAGTACTGATAAACATTCATTAAGTATGGAAACTAGGAGTTGGGGAAGAAAAATAATATGGTCACTTTGCAATTAGAGTTCATTATTCCCTATTGTTTAACACTTATTGACAAAAGTGAGTGTGGTATTTTACATTCCTTTTACTATTATCCTACCAAAATGTTTGAAATCCACAAGAATTTTGCCTCTTCTAAATAATTCCATGTGTCTATTAATAACAAAAAGGAATAAGTTTTAAACACAATTGCAAAAGGGAAAATGTGCCATGAGATAAAACCTCTAAGTGTTTTAAGTCAAAGGGATATTAAACACTTCTCCAAAGTAAAAAATGTGTTAAGTTCTTGAACACTAACATATCTTGATCTAACATGCATAAATCTCATGTAGAAAAAAATGATCAAGGAATGATTGCATAAGTGGATGTTTTTTTAGCCTATTTTTTCATTGAATAATTTAAGTTTGAGTGTGAAGAGGGAATAATTTGAATGGGCTTGAAGCTTAACTATGTGAACAAGAGTTGAGTTTCATGATTATAAATTTTAATCAAAGTGGCCCATGAGAAAGAAATGAATTTCTAAACACAACCCAATCTGCCAGGTAAATAGAGACAATGCTGGCCAAGTAAGCATGAAGATGTCTAAAGTGATAAGTTAGAGATAAAATAGTTACACAAGAGACACAAAGGATAATGATACAATCAAGGGGAACCAAAACGAACACGAAAAAATATAATCAATCATAATTTTAAGGTGTAGCATGTGGATTAAGTAAAAGGAATGACCTAAGTCACATATATGACCAATCTATAACGCATCAAGATCACATGAACATAACGTCGAGTCTGAATCCAAGCTAAGTTTATATGTTATTAAGACACTTAAGGGAGCTCATGTTTGTCACAAAGTAGAGTTCTAACTTAAAATACACTTGAACTCATTTAGAATAATATAAAGAATCAACAGTGAAATGCATAGAGGGTTGAGTGCATGTGAACAAATACAAACCTAGCATGAAAGATGGCTCAAAACATAGTGAATGGTTGTGAACTCGTGACATTCCAAAACAAGGTAGTGATTTCAAACAAAGATAGAGACCTACAAATACAAATCCATAAGCTCGAGATATGATACACGAGATGACAAAGATCAGTTGCTGTGAGCAACATGTGGTAGTGTGATAACACCACAAATTACGTATAACTCGCTATTAGAACTAACACAAAATTAAGTCTACAGAGAAGTATCTCCCTAGAATTTGAATTCCGCACCATGCATAAATATTTATTGGAAATAGATATTGACCATGGATTGAGTGTAATAAAGGAAAAGATCTATTCCATCAATGATCATTATACAAAGCAAATATCAATCTTCGGTTTCATTGTGCCATGTCATAATTTGTAAGGTTATTCTCTCTTAAACAAGGCTTGTAGACATGAATATGAGGCATTTATTATATTCCTTGCCCATGAAATTAAATTTTTAGAGTGAAATCTAATAGAAAAGAAGGGGAGTCTCAAGTCCCTTACAAAGTATTCTCCCATAGAAAATTCAAGGAAAAGAGGAACCCAAAAAACATAATGGGTAATTTACAAAATGTGTTGTTTCCTCTACTATCTGGCCACTCAAGAGCTAAAGGCCAATAAAGGGAAAGGATAATAAGACACTCTTTCCAAAGATGCTTATATCACTTGAATTTATAGGATGAAGACAAAAGATAAGACATCTGAAACCTCACACTAGAAGAAAAATTACAAATAGTTCACACCCCAAATCCCTTCAAATTCACATGGTGATGAACTAAAATGTATACATCTAAACACTAACAAAAGCCACTAAATATATGAGAGGAGGAAAAGGGTCCCAAACCATCAACTGCTAATCCATGTAGACTTAAAAACCTAAGGATTTAAAAAAGGAAAAATAGGGAAAAGAATAAGGGAAAAGGATCCCCATTGTTGATTCGTGGAACAACGCAGTATATCCATAATTTGGGATTATACTAGGGCCCTGTATATCTCTATTGGAGGGAATATATAGAAACTATGCATGCAATAAATGAAGTGAAGGGGCAAACATCAATATATAGAAATGTAATTATTTTATGATTTTCATCAACATCTTTGAAATATTTTTTATCATTGCAATTTTATCGAGAAAAATTATCAATGAATTATAGTTCAACGATTGAGGAGAATCTAAATTATATTTATGTTTTGGTTCACCTCGAGACCAACCTTATCCACAAACCCAAGACAACCCCATATAGGAAATTTTCATTCATTTATGAACGAAGAGACATACCTTATCAAAATTTCTAAAGATAAGTTTAGACACCAAAGCCCTTCATCTTATCAAGCACCAATCTAATATGCAATAAAATATTTAGAGGAATAAGCCTCAAGAAGAAGGAAAATTAAAACATCACCTCCATACACTCAAAAATCCGACACTGTCAAATACACAAGGAGATGTGAAGGGGAAAAAGGAACAAAATTATAAACTTCCTTTCCACCCTTGACAAGAAGCAACATGTGGAGCTTTTGAATAATTCAAAAATTTATCAAAAACCCTTATAAGTGTTGGGGTTAGATCACACAAGTTGTACAAATATATATCAGATCTAAGTATACAAGCAATAAACAAGGAAATAACCAAAATAAATAATACAAAAGATTTAACATGATTCACCCAATGTGAGCTATATCCACCAAGAAACAACCAATCTATTAAAAAACGCTTTACAAAGGATATACAATGAAGATTTGTAATATTCCACACCTCTCTCGGATGTGCAATACTTTCTTCCTCACAAGCTTCTCTTTTTTCCCTCTCAAGAATTCCTTCTTGCAATTATGATCAATCCTACTTCTAACCCTATCTTTTAAGTTTATATAAGCATATACAAACTTAGGGCACTCTAGCTATGCAATTACAACCATTAGATCACCTTTTAATCAAAGGTTAGATCTAATTCCCATGACTTAAATAAAACCATCACGTACATGCAACTGATGTCGATTCCCTGAATGATGTCAGTTCCTACTTGCATGACCGATGCCGGTCCCTAGGTGACCGATGAAAGTTTGTCAACTGACACCGATTATTGTGTATTCCTACAAGTTTATAAAAGGATGATATTGTGAAGCATTTAAGCTCCACAAATCAACAATTTCCCACTTGGAGATAAAGTTTTTCATTGTACCGTACGGATCCATTCTTGGATCCTTTCCTTGGCTTGTTTCTTCCTCTCCAAGTCTCAAACTCGAATACCAACATAAGTGGAGTCTAGCTCCAACTTCTCCTTTACCAATGAATTCATTAGCATATCTGTAGGGTTCTCCTTTGTATGAGTTTTCTCTAGTTTCAGCTGCCCATCCTCCAAAACCCACTGTATGAAGTGATATCTCAACTGAATATGTTTTGTTCTTGATTGAAACGATGAGTTTTTTTTCTGGATGAATCAAACTTTGACTATCACTATACAATCTACAATCCTCTTGCTCCTTTCCTAACTCTTCTATGAACGTGCTCATCCATATCATCTCTTTGCTAGCCTCTGTAGCTACAATATACTTGGCCTCTATAGTAGACAAGGCCACAACCTTCTGCAATCTTGAAATCCAACTTACTTTCGTACCACCTATTATGAAAACATATCCAGTGGTGCTTCTCCTACCATACAAATATCCAACCATATATGAATCAACATATTTGCATAAAGAAGTATTTGAACCTCCATAACATAGCTACATGTAGGATGTCCCTCTCAAATACCTGAGTATCCATTGGATTGCTTTCCAATGCTTTTTACCTGGATTGGCCATAAATCTACTCACAACTCCCATTGCATTTGCAATGTCTGGTATGGTACAACATACATAAGACTTCCAACTGCTGAAGCATATGAAACTCATGCCATGTACTTGATCTCCTCATGTGATGTAGGACACTGATCTTTGCTCAATTTGAAGTGTCCAACTATAGGTGCACTTATAGGTTTATAATTCTGCATATTAAACCTTTCCAACACCTTATTGATATAAGCTTCCTGAGACAAATAATACTTCTTGTTCTTCATGTCTTTATGAATTTGCATGCTAAGCATTTTATTTGCAGCTCCCAAATCCTTCATTGAAAATACATGAGATAACTTTTATTTAAGATCACCAATGTCTTTCATACTATATTTTGCAATAAGCATATCATCTACATACAATAACAAAATAATATAACTTTCATTTTTAAGCTTCTTGAAATAAACGCAATGGTTAGATCCGCATCTTATATAGCCACAATCATGCATGAAACTATCAAACATCATATACCATTTCCTTGGGGCTTGCTTGAGCCCATACGATCTCTTTTTCAACCTGCACACAAGTTTCTCCTTACCCTTGACTTCATACCCAAGTGGCTGCTGCATATATATCTCTTCCTCCAAATCACTGTGAAGGAAAGTCATCTTTACATCAAGTTTCTATAAATGCAAATCTTCAACTGCAATTGAACTCAATAAAGTAGGAATGGAAGTCATCTTAACTATAGGAGAAAAAATCTCACCAAAGTTAATACCTGCTTTCTATTTAAATCCTTTTAGCACAAGCTTTGCCTTGTATCTTTTCTTTCCACCCTCTTCTTCATTGATCCTGTAAACCCATTTGTTCTACAATGTCCTCTTTCCAGCTGACAACTTAACCAAATCCTATGTCTGGTTCTATTTCAAGGATTCCATCTCCTCATCCGTGCCAAGCTCCCACTTCTTGTGGGTTTCATCCTGTATTGCTTCTTCAAAAATTTCTGGTTCACCATGATCAATCAATAATAAATAAAATAAGGAAGGTGTAAATATTTCTAGAGGTCTACTTACCCTTTTTGACCTTCTCACTGAGATCTGGGGTGTCAGAGGTTTAATCTGTTCATTTTGTTAATTTGTATCAACCTAAGACAATGACCAACACCGGTCACCTGCTTCCGACGCCGGTCCTACACTTATGTAGCCGACATCGGTTAAGGTGATCGACGCCGGTTACAGTGTAAACCTATAAGTTTTAATTTCAAATCTGAGAATGTATTTTCATCCACAAACTGTTCCACTTGTTTGTTTTTGGGTACCAAAACTTGATCCCTATACATTCTATTTTCATTCCAATCAATGTCACGACTCCTAATAATCTTAAAACCTTCTAAATCCCAAAACCAGAATTCAAAATCACCAGAGCTATAACAATAAAAGTGCATCTCTTGGATTTAGCATCCAAATTCTTTCTATTTTTTATCAACATGCACAAAATATTCTGAACCAAATACTCTAAGAAAAGAAAGATCTACCTCTTTTCTAGTCCAAGCTTCTTCTGGTATTCCACCATCTAGTGCACTTGAAGGCCCATGGTTGATTAGATACACCATCATGTTTACTACATCTTCCCAAAAGTGTAAGGGCAATCCAACATGTATCCTCATACTTTTCTTGCACGTTCCATGATTGTCATGTTCATTCTTTCAGCAATACCATTCTCCTGTGGTGTTCTAGGAACCATTCTTTCTCTGCAGATTCCATTCACTAAATAGTAATCATTGAAAGCCTTATTGTAGTACTCACCACTATTTTCACATCTAAGGCATTTTAACTTTAAATTAGATTCATTTTTGCAAGGGATTTTCATTTTTTACCTTTTTTTGTGGCATCATCAATGAAAGTCACATAATATTGGGATCCACCATGAGAAGCTACCTGGGTTGGTCCCCACACATCTAAGTGCACAAGCTCCAATTTTTGCTTCTTCTTTGTTGCCCCAACTTTGAGAAATATCACTCTCTTTTTCTTTCCAAAAATACAATGCTCACATAAATAAATATATACATATTTCAAATCTAATAACTTACCCTTTGCCTTTAAGATCTGAATTTCTTTTTGACTCATATGGCCTAGCTGATTATGCCACATGCTTGCATCTGAATCTGAAGTAGATATCACAAAAAAGGAATTAGTAATATAGGTAGAAAAATACAATGTTTCTACCTTCTTGCCTCTTTCCACAACAAAGCTCCCTTGGTAAATTTCCTAGAGTCGGCTATGAATGTAACCATGCAACTAGCTTCACCCAGTTGTCATGTAGAAATCAGATTTCTCCTAAGGCTTGACACATGCCTCACATCTTTCAATATCCATGTATTTCCATTCTACAATTTTAGATGAACTTCCCCTTTACCAATAATATTGCATGGTTCATCATCTCCTAAATAAACATGCCCAAAATTACCCTGGACATAATTTCTAAAATAACCCTTATTAGGGGTAGTATGGAAAGAAGCTTCCGAATCTCAAACAAATGATTCTATTTTATTATCCTTTGTCTGGTAAATTATCTTTGTTTTCCTTGAACCAAAAATCCTTTTTTGCATGTCCTTTCTTTCCACAATTCCAATAGGTTATTCCTTTACCTATGGATTTAGATATGCCATTCTTTGACTTTGATTTCCCATTATTCTTGCTCTTGGATCTCTCCTTCTGCTTTCCCCTGATTTCTACATTTAAAGCATTTCCAGATGATGATTCTCATGTACTTTTCCCTCGTATTTCTTCATTCATGATTATACTAACCACATCATCAAACTTTAAAATATTAGTAGAAGACATTGTATTACTAACAACCATTACCAAGTTATCCCAACTATCTGGCAAAGAGCATAGAAATAAAAGTGCTTTCAATTCATCATTAAACGAAATATTAACTAGTTTTAATTGATTTACAATGGAACGGAAATCATTCAAATTACTTGATGCAAATTCACCTTCTTGCATATTAGAATTAAATATTTTCTTCATCAAATAAACTTTATTTAAAGCACTAGGTTTTTCATATAAATTATCTAAATATTTCATCAAATCTACCATAGTTGCTTCTTCTGTCATATTTGAAGCTACATATGTTGTCAGGCTCAATCTTATAGATCCCAAAGCCTTTCTTTCAAGAATCTTTCATTCTTCATTAGTCATCTTCGTAGGCTTCGCATTCACATCCAATGGTAAATATAAATATCTCTGATACATATAATATTCCACCTTCATCTTCCATAATTGCTTTATTCTACCATTGTTATAGCTCCCACTCCATCAAAAATACCTTTTTGAGTAAATCTGTCAACACACAAACCCCTCAAGAAAAGCTCTGATATCAGTTGTTGGGGTTAGATCACACACACACACACACACGCAGCGCTCACACACACACACACACACACACACACACACACATGCACACGCACGCGTGCGCGTGCACACACACACACACACACACACACACGCACACGCACACACACATTCACATGCAAATGCACAAGCACATGCGCGTGCGCGCGCGCACACACACACACATCATATCTAAGCATAAAAAAATAAACACACTGATAACCAAAAGAAATAATACAAAATATTTAACACGGTTCACCCAATGTGGGCTACGTCCACCAAGAAATAGCCAATCTATTATTCAAAGATTTATAGAGGATATACAACGAAGATTTGCAATCTTCCACATCTCTTTGGGATGTACAATACTTTCTTCCTCACAACCTTCTCTTTTTTTCCTCTCAAGAATTCCTTCTTACAATTATGGTCAATCCTACTTCTAATCCTAGCTTTTAAGCTTATATAAGCCTATCAAACTTAGGGAACTCTAGCTATGCAATTACAACCATTAGATCACCTTTTAATCAAAGGTTATATCTATCCTGTGACTTAAATAAAACCACCACACATAGGCAACCGATTCCGGTCCCCAGGTGACCGATGGTGATTCATCAAATGACGCCAATTACTGTGTATTCCTACAAGTTCACAAAAGCATGCTATTATGAAGCAATTAAGATCTACAACTCAACAATAAGAGGAAGGAAATAAACCTGAATGGAAAGGGTTGTCAAAAAATATGTTGTTAAAAGAGTTGGGAATGTTAATATTAATCTTAGAGGAGAAACCCCAAGTCAACCCCATCAAGAAGAAGAGAGATTAGACTTAAGGAGAAATCCAATTCACCATTGTTATCATCAGAGGGGAAGAAATGTCAAAACTCAAACCCATATTTCCACAAAACACATAAGACAATTATTCATCATTGAATAGGCTTGTTAAAGCACAATCTCCCAAACAAAAGGAAAAGTAAGATGTGATTTAGGTGGAGAAAGTCCTAGATTCTTAAATAATTTGTTACAAACATTCATGTTCCTTCAATTCAAGTTTTAGTTACAATTATTAAAATTTTGCAAAATTAATGATGATTTTCACGTGTAAAAATTTCATTTTTTTGGATGAGTGAGTGCGATTTTTTGGAGTAAAGGAAGAAATTCCAAGATACATTGAAGATGAATATCTTATTTAGGGTAGTAAGGTATGTATTTCGAGCCAATTTTACGGGATATTTTTTAGATTATGAATCCACATAGGAGGTGATGGAAAGATAGAATAAGAAAAGACAATCGTGTTGCAATTGATCTACCATTATGTTAGTAAGAGGGACACTTCCATTGTGGCATCACCCCTTTTGTAATAAGGATCGTGATATATTAGAATTTATATGCTACTATGGACTAAGCCAACTAATCAATGTGTAAACAAATCATTTTTGGGTGAAAAGGTTATAGAGTGATTAGTTCAAGTAGTAAAATTGTTGTTTCTTATGGTATGTTTTTTTATGTGCATGTATATAAATTATGGAATATTATTTTAATATTTATTGTGCAAATAACAATAAATAAGATAAATGCCTAGAATATAAGTTTATTATTTTTACACCTAAACAATAATATATTGTAATTGGAGATATTTATTTGGTTAAAAAGGATAAAAATCTCAACTAAAATTATAAATAAGGTTTCATAACTATTTTCTACTAATGTTAAAGTGGATGTCATTTATTCTATGTACTTTCAAATCTAGGCCCAAACTTATAAGGTTGTGATGGAATTTTAATATTTACAACAATCATTTGATTACTAGAGGATTACTCCATATACCATGAGCCGAGGGCCTCAAAATATTTAGAGATTAAGTCTGCCACCAATTACCAAGCATAAATGGATTTTCTTGCATAATAGACACTCCTCCCTAGTTTATGGCCATTTCTTCGTGTCACCTTCTCGACAAGAGGGTTGAAGTGCACTATGTTATGTGGAAAGGTAATTATTGGATCTTCACAATGGACACCCGTTGAGATGTAAAAATTCAAGGAGTTTTACATGACAACCCTATGGAACTTTTTGTTATTCCTTATGAAAGTTGATAAAAATTGTTTCTTTGCAAATATCAACTTGTGGTCCAAAGGGTTTGGTATCTTTAGGTGGTTTCATAAGCCTAAATTGTACTCATTATAAATTTATTTGATTCTACTTCATGAAAATATAATTTAAGGAATATTCTAGGGTCTTTACATTAGTCTTGGGAACATATTCACTATTGGTGCTTTTTGAGGATCTTAGCATATGGATTTACACGCATGAAAATGACATGCAACAATGTGGGAAAGAAGTCCCTCCTCAATGAAGGTGAGGTTGCCTTTATTGAAAAATAAAAATATATTTACACCTGTACATTCAAAATTGTATGTGGGGGTGTTTTGGAACATCAATGGAAAGAAAAGTGAATGAGGGAGATGGAATGGAAGGAACATGCAAGAGTTAGGTAAAAGCAGAGCCTAATATTGCACGAAGAAGAACGATGAATAACTAACAAAAATAAAACGAAGCTTGACTTAGCTAAACAAGAATGAGTAAAGGGAACACTCATGAGCAAGTAGATAATCAGAGCTTTTTCATTGTGAACTAGAACAACGTATTAATATATTTGACAGTAAGATCCAAGACAATATTTTCATTCAAGATTCAAACGCTAACATCTAATGAACATAAGAACACCCAATGTTACAAGAGACAATGAAAGGGACACAAAGTTCATATGTCATTAACTCCAAAACATCTTCTCAAAAGAACACAAAGTTTCTTTCCTTGAAGTAAAGCTTGCATACAAAATTATTTTATTCTCCTCTCTCAAAGTCACACTTACAAATGAACCTCTAACTTCCTTTTATAACCCAAAAGTTGGTTACAAAGTAGTTAGGGTTTAGATGCACATTAAATTGGGCATCTTAAGTGACTTTGAATTTTTCAACCAACTTTATTCAAAGCAACACAAAAAATAGAAATCAATTAAGTTATCCAATTTTTTACAAAAGTAGGTTTAATAGTAACCCACTTAGAATACCATTTAAACATATGATCAAATCCATTGCCTTATATATTGGGGTGGGGTCCACCTATCTCAAACGTATGAGAAATGGAATCTCCCACTTCGTTATATACCATGAAAGCTATCTCCTCATCCCACTGATGAAATTAGGATCCACCGCCTTCGCCAATTGAAAGGATCTGAACCTTCCCAATGCTTCAAACATCTTTTGTTTCTCAGGAGGTTCACTCGGTCGAAGCACAACCTCACAAAACACTTACAATTCCAAGATCCTAACTGGCATGTCATTCAGATTGACCATCTTTGATTAAATATTCTCAAACAAGTTCTTTAATTTGATGCAACATTCCATTGAAGATGAAGAGAAATTGATGGTGGGAGTATACATGTGTTTGAAAAATTGTGAAAATTTCTCCTCCACATGTTCTGATGAATACCTCTGATTTTGTTCATTTACAAGATCGTAAGGGATCTGAGCTATGAAATCCTAAATCAAGACAAGTGAAGTGAAGGCTTCATTGTATACACTCTCGTAATGGATCATAGAATCCTCGAGAAGTGTCTTTCTTGATTTGATATGTAGACACCAAAGAAAGTGTGTCCCTCGACATTTGAATTTGAGAATTCCTTCAATGGCTAAAGTTGAAGATTCCATACTTGTCATCTCATGTAGACTAGGAAATATCTCATCCAAATTTTATATGTTAGAAACAAAAGTTTCTTTGAAAGAAATAATTGGATCAAGATATGCACTAATATCTTCATGGAGCTTAACAACTGTTTTGATTATCTCTTTACCAAAAACGAGAATCTCTGAAAGCAAATATTTAGTGACATGGCTCAATGTGTTTATTTATTTTGACAAATTGAGATTTTCTTCATCAGGGGCAGCCAGTGCATCAGGGACTGGGAAAGTGGATGATTTGGGATTTATCATATGTTGAACATAATCCACTAATTGATTCTTTTCAGCTTTGAGCTAAGAGTTCTGAGATTTATATTTCTCAAGTCTCTTTAACACAATATCCATTGAGTCTCGTGCCATTGCCATATCACTTTCCGATGTGGAATTCCCAAGTCCAAGTCTGGAAACTTCATAATCAGCAAATTTCATGGCATCACGTTCCTTGTCAACTTCTGGGATGGCAAGATTTGTAAATCTGTTCCCATCATCATCCACCATTATTCACGAGAACACTTTAGGCTTCGTAGGAATGACTTAATTTGAAAGCTTGAAAAGTGCATCGAAGTCAATATAAATTGGTTTGACAACCCTCTTCCTTTTCTTGATCTCACAATCAATCCAAAAAGGAGTATCCTTCACCACTTCCACATATAGAATCCTGGAGTCCGAAGAAACATTCCCATTGTTCTCAACATCATTAGATTCTACAAGAATCCTTTCCACTACCTCAATTTATGGAGAAATAACCTCGATATCTACCTCTTGAACATCAGGTATATATTTTTCTAAATCTCTTCATGAATTGTAGGTTCAGAAGTGTTTGATATTTGGACTACTTGCACTTGAGTGGACTCTTGTGGAAGGTACAACTGAGGAGTGTTTGTTATGAGATTCTACAAACTATTAGCAATGTGAGTAAAAGAATCTCTACTTGAAGTGGAAATTCCTGATACATGGTCTCTTCCTTCAGTAGGGCTAGGACCCTTAGATGTTTCACCTTGCAACACCTTCTTTGGTGAATTGGATTTTGGTAACCACTCCTTTCTTACATGATGCAAATGGATAGATGGCACAGAGGTTGATTGAGAAGAAGCTTTGGTCAACTGTATCATATGAGGGATCAATTCGTGGCAACAAAGTAAAGGCAACTGCATCATATGAGGGATCAATAACATCTTCATCATCATCCACCAATGAATCTGGAGGGTTTATGATGCAAAATAACTTGATTTAAGAAAGTGTTAGGTGAGAAAACTCTCGCCTTCTCACTACATGTTCATCTGAACAGGCAGCCCATAAATCTTCCATGGTAGGGTTGTGTTGATACTTTGCTCCAAGAATCTTCTGCATACATCTGTTGATATCAAACTGGAATCTCTTCACATATGGATGAATAGTGATGAGGGTGAACTATTTCTGCATGAGTTGTGTATTGAAGAGATTTGGACATTGGTATTCCCCAATTTGGATTGGGAAATGAATTCCTGAACGATGCTTGTCATTGAGAAGACAATGAACTTGGAATAGTTTTCGTGCAAGCTCCATTAATACCCACTTGTCACTAATGTACTTAGGAAGCTTACATGGAGTACCCACAAATCCGCTCACGCGAATGTAGGAAAATGATGAAAAATTAATAAAACATGTTTCCCACTGGGAAATGACATCTATGGCCTCATTAGAGAATCATTCCTCTATATTCTGATTCAAGTTTCAAATCACGCAAAAGGTGAATGAATCATTAACTCTCTTGAAATGATGAGAGCTATTTTTGAAAATTAACTGTGGATAATAATGGAAGACATTATTTGATGGACCCATGACCCCTTTCGTTTCTAGCCCCAAAAATAGCTTACTTCCAGCCACTGCATAAGTCAGGTATGATGTCATGTAGAAACATCCAATCATCTTTACTTCAATTAATTGTTTATGAAGAGTATCACTAATGATGGTGGCCCAATCCACAAACTCTCTTTTGGCAAGGATGATGCAAATAAATGGATACATCCATGGGTGGAAAATCCTAGCAGAGGGTAGACCAAAGACTCGACTCAAGAGAGTGATCATGTCACTGATTTCCTCCATGAAATCAATGCAGTATAGTTCCTTAGGAAGCTGGTCAACTCAAGGCCTCTTTGTCACTAACCAGTTGTTATTAACCATCTTGCTCCACCTGAGGGGTTCTTCATCCCATAAATATTATGCTGAATTTCGAGTGATGTCAGCATTCTTAGGGAAGTCAGGTATGCTGAGGAATTTCATCAATGTGCTCTAGTGTGACTAAGAGGAAATAATCATGATTATCTTTATAAATTCCTTGTCTCTTGGGATCATAATGCTTTATGCAGGTGATAACCATCTTCAGGCATTGCACCAAGACCGGAAATGCCACTGTTTGGGGTAGACCGCTATGGTAGAGCCTATCCGAGAACATGGTTTTACTTTCAGCTTTCACTCGATCTCAAAATTGTTGCACGTTCATGTGGTTAAGATTTGTATTGGTGATATTGTCGTATGTAGACTTGATGGAACTAGGAGGGATGATTCCTTGGAATTCGTACTTGAGCACAGACTTATTTGATTCCTCCACTGGCTTCATTGATTTTCCTGTAGATTTATTGGATTTTTCAGACATTATGAATTTTACAGAAAAATGACTTAGGCACGCAAAACAATGTAAACGGTGTCAGGTGTTAGTCTCTGAACCACCGTTATCACTAGAAAAATGTCTCATTTAATTTATAATAATTGTTATTATTATTGATCCCGAATTGCAATTTTTTAAAAAAAATGCCAATACAAACAAAATATCAAGACTAAACTCACCAGATTGGGCAAGTATAATATATATATTAAAAATTTCTCCTGATTATAATGAATTCATGCAAGATCAACTTTTAATCTTTTAAATTCACTATTTCTTCATGTTGGCATTTGAATGCATGATATTATTGAATAACACGAATTACCTGGAGAGCTCTTGATTTATGTAAATGCATGAATTATTTTTCCTGAATACTTCTACATTGAATATCTGCCTCTGCAATATGTGGCGTGCGTGAAAACAATTTCTCTACTAAAACACGGAGCGTTGAAAACGATTTATTTTCCCTAAATTTTTATTCTTTCTCCTTCCTATGCGTTGGATTTCTATCAAAATGTGTTGAATTTCTCCTTCAAAAATGTGTGGGATTCTCCTTGTGCATGGGACATGATCTCTTTCCTTAGCTGGGCGTGGTATTTTGGCCTATTTTAATATTTTAATTCCTCTAAAGAAATGCATTGACGACTCCTCCTTCTGGCTGTGTGGGTTTTTATTTTCTGTCTTTTTATTTGGACTTTGCCTTCTTTATTGCCTTGGCAGATGGGCATGGTATTTTGGTTGCTAAAACCTGCCTAAAAATTCTTTGCCAAGGCGTTGAAAACTATGTTGGACTATTATTTCTCCTTCAGGATGCATTGGAAAATTCTCTTGGTCTCTTTTCTTAGCTAGGCATTGGATTTGGTAAGTGCATGAATATTTTTCCCTTCGCTGAGTGGCTATTACTCTTTTTTCACTACGTGGATTCCTTTGGGATTTTGAATTGCTGCTCCTCCAAAATGAGTGGGCTTTAATCTTTTGTTTTATTCATGCATGGAATTTCCTCTCCCCTCACACATGTGGCCTGTTTTGGCTTTTACATAGGCATTGAAACAAAATATTTCTCAAAAATGCTTCTAGAGGGGAAATAAGAAGAAGTTAGAAATAAAATATCTTTGAAGCTAAAAGGAACGATAACTAGATCATACCAAGCCAAGAACACAAATGCTAATCAAACATCATGATCAATAAGATGAAAGCAATTCGCCAAAATAACTTTTCATAAACCTTTGCAAACAAATGGGCAGCAATATCATATATTATTATGGAAACTCAATGCAATACAATGAGAATGGGCCTTGCTTAAATAGGCAAGGAATAACAATCTAAGAACCAGTCAAGGTCTTAGATCAAGCCATAAATCAAGGAAATAACTAGTCATAAAAGAACTAGTCAAGACCATAGATTTAGGAGAGAACTAGACATCAAGGATCTAGTCAATACCATAGATCAAGGAAATAACTATACCTAACAACTAGATAATATCTCCTAATATCTAAATAAGATAAAGGAAATATCCACACACATAAGTGGGTGAGGATAAATACAATAAAGGTAAATAAAGTACCTAGGTGAACATGAGCTAAGGTAAAATAGAAGCTTCTTGCATGAATTTTTCCTATACTCTTTTACGGAAGAAAAATTATGGGAATTAAATAAACTTCTCCATAACCACTTCTTTCTTCCCGTTGAAATAACTAATTTCCCTTTCTTCGGGTAGTGGGCATTAATGCCAGGAAGTATCGGAAATATCTTAATCATTCACCCGTGGCAACAACAAAGGTGCGACAAAGTAGGCTGGCAATTCCCATCTTATTTCCCCATGTGGGATATTCAGAGATTTTTTACCAGTTTGTCAACCGGTTGGGTTGACAATCAACAGAAGAAATCCCGCAAGTGGGGAAAATATAAGAAATTGTCAGGAAAGGGGAAATCCGGGTGCGGAAAGCCAATTTCGCATCCCCGACAATTGGAGGCGGAATTTTTAATTTTCCTCGTCAATATTAAAAAAAAGTTTTCGATTGATTTTTAATAAGTATTAAATAAATATTTAATTAATTAAAAACCCCAAAAATTAATCCAATTAATTTTACTAAATAAACGGGCAAGAAATTAATTAATTAATTATTAATGCAGTTTCTGACCTAGCGGGGGGGGGGGGGGGGGTTCTCGCCTGAAATGGACGAAATGAAGACAAAAACCAAGAATAAGACGATCACAACGAGGGTAATAAATCACGTGAAATAAAACTTTTGAAATTTAATAAATTTTTCACGTTTATTAATTTTGCGAAGTCAAAATTAGCTGATAACAGAGGAAAAAGTGTTCCCAATCATCAGAGGAAGGCCAAATTGTGCGAAAAATCGCAGTCATTAGAAAGAGTAATCCTTCATGAAATATAAAACCTTAGGCATATTGAAGTGTCAACTTACACGAAAGGTTTCAATATTTTTATATGGAGTTGGAAACCACACCAAAAATCAAAAGAGAGCTCATGGAGTCCTTCACATGATCACTGTATTAGTTTTGTATTGATCATTACAATTTTTCACTTTGACTAGAAGCCACCTACTGCCCTGTTATGCCTACTTCTATCACTTTTGGGTTTTGATAGAAAAATATATTCAATTACTTTGATATTATTTAAATGGATGTCTTGGATTATTTATATTATTTTAAATCAAATTAATATATTATACAGCATCATAAGTCCTACTCTTGCTCTAGGAGTGCAAGTTTCATCATTTAGTTCCTGCTCAGGCCTTTAGATGCACTTTAACACTTAAAACGTTTCACTTGGAGTCCAAAATTTCACCCAAGGAACTTGGAGTTCCATATGATGTTGAAAAGTGCACCCAAAAACCTTGGAGGATGACTTAAAGTGAGTTTTGGAAAAATTTCCTCCTCACATGTTCTAATTTTTCTTTGATATTTAAATTTATGAATTAAAGTTCCACTTGAAAACCAAAAGTGTGCCCAAGAACCTTAGAGGTTCCATCTGAAGTTAAAAATTCCACCCAAGAACCTTGGAGGTTCCTTATGAAGTTCAGAAAATGTGCCCAAGAACCTTGGAGTTCCTTATGAAGACCAAAAATGTGCACAAGAACCTTAGAGTTCCCTATCCCATTCAAAAGTGTGTTTTCCCTCCTAAAAACATTGAAAAGTCACTTAAAGCACCTCCCAATTATCATAACTTCATTTCATAAAATAAGTGCATATCCATTTTTCTACGCAAGCTTCATTTCCTCCCACTCCTCCATGAAAGCTTTTTGATGCCCTAGTTTTGTACAAAAAAAAATTTCTCATATGTTGAGCTTCTATGGGCCAAATAATTTGAGATTTTAAATGTATAACATCTTTGAAAACACATTTAAACTAATATAAGACAAAATGAATAAAACAAACAGGTTTTTTTATCTTCCCATTGGAAATTTATAGCTATTAAACCCTAGTTCTCCATAGTTGTCCTAAAAATTAAAGTGATCATATCTTGTAAACCCAAAGGTAAATCCCCATGATATTTTGTCAATAAGTTCTACTAAGAAAATCCTCTCCATTTCTCTATTTATCATATGCTAGAGTATAGAGATTAATTCCAGGTGATTCGGTCCTATTCTTCTTACAAACTCCATTAAAAAAACTCACCTTGTAACCATAGCTTGTTTTGTAATTTCCTACCAATATCCATGAGAGATCTACACAAAAATTAGATCACTCCTTTCTCTCAACAACACCTATAAAATGAATTGAGTACTATGTTATTTGGATAAGTTTTACTCCCAGATTGGTCAAATAAATATTTCAGCCCAAATGCCATTTAGAAACTTGTTGTGTAAACAAAATTTGTTTTGCTATTTCATACCATTTTTTATGAGAGAACTTTGTGAAAATTGGAGAATATCTTACTATTGGGAACATATTTCCAATGCATTTTAAAACCTCCATTTACATCCAAAAAAAATAAAAGTTGTTTTAATTTTTCTCAAAAACCCAACGATCCAAATTGCCTAAAATTTGGAGAAAATGTTCATCTTAAAATAGCCTTTCATTTGGTTCGTCTATTGAATGATGACGTAGAGTATTGTTGGAGATATAGAGGACTGATTTTTTGACAATATTCTACCCTATTCATTGGATTTCTCATTTTCCCACTGATTTCGACGAGAGAATTCTCTCAAAATTGGAGCATCATTTCTTCTCTCGAGAATATTTCAAAAACTACATTCACAAGTGGGTTGGATAAATTCTTCATCCATGATAACCACATCTATGTTGCAACCAAAAGCATTATCCAGGACTCGTGGTGCATGTTTCATGATGGTTACAAGATAAGTGTTTGCTTGTGTGGGAGATAAGAGATTGTGTTTGTAAAAAAGAGATGAGTTGTGTAGTCTATAATTTCTAACAGAGATGAAGAGTTAAGAGAATTGTTTTTTGAAGTGACCAAATATGGTCATTCTGAGTAAGATGTGTGTATAGCGGGCCAAGAATGTGTCTTAATGGATTTCACTCCTAAGTCTTCCATTCTACAAGGTTATTGAAGCAATGAATAAGAGACATACATGAAGTGACATACACTCAGTAGATTTAAAGGGGCTACAACAAACACTAAGTTCACATATCCAGAGGGTAGTAATCCATGTACCAGGTCAACCTAGGGTTTCTAAGACCTGAATTCAAGATAGAAGAGAGTACCCTCCTAAGATATCAATAAATGGGTGAGGATAGGTATAAATAGATGATGGATAAGGAAAACATGCACAATGTAATTAAAATGTAAATAAGGGAAAGCTAAGGAGCTAGTCAAATAAGATCACTATGCTAACTAGTGTCAATGTACATGTAACATTAAGCTAACATAGAGAAATGGGGAAGGGAAATGAACTAATCTATGTAAAATGACAAATATATTTAGAGCACTTACCTATGGAGTGGTCATTGACGCATCTATATCTCCAAATAAGCAACACACTGGGAGAGAATCCTTTTTAGGTGGGGAAGGGGAACACCATTCCAATCCCAGAATCACTATAAATGACCCCGTAGTGTAAGCAATCCAACCAAGAAGAAGAGTGTATAATCTAATCCAAGTCAAGTGTAAGATGAATTAATGGATGAGCGAGAAAATGTAAAGTTGGCACAAGAGAGCAGAACAAATTACAATTCCTAAGATTTTGACTTCCTTTCTTTATGAGTGTCAAAGTTTTGTGTGGGTGATGTTGTTAACTAAGGAAAAATCTAACACTGACACCATACCCATAAGCAATAGTGTTGGTCAAGGATACTAAATGTCATGCAAATTGAAAAAGAGGTGTCATAGATAGAGAAAATGGATGAACAAGGTTCCAAATAGTGAGATGTAAGAAAGGTGTTGGCCATGCAATGTGTGCGAGACATAAAGGGACAAGGATGAATAATACAAGGAAAAATAAGGCTGGGACCACATAACGGTACTTTCTCTATGTGCATCTCTAACCCATAATGATTATGTGAATAATCATACCGCATTCCTAGTAGGCCCCTTATTTGAAAGGAGGAATTGCCATCATATTTTCATTATCTATACTGTCAAAGTACTCAAAATTTATTATTTTAATGAAGTACAACTTCCTCTGATATCATATTTTTAGTGGTTTTTATTTAGTTCGTGTATACATTTGGGTTTGTTGATCTTCCATTTGCAGTGTTTATTTAGTTTGTGTATACATTTGGGTTTGTGATTAATAGTTTCACAAGGTTAGTGGACACCGTCTATTGTTGCAATTCATAGGTGTATTTAATATTGATCATTTATAGCAATTTTTTGTTCACCAGATCAATATAAACTTGCCTATTGTTTTTCATTTTGTCGTCTATTTCATATTGATCAATTTCAGTGATATTTTGCAGACTTGAATTTTTTTGTAGATAATAGGATTAATGATCACTTGCCTATTGTTTGGAATTTAGTCATCTATTTCATATTGATCGATATTAGTGTTATTTTGTAGAGTTGGCAATTTTTACAGGGTCATTAGACACCTGCCTATTTTTGGCATTTTGGTCGTTTATTTCATACTGATCTAGTTTGGGCAGTTGCATTATTGGCCAATTCACATGAGTTCAGTTAGACATTACCTCTTTGGAAGGTAATTTGTGTCTATTTACACTAATCCATTTTGTGATATTTTTGGAATTTCAACATGTTTGGATACCTTAATCACTATGCTATATTCTGGTTTTTATTCTTTAGTGTGATGCAAAAATTCATTTAGTAGATTCAATGGGTGGCTAGAATTTTCCATACTGATTTTGGATTAGAAACAACTTGTCTATATTTGGAGTAACAATATTGAAGACCAAGGATTCCACTGCAGAGATCTACATGGCCAATATCGAGTTTACCAGATACAATTGAATATTTTAGTGGAAAAAAATCCTTCTTAGTGGGGAGGTGTAATTCGAAGGTCAATTTTAGGCAGCAGAAGTTCCCATTATATCCATGAACTAGTAAAATACAAAAGAAAACTTTGTTATCTTACCAATTCCTATTAGAACGTGTGAAACAAACATCGTATGTGCAAGATACCATAGATACGAGATCAAAGCTTAGTTGGCAATGCAGAATGAAAAGGTGTCACTATCTAGGGCACTATTAAGAGTTATTAGGTAATGTGTTATGGGGCCAACAAGTTGACGAGTGGAAAAATATGGTTTGTGAATATATGATCTTTGACGGGCGTAAAAGGGTTGTTCAACTAAGGGGCCCAACTCTTCTTTCGGAAGGGGACTTGACCACCATGTTATTTAACAACTCATTATTTTCACAAGTACCTCATTGAATTACAAACTGAGATGGGAGACCGAGCTACATATCTGCTAAGCGTCACGACCCAACATACCATCCATCTTCCAATGCAACCAAGCTGCTTCAACCCACACAAATCACCATGTGGAGAAGACCAACCTCCAAACATGAGTCAAGGGTGAGTTCCACGACGAGCCCACGTGGCTAAGTAAAAGGGATTTGTATGTGTCTACATCTATGATGGAACTTACCTGCCATGGGCTATATTAAGCCTTGAATCAATTCCCTCCCAATGAATGTGGGATAAACCCACACCAGTGTAAAGCGACCTGGTTGACCAAAAGCAAAGCGGCAACGAAGGAAATGATGGAGAACTCGAACCCGTGACCTATCCAATCCTACTCAAGATCTCTAACCAGTACACCACATAGCCTTAGGTTATCTTAAGCCTAAGCGATATAAGTTTTAACCCATTCTTTGGGGCTGAATGCACTATATAAAGGCCTTTAAGCCCCATTTCTAAACAACAAGCCATGGAGTGATTTCTAGGCTTACAAGCCTAACCCTAGGAAGCGTTATGAGCTCAAGGAATCCAAGGAGATTTCAAAGGAGAGAAAGATAGAGCTCGTGGAGGAGAGTTAGTACAATTGTTCATAGACTATGTAAATCACACAAGGGACAATTTCTACATATGGCCATTTTTTAGCAACTAGATGGCATTTCCAGGACTCAGAGTAAACTGGAGATATTTTCTAAAATTCTTGACAGTTCACCTGGGCCATTAATTATTTAATTTTTTATTTCATTTGATGTCTATTTGAATAATTTTCCACTACTTATGATGTATAACATGAGGAAAATGATTTTAAAATTACAACAAGAAGGTGGAGGAGATTTCTGATTGAGTTCCAGTTCCTTTAAACATTTTTTGAGTAGATTTATTACAGGTTATTGGTTCATTTAATTTTGTGATTTTTCACATTGTACTTACACAATATTTAAAAATGGATTGGTTCTTCATTTAAGCAAACCTAGAGATGTAGGCATATTTCCAAACTCCGTTATCAATTTTGGTGTCATGATTTATTTATTGCATTCTATTTTTCCGCATTAATGATTTCTTAAATGATCATTTTGGATACAATTTAATCATTAATGATGATTTATAGAAATATGGAAAATAGTTATTTGATCATATTTGGATGCACATTTGGAAGTGGATGTTTACAATTTGATATCTTTCAGTTTTGGGTGTATGTGTTCAGATTTGGAAACCACTCATGATTCCATTTTAAATAAGGTATTAATCAAGGTGTAGGCTTGCACCTTAAAATGATATTTTATTCAGAATTTGATTTTAAATTATTTAATATTAGGGGATATACTACAGTTTATGAATCATCCTCTTCTCCTCTTATCCCTGTGGATATGCACAAGAAATTGGTTGGAGGAAGAAGTGGAAAAATCCACGCTTGATTTCTTCATTGTTTATTTCTTTCGATTAGTTTAAGATAAATTTTGTCAGGGAAGGTTATACGATAATGAGGAAATTGCTTCTAATAAACTTTTCCCTTTCTAGAAAACTTGACGTAGAAGTTGTATTAGAGGAAGTTGTGCTTCATTAAAATAACAACTTTTGAGTACTTTGACATTGGAGTAGTATTTCCATAGAAACAACAACAAAGGAAAAATCATGCATGGTTATTTCTTGTTTTAGATTTGTTTTAATTCAAAAGCAATCATAAATTTTTTATTTAAATTAGAAATAATCAAAGTTTTGTTTTTAATTCTTTGTGTTTGTAGAAGTAATTTCTATTTCTTCTGAATATTTCATAACATACAAAAACATTAGAAATTCAATTATTTTAATTGTTTCTTTTCCAAAAAGCTTGTCAAAAACATTAGGAAAGGATTAAAATAAATAGATGCACTTGTTTTATTTAATTAATGGTAAGAGAGATCTAGTTAATTAAAAGGGGAAACTAATTTGTATTTTATTTAAACTAGAATTGTTTTTCTATTATTTATTTAAAATCAGATTTTACAATAGTTTTGGAAACCAAAGTAAAGCAATAAACATTATTGTGAGAGGCTCACACTACCGAATCATAGTACATGACCATTCTTTGATTAGTTTTATTTTCCTCATCTTCCTTGCTCATGAGTTGGTGCATTCACATGACCATTCCCAGTTTTTCCCAACCTCGTAGGAGGATATTTGAGTCAATCATCCACCCACCAGGCATTGATCGATACATAAGAGATATAGATATAAGTTTACGAGCATTATTTTTATGATCTAATCCTTTTTCTCCACATATTGTTAGCTAGCTAGATGCCTTAAACAATCAACAAACCATAGTTGAGAAATTCTAGGTCGACTAAACAAACGAAACAAATAGAATAGGACATGAAAATCCTTAGTTTTCTCTTTTCATCCTTCGTATATGACAAGGAAGGAGATTGTGTTACCACAAGTTGACCAAAACTATAACATTATAGTTTTGGTGAACAAATTATAACATTACGGTTTTTGTGAACTAAAAGTATATTGGCACGAATCTGCAAAAAAATGTAGAAAGTAGGAAAATAAGGGGAAGAGAGAAAACTAATGAGTAGAGAGAAAACATATAGAAAATAAATAAAACATGGAAAATCAAAGGTGATAAGAGAGGAACACGTATTTAAATTAAACAAATAAACAAAAAGAACACAAATACATTAACACCATTGCAAATACAAGAGTGAGATACCAAAAGTAAGTGTCTCCATTATATTAAGTCCACCCCATGGCCTCATGAACAAATGAATATCCAAACTAATGAAATCCCACTAAAACTAATTATATATTTTAAAAACATTTTTATATAAAATTGTTCCTAAAAATAAAATTTTGGGTGTTTTTAACGTATTATAAATATGAGGTTTTTCTTTCAAAGTCACTGAAAAAATAATTGTAATATGTTAGGAGTAATGGAAATTTAGGTGGAGGAAGAAAAAGAGTCTGTTGAATAAATACAAGAACATGCAACGCTAAGCACTGGAGATAATATTGAATCCATTGCAAGAATACATAGAACATGCAATGGAGATAATATTGGGGCAGTTTGTAGGAGCCTTTGAAAAATAACAAAATATGAGAAAACAACTACGCTAAGCACTGGTAATGGGCTCAATGGCAATTTGAATCCATTGCAAGAACACATAGAGTAGGGGAGGAGGTTTGAGCTCCACATAGAGTAGGGGAAAAGACAAGGCCAAGAGAAGACAATCCAAAAAATGTAGACCGAGGTGAATGACGAGAGTGGAGAGCCTTGTTCTAGGATGAGCCGAGGGAGCTAAGGAGATACCAAAAAATCCAAGATGAGATTAAGGCGAGATACCAAAAAATCCAAGATGAGATTAAGGTGAAAATTAACACGTGATACACAAGAAAAAAACACGACCGAGTTAAAAATGATCCAAGGAGCCAAGGGGATCTCGATGGGGCAAAAATAGAGCTCGATGCAAGGAGATGGACAGAGCTTGGCAGGAGCTCGATGGAGGAGCTCATCGAGATAGTAAGGAGCTAGGTCGAGATAGAAACTAGAGGATCTTGGTGAGGTTTGTTGACTCTTTTAAGAGTTGTTCTTAATTGTAGTTCTCTTGTTATTACTCGTAGGATAGTGAGCACATATTCTACAACATTGTGGCAAGGGAGCCACCTATGCAACGTGAGAAACATTTTCTCACATGGAACTTTGTCTTTGGCCCTTTTTGGTTGCTTTTGCCTTTTTTGTGATTGTTTACCATGTTGTTATTATGTTTTTTGACTAAAAATTATTGTGGCCTCCACTCTTGCGTGATTTTTTACCTACTACAAAGTGAGTGGCCAACTGTTTCACGTTGCACAAACAAAACTTACCATAACCAATACACTGTTTATAACGTGTCACAAATATGGGAGTTATCATTGTTTTAGGGTGTCATAATCACATGAAGATGCATTTTTGGCTAAGTATGATGTCTTGCAACATTATATATGTTATTGGACCCTTCATTTTTTACATTTCAGACACATTTTTGGCTGAGTATGACATCCATTTGAACGTGTTTGTCCTTGTTACTCTTATGCACTTTTCTCCTTTTGCGGATGCACCATGGAGGATGTTATTTCTAGACTTGAGCTTCATAAGATTTTTTCCTAGCCTCCATCACTTCTTCATGGTAGAGAGAATTATACATCATGGAATTTAAGCATTGAACATTACCTTACTTGCAAAGGCCTCTATCCCTTTTGTATGGAAAATTACCTACACCCATTGATCCATATTATCTTGAAGACTGGCTCAACACTTACGATCAAGTTTATGTTCACTTGTTAACTCACATTTCTAGGCCTCTTCACCATCATGTAGTGCACATGGAGTGTCCTCACACTATTTGGAGCATTCTTCAGTCCTTATTTGGAGACCCTTAAGAGATTGTCATTGCTTCTACCTCTTCTAATGTAGTTCTTTCCTCACCTACCTCATGTGATGACATTTTTGGGGACACAAATTTACCTATTCATATTCTTGATGATGAGGTTTTTTCTTCTATTTATGACGACGAGATTATTGATGAGGATACATATCCTCCTTATCCTGGCCACCTAAGTTTACAGAATGTTGAACCTCCTCTTTACCCATTAGACATCAGGTAGACAAGTTCTTAGCCTCATACTGTCATTGCATCTGCCTCTATTCCAAAATCATTGTGTGAGGGTTTTTCTACTCCTACTTCTTATGTTGATAATGCATACCTATACGAAATTGCTCTTATTTTTGTCAAGAAACCCTTTTGGGATGAGTATTTATTAGACCTCAGTTGTATTTTCACAGTGCCTACTTGTGTTTTAGTATAGGGAGTTTCTCTTCCTTCTATAGGTGTTTTAGAGGAGTCCTTTGTCTCCTTTGTTGGGAGTTTCCTTTCTATGATTTCTGCCACATCCACTATTTCATAGAGCATAACTAATCCACCTCTTCTTATAGATCCTCTTTCTACCATTGTGGGGGTTATTGTGCCTTCACTTCATATGGACATTCTTTTGGCAAATGATCCATACCCATTCTCTAATATTTCTACTTCAGTGGCATTACCTACATTTCTTGGGCACTTATTTCCTAGTCCTATGTCATGCTTATTTGAATTTCCTTCGTGGAGTGGGCAGACTTATAACACTCCATTTTTGTTCTTTTTTAGGGAAGAAACATTGTTCGATACAAATAGACCTTGTTTAGTCTATAGGCAGAAGACATCATCATCGACACTCTTCTTGGAGACTTCATAGAGTTGAAAAACTTAGATCCATTTGCAGGATCATTTACCGAACCATTCACTAAAGCCAAGTATCTTTACTTGTGTTTTCTTCTAAGGTGAGGTCCAGTGTGGATTTACATCTTCTTCAGTCTCTCTAGTCTCATTCTTCTCTCCTCATCTTCCTTTCTATAAATATTTCAGTTTGTACATGGGTTCCTCATCAGACATTTAGTTTCCAGAACACATTTGATGCATCTTTCTTAGGTTATTTAGGGGAGTCTTCTATCTCTTGTAAGTAGACGTTTTCCCATTGGGTTTTCTTCCATTAGTTGAGATCCTTATTATACATGGTTACCTCATAAGACATAGCTACCAGGACCCACTTATCTTTCTGACTTACCATGCCTCATCCTAAGCTATGATAAAGGGGGTGCTGCTGTGAGGGATTTCATTTTCCTCTTATTGGGTTTTTCCCTCACACATGGTAATTCATATCACCTTATGTGAGGTCATATGTCTTAGGTGTCATTAGGATTTTATCACACATGACAAATTTTGTCATAAAATCTGTCATTCGCATTAGTGTGTGTCATTGTGTCATATAGGAGTTACATTCCATTTCAAGATTGTAAATCCTTTCTCCCTTGTGGAGGTATGATGGGTCTTGCATTAGGGGTTGCAAAACACTCCTATTTTTACTTCCTTTTTATCTATGAGAATGAACATACCTTTTTCTTGCATGCACAATTTCATGTTGGTTGGTTGTTTGCTTACTACTTGAAGCTACGTCACGGTTTCGTTCAAGTGCAACTCGGTTGATGTGCACACCTTCCCACTTGATCCTCATTCTCACATTCTCTCACAGTAAATAGCCAAGACTATCTACCAATTATGCAAATATATAAATAAAAAGCATTGTTATTTGCATTCACTTTCAACAAAACTAACAAAATTTATTAAAGCTTCCATATTTTCTTGGCATGAAGTGATTTGTTGAGAAATATTATAACATCATATATGATGCCATCTTCTTAAAACATGGAAAATAAAAGGTAAAAAGAGAAGAACACATGTTTAATTTAAAAACCCATCAACAGCCACCATCTTTTTTTTCCCAAGCTTGCAAGCCACGTATCTGAATACAACCATGTCATGATTTTGCAACATTTGTTGCCACAAATCTTCATTCATCCATAGCCACAGAAAAAGTGGCTCCATGATTAAGTGCCACAACATCATCAAGGGACCCTGTGACCTTTGTAATCCCAACTCTGCTATATCTTCCACCTGTCGCTTCAACATAGAACAAATCTCTTCACGTATGTGTACAAACCCTCTCCTTGCCATCGGCTTCCATCAAATCAGCCTCCATAAAAAAATGTCACACTTTTCCCATGAATTATATGCATATGCTCACGCTTAGGGTTTACGTCTCAAAAATGTAAAATATATTAAATTGTGTTTTATCACTCCTCAAATCCGTCGCACCGCTAGACGTACTTGTGTAATATTTGAATTGAGATTGGGTTGTCCTTGAGTTCAACCTTGATTCTATTATGAGGATGATAATGTCTTGATGAAACTCGTAGGAGAATTAAATTCTAATTTCATGTTCTTGCACATATTATCCATATCGCCTTTCGTGGTACTACACATATGATCCAAATCCCCTTTCATGTCTTTGTGCCAATTCTCCAAATCAGACTTAAGACTGCTCACTTTAACATCTAGTGAAGTCATATTAAAGGTACCATCTACTCCAAGCTATGACTCTATCTCCTCTTTGTTAGGATTTTTCTCTGGTGTAGAATAATTCTTGCAATGGCCTCAAGTTTGTACAATGCAAAATTTGGTGTTCACCTTGGAAAAAACATTGATTGGAACATTTATGGTGGTTGTCAACCTTAAATCCAAAAACAAAAAGAACAAGTCCCCAAGTTCAAATTCTCTAATATTTTTGAAATTGTAAGAATATAATTTTTTTTTCCAAATTGCACATGTGGAGTGAACTCATGAAAAACACTAAAATCTCAATAAATCCAAAAAAATAGATTAGAAAAAGGTGAAATTTGGATGGAAATAAGAACAAAATAATTAAGTATAAACAACTTAACAACCTTGAAGTAACAACCTCCACAATATTATAATAAAACTTAAATGCAACCCATAATGGTCAACTACTAACTACTACCCCCTATTGAAGTCACCCATTGAGATCAGTTCAACACTTTTTTCCAAGCTTTGCCCTAACCTCAAATATCCATTTCAGTCGTTACTAAGCTCATGGTCACTCTGCACGCTCGATCTATTCTAAATCATTTTGTGCAAGCTCCCAAGTGGGTATATAGTTTTGTGCAAGTCGATCCTAGCTCTGTTCTCTGCCTCTCAAGATGGCTCCTGCAACAAAAAAAGAAAAGAAAAAAATATAAGGCAACAAATAAAATGTTTGAATGAATCCCAAGCAAAGGCCAAAAACCTAAACAATGATATTCAATCTTTTGTTTTAGGTATTTGTGCTTGTATTTGTTGAGATGGAATCACCAACTTGCTAGAAACTTGGGATTTGACCTTAATAATATTATATTAGTAGTATATTTATTATGTTAAATTTTTTTGATAATTGTTTAATACATCTTGTCTAGCGTATCTGCAAGTCACACACAAATCCTCGGAAGCTGGAGGTGATTGTTGTTTGTAGAAATTAAAAATATTTTTTAAGATTTAAATTTTTCACATAAATTGTTGGCACTTATTTTTCACCATAGCCCTTCTTTTGATAATTTTAAAAGTAACTTTGCACTTCTCTATTTTCAAACAACTTTTACATTTTGATTTTTTATATACACATGCAAATTTTAACCCACATGTTACTGCAAAATTACAACACCCCTGATAACTCACGTGTGTGCGCATGGGCCATCAGTGTAATCTGCATAACATGGGGTTATCCTTCAAGCTGTGGGACTTGTGAACTTAAGATAACCCTCTGGAGCAGGTTAGCTTCCTCTTCCTAATCCTAATGATAAGCTATTCCTAATGCAAGGAAAACACCTAACTACACCTATTCTAAAAATTCCAAGGAGACAGGGAGAGAGAAAGTGCATGAAAAGGGAAATCCTACACTAAAGGGGTAATGATAGCATTAAGAAAAGGGATGAGATATTCTACTGAGGGAGAAAAAAGATGGAAAAATAGAGCTAGAAGAGGTTAGAATAGAAGTGACACAGACCCAAATCTCCATGAAACACAACACCCTGCACCTACAAATGTGAAATACATGCACAAAAAAACAAACACAAAATGGAGAGGCACAAAGATATAATAAAACATGAGAAAGGGTTGAAAACACCACAAAAACACAAATTTATTGCTCTATAACATGCACAGACCATTAAATTGTTGAATGGAGGCATATATACACTTTCCAGGCACAGGAGAAGGCTTACAGCTCATTGGAGTTGATGAAAAAAATTGCAAGAGTTTCCCTAGCTCCTAGAATGTCTCCCCCAAAAATTAGGGGGTCAACTACATTATATAGCTAATTTGTCTCACTGACCCAAAAAATACATTAAAGAGGTATGGGCAGCCATACAAATTGGTACTTTGATTGCATGGGTAGTCATGGGTGCCATACCTAATTAAACATGATTGTTGAGCTATCATTCAACCACCTACTTCACCTTTTCTGTGATCCGTGAGCCATCTAACCAGATTGGGTTGGATGGTCGTGTAACTACCTTGGGCCGTATAACCTTTGCTGAGAAAAAATTTGACCGACCCATCTGACTTACGACCCATCCAACCATGTTGGGTTGGATGACCAACCAACCTCCATACAACGTCATTTCGTTTCCTTGTGTGGCGTCCAACCTAGGTTATAAGATCGTCTATCGTATGTCCATAAAACCACCAAGCCATCCAACCCCCTGTTCGTACAACTATTGGGCCGTCCAACCTGTGTCGTCGTACGACGTCTAACCTTAATTGTAACATTATAATTTTAGTGAACTAAAATTGTACTGCCACGACTTTGGAAAAAATTGCAGAAAGTAGGAAAATAGAGGGGAGAGAGAAAAGTAATGAGTAGAGAGAAAACATGTAGAAAGGAAATAAAACATGGAAAATGAAGAGTGGAAAAAGAGGAATACGTATTTAAGTTGGAAAAAAATCGAAAAAACACACAAACAAATTAACACCAATGAGATATCTAAATTAAGTGTTTCCATTATATTAAGTCCACCTTTTACCTTAATGAAAAACTGAATATCCAAAGTAACAAAATCCCACTAAAACTAATTATATATAAAAATAGAAGTATATATAAATACGAGGTTTTGCTTTCAAAGTCACATTGTTCTTAAAAAAAAATCAATTGTAATCTGTTAGGAGCAATGGAAATTTGTGTAGAGGAAGACAAAGTGGATGTTGAAGAAATAATATTGGGGCAGTTTGGAGGAGGGTTGAAAATTTTGGCGAAGAAGGAAATACCTAAACATGTGATGGAGATAATATTGGCCCAAATACCCTTAGACTCCATCGCCTGTTTCTGCACGGTTTGTAAAGATTGGAACGCTCTCTTGTCTTCACCCAAATTCTTTGATCTTCGCAACCAAATATCCAACAATCATCCCTAGTTAATCATAAGCTATGAGGATCGTTGTTTGAGCTGCAAATTTTCTGCGCGAAGGTGGAAGATTTTGAACATTAAACCCCACGCCCCCCACAAATATGAGGCTACTGTGGTGGGCTACTGTTGTTGCGGTTTTTGGGTAGGCGTGAGTTCCACATTTTCGATCCATTAAAGCCAGGCATTAACAAACATGTGGATACATTTTCCTGCACACATTTGGTGTCTGGAATTGTGAGAGAAAAAGAATCCTAAAAAGTAGTGATAACCTCTGGTAATACTTCTATTACAACTATACACACCAAAATATGAGTCTACGATCCTCTAAAGAATTCACGTGTATATGCAGGGTATCTTACCGATTGTCTTGTGTTGGACCCATTATTTTTAGAAAATGCATGTTTTTCTTTTTGTCTTACGAACCTCATCTTGGGGTTAGGTTTTACAACCTCCATGATGATGATGATGATTGGGACATGTGTTTGGGTTTTGTTCCCCTGCCTCTGAATCTGAAGTTAAATGTAGACAGAACCTTGGGCAACTATGATGCAACAAATTACGATTTGGCTGTATGTGGGTCAAGAGTTATAGTTGCCTTTTCTTTTGTTCGCTCTAGCTTTGGTTGAAGTTCTGGCTCTGGAACATTTTTGTCCATTTCCAAGAAGTATACACCATGGTCAAAGCCCTGAAAAAGAATCTGGGATCTAGGATCTTTAGATTTTGTAACAGTGTACGTGGACTTCTTTTCTGGCTTCAACTTTTGGCTTATTCCCTTGATAGGAATATGGACAAACGACCAATCCATCTTTACTTCCCCTCTCATCTCTTTGTAGAAGTTTCTGTTAAACAACATCCCATAGGAGACATGAATATATGTAACTAAGATTTCCATATTTAATCTTTTGTCAGGAAAAGCTTTCAGAACAGCTTGTGCATCTTTGATTTGTTCGATTAAAGGGACTAGTGTCTCCATGGAGTAACACCTTTTTATGGTCTTTGTCAAGGTAAGCCCAAGAACATCTGCAACTTTAGCTGGTATGACATTATCAGAGGCACCCGAATCTAGAATGCAGTTGCTTAAATTGAAACCATTAAGCAATAAGGAGACATATAAAGGTTCTACTCTTTCAGAAGATAATGGGGGTTTAACAACTACATTGTTATTCCGGGGATGAGTATATTTGGGCTTAGGAAAAAGGCCTTTTGATGCAATGAATTTCCCTGGTGACTGCACATACCTAACTAGCCTATTTATCTGTTCAAGAAAAGCTCTCAGGTATTTGGCTTCTGACATTTGAACTCTAGTTTTCTTGGCATGATCAATAATGTCAAAATAAGGTGTAGATTTAGATACCTCGGCTGCTTTCTATGGTTGAGATGAAGAAATCACATTCTCATTTATGGGAGCTAAGGAAGAAGGCAAAGGGTTGCCCCTTCTTTGTTCATCAACTAATGCCTTAGCTTGGTGAGTTTATGATTGTGTAAATACTACATATGCATGACCATGATCTTCTTCAAGAAGATCCTCATAGTCATGTTTAGATTTGTAGTTTAGGTAATTAATGTTGGAGTCATCAGCAAGACCTACAAAATCATCATTCTCGAGATGATTAGTGATAGCTTCCTCCTCTTCTTCATTCATCTCCATGTTGTTTCTAGGATAAGCTTCAATTACTAATCTTTGGGAACCAACAATGCGGTTTCAATTGTTGTTATTGTTGAAATTTCAAGTAGGGGCAGTGTTGTTTCCTTGAGCCATTTGTTTCTTCATCTATAACATCTCATTTTCTAACTTTTGCAATAGTGAATCAGAAGTAGTAGCAGAAGATGAACTTTCAGCTCTAGAAGTGTTGCTCTTTATCTTTCTATCCATGATGAGGTCATCTTCAATTTCAACTGCCATGTTTTGAGATGCTAACAAGTTAGGAGGCCATGCTCTTTGTAGTTAATATCTTACTTCAGGAAGTAAAGCATTGATGAAGAATATATTTTGATTCTTGTCACTCAGAGAAGTAGAAACCATAATTTTGTAAAGTAATCTTTGGAATCTTGCAATAAAATCCCACATGTGCTCATGTGGCTCCTTCTTCAACTGAGTCAGTTGAGTTATCAATGTACTGAAATCTTTGGTTGGCTTGAATATTTTGAGGAATGCATCTCACATAGTAGCCCAGTTGGTTATGGTTCCAAGAGTTATCTGTTAGGACCATTCTCTAGCCAAGTCATGTAGAGTCTCTATGAAGAGTATGACATATACATCTTTGTATTCCACTAAGTGAGCACTCCACATGATATGAAAAATACAGCCAAGTGGTCATCTAAATTATGCTTGTTGTCTCGAAAGAATTTCATAAAATTCATTTCTTGTCCCTTTAGGTAGATCATGCATAGGAGGATTCATATTCAGAGGTCCAAAAGACTGCACCCCATGGAATAGTTGTTGCAGGGGCAAGTGAATTCAAATTCTGAATCATGAAAGGAGAACTTAAAGTATTCTTTGAGAATAGACTTAGTGAATAATCCCAGTTGTTGGATTGTGCTGGACACGATACAGATATGGAGGAGTTTGCAATCTTCTTCCTGGTGAAAGACTGGATCTGCGGCTTCTAACTTGAGGAGGATGATTGAAATTGAATCGCTCCTACAATCTATAAAAACTTTGTGATCATTCCTTCCTTAAGCTCTGCTAGATCATTTTTGAATGGACGTTCTGCCAGGTTGAGCCTATAATATAAAAGGGAAATGACAAGATAAAAACTTCGGTCTGCTAATTTGTGTTGTTCCCCAGAATGGAGTCACCAAAATGTTTTGGCTAGATTTTCTGCACAACTAAAAACCTAGGTAGTCATGAGATAAATCTCCCTCGTTTACCAAAATAGTGAGGATCTCAACCCTGTAAGATGTTTATCAATCTAGTAAGTATGAAATCCTAATAACTATTTGTAGGGGGTTTTAATTTAAGTGTGGAAAAAACACGAGGGAAAGAAAGTGCTAATATTCATCGTTCCAGGAAACCCCAAAATTCCCACTTTTCACTTAAGTGAATTAACTTTAATTGAGGCAAAAAACAACCTTCCAGGAAACTCTATAATTCCCACCTTCCAAGCAGCCCCAAAATTCCCACTTTTCATTTAAGTGATTTAACTTTAATTGTGGGAAAAAACAACCTTTCATGCAGCTCTAAAATTCCCACCTTCCAAGCTTCCCCAAAATTCCCACTTTTCACTTAAATGAATTCTGTGAATTTCTATCCTTCCCGAAAGCTTCAAAAATTGTGGCTTGGTTTATGAATTTTGTTTTATTTAAATTGTGTGAAAATTGAAAGGAAGAGGAAGCTAAAAATTACGACTTGTATTGGTTTATCTTCCTAGCTTTGGCGTGGAAAAACATAAGTCACGGTAGCTCCAAAAAGTGTGAATTGGTCTAAGAAGCATTTCTTTCCGTTTTTTAATTTTTGGTGAAGAAAACACAACAATAGAATAAAATTTTCTATTTTTGGAAAGGGTCCGGGAAGATGTAATAGAAAACACTTGCAAGTGGATCCATTTTAGGTGTCGTTTTCTCTAAAAGTACATATGTTCTTGAGCTCTACACATTCGTGGAAGTATTTTTTTGGAACAAGCAACTTCTTGCAATCTCCTGAAGGAATCCTAATCTCTAATCACATTTAGACAGATTAGTTAGCAATTAAAAACACTGGATGGATTTTCAAAACCCTAGGCCCAGGAAAATGTTTGGTAGGAAGATTGAATAGGCTACGGGGATTTCCTGATGTAAAACAAATAAAAGCAAAATAGAATGAAAAAAAAAACTCGAAAGAAGCTGCAAGCAATTGCTCGAAACATTTCTCCAATTACTCGATCTGCAAAAAATTTTCCCCCCAGGTGAATGTTTTGTGGTAATAATGATGGGGTGAAGTGCTTTATACAACCTAAATCCTCCAATTTTAGCTCAATCTATATTTAAAATAACTTTATTTATTTAATAAAAATAAATAAAATGCTTGTAAACAAGGTCTAGCTAAGGAATTGAGTGAGCTTCAACATGTGGGTATTTGGCGAATGTGGATTTTATGAGTCTCTGGGGATACCTTAAAGCAATGCAAACAATTGTAGGCAAAACAAACACAAAATGACCGGTTACTTGAAAAGAACATTTTTTAAAAAAAGGGGTAGTCCCATATTTCAGGGTGAAATCTTGGGGACACCACATAGAGAACTAAGGTGACATGATTGATAAGGGTTGCACGAAAATATGTTCACTTTTTAGTCTAAGAGCTTCTCACATAATTAGCACCAATATCACTAACAAGCTACTTTCCTAGCTTGCTTGACAAATTTCCTATCAAAAGAAAATTTGAGACACCAAAATTTTGTTTCACACAATGCAAAAGCCTAGGAAAGTGCATGTCGAGGTAATACAATTTTGAAACATAGTAGTGGGTTTCAAATTCGAGCCCCTTGTAGGCTAATAAGCACAAACACATAATGCTCTAATCATTACGCAAGAATGAAAAAGGTAATGTTGGTTCATGAATAAGAGAGAGAATGAGAGAATCCTTCATTAATAAGAGAATCCTCCACAAGCGTGGGCCATGAGAATACTAGCATGAGGTATGATGTGGGAAAAACAATGTTCAAGATACCACTCACCAATGCATTTGGTAGGAAGATTATGTGTCGTGAAAGAGAGAGAATGCCATGCATCCATCCTAACCCCTCCATTCACCTACCATGCCCTTCCTCCATCAAAATATAACCACCTCAAATGATTTCCATTTTGATTTTGATTTTTTTTATTATCTTTATAAATAAATTTATGAAATTTAATCACAAGAAACAAACAAAGATATAATCATTGATAGTTATATCTATTTACTATTTATTCGTTATATTTGCACATGTCATAAGGTTCATATTTGAGATCAAGTTTGGTGTGGATAACATTCAGATCAAGGAAACAATATAGGGTTGATTAACTAATAAATGTAAGCCAACACCTAAACACCAAACTGAGATGATTAGCAAGGAACTTACATTTCTTTTGACTTATTAAATCTTCTCTCAAGCATTTTTTAAAGTTTTCTTTGTGTATACATGTCAATACCGATAATGATTTGATCACATGGTTCAAATGTGTTTACACCTAAATACTAATATATTAACACCAAAGAAAAGCATGGAAAATCAAAGTTAAAAAGATAAGAACACATGTTTAAGCTAAAAACCCATCAACAACTGCCATCTGTTTTTGCCCAAGCTTGCAAGGCACGTCTTTGAATACAACCATGCCACGATTTTGCAAGATTTATTGCTAGAAATCTTCGTCCATCCATATCCGCAGATAAAAAGACTCCATGATTAAGCACCACAACATCATCAGGGGACCCCGTGACCTTTGTAATACCAACTCTGCTATATCTTCTACATGTTTCTTCAACATAGAACATAACTCTTTGCATATGGTGTACAAACCCTCTGCTTGCCTTCAACTGCCATCGAATCGGACTCCATAAAAAATTGTCACACTTCGCCCATGAATTATATGCATATTCTCACACTTATGGTTTACGTCTCAGAAATTCAAAAGATATTAAACTATTATTTATCACTCCTCAAATCCATTGCAAAGCCAGATGTACTTGTGTAATATTTGAATCAAGATTGGGTTGTCCTTGAGTTCAACCTTGATTCTATTATGAGGAAGATAATGTCTTGATGAAATTCATAGGAGAATAAAATTATAATTTAATGTTCTTACACATATTATACATATCATCTTTCATCGTACTACACATATGATCCAAATCCCTTTTCATGTCTTTGTGCCAATTCTTCAAATCAGACTTAAGATTGCTCACTTTCTCATCTAGTGAAGTCATATTAAAACTACCATCTACTCCAAGCTATGAATCTATCTCCTCTTTTTTAGGAGATTTCTCTGGTGTAGAATAATTCTTGTAATGGCCTCTAGTTTGTACAATGAAAAATTTGGTGTTCACCTTGGAAAAAACATTGACTGGAACATTTACGGTGGTTGTCAACCTTAAATCCAAAAACACAAAGAACAAGTCCCCAAGTTCAAATTTTCTGATATTTTTGAAATTGTAAGGATATAAAAAAAAAACCCAAATTGCACTTTTGGAGTGAACTCATGAAAAACACAAAAATCTCAATGACTCCCAAAAAAATATTAGAAAAAAGATGAAATTTGGATGGAAAATTTCTTGAATGATTCCTCAAATTCAAAAAATGGTGTAATGGAATGCAAGATATAGGAGAATCCTAAAATTTAGGGTTTTGGCCCAAATTTTGCATAAACGAAAGCTCTAATACCAATTGTAATTAAGTTACTTGGATAAATAATTAGAATAACAATAATAAAACACTAAATTCAATGGAAATAAGAACACAATAATTAAGTATAAACAACTTAACGACCTTGAAGTAACAACCTCCACAATCTTATAATAAAATTTAAATGCAACACATAATGGTCAACTACTAACTACTACCCCCTATCGAAGTCACCCATCAAGATCAGCTCAACACTTTTTTCCAAGCCTTTCCCTGACCATATCCACTTCAGTTTATACTGAGCTCGTGGCCACTTTTCATGCTTGATCTATTCTAAATAATTTTGTGCAAGCTCCCAAGTGGGTATATATTTGTCTGCAAGTTGATCCTAGCTATGTTCTCTACCTTTCAAGGTGGCTCTTATAATAAAGAAGCAAAAAAAATAAGGCAACAGATAAAATGTTTGAATGAATCCCAAGTAAAGGACAAAGACCTAAATGGTGATATTAGATCTTTTGTTTTTAGGTATTTTTTCTCAAGTATTCATTGAGATGGAATCACCAACTTGCTAGAAACTTGGGATTTGACCTTAATAGTATTATATTAGTAGTATATTTATTATGTTAAATTTTTTATAATTGTTTAATATGTCTTGTCTAACATATCTGCAAGTCACACACAAATCCTCAGAAGTTGGAGGTGATTGTTGTTTATAGAAATCAAAAATATTTTTAAGATTTAAAATTTTCACACAAATTGTTGGCATGTTATTTTCACCATAGCCCTTCATTTGAAAATTCTAAAAGTAACTTTTTACTTCTCTGTTGTCGAACAACTTTTACATTTTGATTTTTTATTGACACATGAAAATTTTTACCCACTTGTTATTGGAAAATTACAACACCCCTGATAAATCACATGTGTATGCATGGGCCATCAATGTAATCTACATAACATGGGGTTATCCCTCAAGCTATGGGACTTGTGAAAATGAGATAACCCTTCGAAGAAGGTCGTATTCTCCTCTTCCTAATCCTAATGGTAAGCTACTCCTAATGCAAGAAAAACACCTAACTACACCTATCCTAAAACTTCCAAGGAGACAAGAAGAGAGAGTGCATGGAAAGGGAAATCCTACACTAAAGGAGTGATGATAGAACCAAGAAATGGGATGAGATATTAAGTTAAGGGAGAAAGAAGAGCGAAAAATAGAACTAGGAGAGGTCAGAACAATAGTGACATAGACCCAAATCTCCACTTGCCATCAAATCTCCATGAAACACAACACCCTACACCTGTAAATGTGAAATACATGAACAGAAAAACAAACACAAAATGGAAAAGCAAAAAGATACAATAAAACATGAGATAGGATTGAAAACACCACAAAAACACGAATTTATTTATCTATAAAATTCACAGACCATTACATTATTGAATGAAGGCACAAATATGTTTTTGTCGGGCGTAGGAGAAGGCTTACAACTCATTGGAGTTGAGGAAAAAACTTGCAAGAATTTCCCTAGCTCCTAGAATGTCTCCCAAAAAACTGAGGGGGTTGACTACATTATATAGCTAAGTTGTCTCACCAACCGAAAAAATGCATTAAAGAGGTATGTGAATCCATACAAATTGGTACCTTGATTGCACAGGTAGTCATGGGTGCCATACATCATTAAACATAGTTGTTGAGCTATCATTGACCCACCTACTTCACCTTTTCTATTATCCATGAGCCATCCAACTAGATTGGGTTGGACGACTGTCTAATTGCATTGGGCCATGATAAATCATATACATGGTTGCCTATTTTGAGAAAGGGAAGCTACTTCTCCCTGCCAGTTGCAGGATTTGTTTGAGTTCCCTTTGCTTCTGGTTAGCATAGAGTAGGTAGGTTTGCTTGCAGCATAAGAAGTGCTTTTGCACACTCTGCATGTTCCACTTGGGGCATGTATGATCTTTCCATTTTGTACATAGTGTGTTTTGGTGTTTTTTGCTCTTGCATAATCCATTTCAGACAAGGCATGTTCATGAGGAAATCAGGTTTTAAACACCAGTTCCAAACATTCCTAATTGGCATATGTTTCAAACTTCTATAATACTTCGTCTTTTTCCATGATTAATTCGGTTTTCTTCAAAACTTGGTAAAAATCAGATTTTGGGACAGTTTTAAAGGCTCATCCTTCATCCTAACAGATAACTTGTAGAAGAAAGAGATTATTTTAGTTCCAAAACAATTTTCCAGTCACGTAAATTTTTATTCAAAATATTTTTATAATGTGAATGGTCAATTCGAACAAAAGCAAATTGGTTCTAGGTTCAGCATGCTTAAGCAGATCAGATTTACATAAATTCAAGTGAGGGAAAAGCTTCCAATTTTTCTGGCAATTTTCTACTCTCACACACCTCGACTTCAAGGCTTTCATACAAAGGATGAGAGTGCAAACAACATAAGGCAATCCCAGATCAGATATGAGACTACCAGGAAGACTCCATGCCCAATTGATTGCTACAGGCAGCTGGCCATGTTTCATCTAGCATGTAGATAACCCCGCTGAGTCGCCAAATTGTTGTCCAAAATAAGCTCATGCCTAATTTTGGTCAATTAAAACCATTTCCCCCACTTTTAGTGCTTCAATCTGTTTTTTACATATTTCCAGTACTTAAGGATTCTCGAAAGCATCTTCATTAGATAGGAAATTTCTTCCCCTTTCCGAAAATATAAAGAGGTCCTTCTAACTCTTCATATTTTGCAAGTTACGAGCCTTGGGGGATTTTTTTTGCAAAATTTGCAAATTTCGGGCTTTCAGGTATGGGGGAGTTTTTGAGAATTTTGCCAATTTCAGGATTTCGGGACTGGGGGATTTTTGTAAAATTTGCCAATTTCGGGATTTCGGGCCTGGGGGAATTTTTGAGAATTTTGCCAATTTCGGGATTTGGGGCATGGGGGATTTTTTTAGAATTTTTCCAATTTCGGGATTTCGGGCATGAGGAATTTTTTGAGAAATTTTCAATTTTTGCAAATGGTGCAATTTGCAATTTCGGGCCCTAGGGTCCATTTTGCAAATTTGCATTTTCGCCATTTCTTGTGCAGATTAATGTAAATTTTCAAATGGGCATAACTTTTGCCCCGATGCTCGAAATTTAATAAATTTTATATCGTTGGAAAGCTCTCAACATCCTTTACGCCATGGAAACATGAAGTATTAATTCTGGTGAGGGTAAGTGAGTGAAAAGGAAGGAAACGTACATCTAGTCCCCACCAAAGACAGAAATGCCTGGTGGACCCAAAATGCCATATCTTTTGCATTTCTTAATGAAAACGCGCAAAATAAGAGTCGTTTGAATTGTGGTTTCAAATCCAATATACAAAGATCAATAAATTTGGGGCTCACTAAATAAAACATTTTTGGCAATGGGGGTTGCACTAAATAAAACCCACTCAATGTTATCATGTTATCATTCCACTCCATTTTGGCATCTTACAAGTAACATGAATTGATATTTTCAGTATTTCCACTTCTCTCTCCTTCTTTTTCCTTGGAAGATTCCATAAGTCAGAGTGCTCGACTCACAACTGGGAAGTATTTTTTTTTTTAGCAAAACTTTGTCAAATTACTTTTTTGAAGGCAATGTGTGGCTAGCCCTTGTAGTGGACTCCTTGCATGGTGATCCAAGCCCTTATCTTGTAATAGATTGGATTGTGCATACTCATGAAGTAATAGATGCATGTTTTTGGATGTACATTCCCCTTATGTGTTTGTTGCATTCCTCTTGCCCCTTTAATCTCATTGCATATATATTGTGTCTATTCTATGTTGTTGCAAGGATTCATTATTATTGTGCATGTATGAACTATGATTGTGAATGTATTTTCCAGATTGTGGAGGACTGTTATCACCCCTTATGGTATGTATTTTACTTCTATTTTTCATAGATTTGAAAACTATCTTCATTCCCTCCTTTTCTTATGTATCACCTCTTTAGTGTAGGATTTATTTTTCATGTAATCTCCCTCCCCAGTCCTTTGGAAAGTTAGATTAGGATTAGATAGTTTTGCCTACATTAGAGTAGATTATGGCAGGTAGTTTAGGAGCAAGAACTGTTGTCAAAATTTCCCCCCCAGGGTAATTTTGATAACATGCATCAGAATATTCAAGTCCCAGGAAAATTGATTGATTCAGAGCAAACATCATGTTTCTGAGGTTCTCTCAGATATTTTTCTAACTCCTCTGGCCAAAAAAGGAAGGAGCAAGCTCTGAGAAAATGCGGAAAAGTTACAAAAGGCAAGTAGGTTGATCCAGGAAAAATTGTGAAAATTAGCTAAGTCCTAGTGCTAGGAGAAATTGGGACATTTGGGACGTCAAGACGCGGATCGGCCGAAAAGCCTCCAGGCGGCCCAAATAGCAACTGGGACGAGTGGGACAGAAGTATGCGGCGGGCGCGAGAAGCCGATCTGGCCGAAAAAGGAAGAAAAACGACTAAGTGTTGCTCGGGACGTTCGGGACAAAAAGGCGCGAACCGGCCGAATCAGCCGAAATAAGAATAGTCCAAAAGCAAATGGGACATTTGGAACAAATGGACGCGAACCGGTCGGACCGGGCGAAAAAGGGTCGAGGTAGTCCGAAGGCAACTGGGACATTTGGGACAAATAGACGCGAACCGGCCGGTTCGCGCGAAATCAGCACAAGGAGCACTAAGCATTTGGGACATCCAGGACGAAAAGACGTGAAAGGCGTGAAAGAGCCGGCAGGGCCGAGAACCAACCAGATCACGCCACGTGTCTCAAGGAGAAAAGTCAAAAGTCAAAGGGCGAAGTTTCAAGCACTGGCCCGAGCCAATCAGAAGATGACACGTGTCCAAGTTTAAGGGGCCCACAAGGAAATTTCAAATGAAAGCCCGCCGAAAGGTGAAGGAGAGAGAATTTATCGACCAATCAGCGCTTGACACGTGTCATCCAGGTGACAGAACGCGGGAAAGATTTCAAAACACGTTTTCGCCTGTTTTGTGCCCTAAAACTTCAGACCTCCATAACTTTCGATCCAAAGCTCAGATTTGCACGTTCTTTATATCAACAGAAAGCTTATGAAATTCTCTACATGATTCTGGGATCAATCTCGAATTTTGGTGTAGTCTAGAGAGAGAAAATAGAGAAACGGATCTGACGCGGGATAATGTCCAGAAGTGACGCTTCAACAACCAGCTTTAATGCGGCAGACAGTTCGCCGCTTCTGTTAGGCAGCCTGCCATTTTGCCAGGATCCGCCGCTTCTACCATGATGAGATGAATTGAATGCAACCTGGAGGTGGTTGGGGTAGATTTGGCTTTCCCTCCTCTCTTTCCTCTCTATATATTGTAAGGAGTGGCAAGAAAAAAAAAAAAAGTTGTTCATTCTTTCGGCTCTGCCCTCCCTTCTTTTCTTCTCTAGGGTTGAAAATGGAGTTCGAACCTCCTCCCTTGCTCTGTAATGGCGTTTTTGCCTTTTACTAATGGAATGATGTTCTGTGCAAACTTCTGGAGCAACAAAACATGTTTTGTAATGTATCTGTCCATCCTTCCTCATTTTTGCTTGTTCTCTTCTTGCCTCTCTTCATTGCAGGTATTTGTGCATGTTTGAATGTTCATTGCAGGTTTGGAGCTGTGTTCATGGAGTTTTGGGACATTTTCTGTGTGAAATCTATCCTTGGGCCTGTGATGCATCTGTCCATCCTTCCCATTGCTCACCTCTCTTTGTCCCATGGCAGTTTTGATAGATGTCCAACATTCTCCTTCTCTGGTGTATCACCGTTTTAGTGCAGGCTTTTGCTGTTTTTCCCTTCTCTCACTCTCTGTCTCCTTGGCATGGTTAGATTAGGATTAGATTAGCTTGCCTGCACTGGAATAGCTTGTGGCAGGTAGTTTAGGAGCAGGAACCAGCCTTCTCTGGAGATTGCTCTCTCGGTTTTACAAGTCCCCACGCTTGGAGAGAGGTTTCCATGTTGTGCAATCACACTGGATGCCTGAGTGATCAACCTAGAAGCCTAATCTGCATCCAGGGGTGCTGTGATTCGTCATCAACAGTTTTGGCACGCCCGGTGGGACCTTAGAGGTCTTTCACTTCATCTTTTGCAGGTTGATGTGTTCCTGTGAAGATTTCAGCCTTTGGAGGCACTTACAAACACATCTGGCGACTCCATTTGGTCAACAACCATCTTTGAAGTTGCAGACCTTCCTTTCCATTCATTTCCATCCATTTTTCATTCATCCTTCTTTCCATTCCTTTCATTCTTTTCCATTCCATGAAGTTGTGCAACCATGACTTCATTTCCATCATGGAACTCACATTTACAACAACAGCAGTATTTTTCACTTCCAACATGTTTTACAAATCCTCCAGATCAGCATGCATACTCATACGAACAGCAGTGCCAAAGTCAGTTTGGCAATGAAGCTTTCCAAGAGCAAGAGTATGCATACAATGAAGACCATCAGATCCAAGATGCTGGTCTGTTGGAGAAAATCCAAAAGATGGAGGTGGGGATGGTGCAGTCTAGAGCAACAGCTCAAATGAGAGCTTTCGGAATCGGTTACAGGACTCCTTGTCCATGGGGAGGCCCTTTTCCAAGACACTTCAGCCCTCAGGAGAAGCTGGACTTCATGATAAAGATGCTGCCCCAACTTGCACAATGGACAGCAGAGATAGAGGCCTACAGACTTGTTGTTGAACAACCTTGTCAATGGGTAAGTTCTACACCATCATCTGGTTTTTCTCTTTCCATTATTCAAGCAACACCATCTCATTTAAACTCCCCATCTGCTGTCCCATGTGTTGAATCCATCCCTCCATCCCCTAATCTTCCACCCCATCTCGATTCTTCTTTCCTTTTCCCTTCCAAACAGTCATCCCCTCCACAAGAGCTAACAGAAATACCCCCTCCTCCAAAGAAACAAGAGGTTTCACTACCTCCACCACCACAAAAAATTGTAAAATCAGTTGAGTTTCAGCCCATTCCTCCTTTTGCATTCCCAATTCCATGTGGGGAAGAAGAAATTGAAAAAATCAGTCATCAAGGACAGCAAGAGGAAGAGCCAGGAAAAGAAGAAATGATTAAGAGCATAGTAAGTTTTGCTCTTAAGTTTGGAATTGAAAAGATCCCCTTGATGAGGAAGCAAACAGAAGAGGCCAAGGTTGAACAAATGGTGGTTAGGATTGAATTGGTTGCAGCAGAAGAAGATCTTGCAGTCCCAACTTGTCCTCTAGAGCAGCAAATTGAAGAGTTTGACTTGACAAACTTCATGCTGGAGGAGGAGTTCAATCAAGAGCAAGATTGTCTTCAAACATTGGAGGAAGGAGAAGCTGCTCCAAATCCAAAAGAAGAGGAGCACATTCTAGCTATGGAGGAGAAAAGTGCAGATCCAAGGGCTTTGAGCACAAAGTAGGCTACAGGAGAACCTTCAGTTCTTCTTTCTACTTCACCTCTCTCAAGTTCTAGTACTGAAGAGGAGTTTGATCTCTCAAACTCAATATTGGAGAGTGAAGCAAACCATGGTGGTCAGGTTGCACATCAAGAGGACACCACGGAGGAAGTTGAATACGAGCAGCAGCACAGCAATGAGGTAGTTTACCTGTCAGATTTGGAGGACTGTTTTGATGGAGAAGAGCCGGTTGAGTTTTCACCATTCTCTCTTTCATCGTCCACATTCCAAACACAAGAGTCTGCTGTCATGAAGGAGAACATTCATTTGCAGCAGCCTGCATCTTATAGCAGCCCTTT
The DNA here is from genome assembly GCA_019776745.2 of Taxus chinensis. Classification (NCBI taxonomy): domain Eukaryota; kingdom Viridiplantae; phylum Streptophyta; class Pinopsida; order Cupressales; family Taxaceae; genus Taxus; species Taxus chinensis. The sequence goes on from CM034155.1 coordinate 661,113,075, forward strand.
GGAATCAAAATTGGAAGATTTTAATCTTTCATGTTCTTCATCGGAGGAAGAGAAAGGACAGAAGGATTCCACCATTTCTTCCACATCATCCATTCAGGTGGGTCTGCAAGAAAACTCCATTCTTGGAGTTGAAAATCAGAGCTATGGGCATATCAAACTGATCAGACCTTGCCCAATCAGGTATTTGGCTTCATTGGAGCCAAAGGAGAAGCCACAACCAGTCATGCTTGCTTCTGAGCATGAGGATGAGCTACAAAGTACCAAGGATCAGCTGCCATACATCTCCAATCCAAATGCAGAGCAACTAAAAGAGGTATTGGATTTTTCAGTTGATACCTTGATGATTTGGATAGAAGACCAGCTTCTTGTTGATTTTCCATCCATCCAAACAGCCATGATCAATGCCAAATCAATTGCATGCCTGCCAATTTTGAAGAAAGGAAGCTATTTCTCACAACCAGTTGTAGGGTTTGTTTAGCTTGCCTTTGCTTCCAGTTAGAGTAGAGTAGCTAGGTTCTCTTTCAGCAGAAGAAGTGCTTGTGCACACTCTGCATGTTCCATTTGGGGCATGTATGATTTTCAGTTTTGTACATAGTTTTTGGTGTTGCTGGTTTTGCTCTTGCACAGTTTGTTCCAGTGGTTTTTGGTGAGAACAACTCCATGTCCGGTGGGTTTCCAAGTGGCTCAGAGGGAAGTTTTCAAAGTTCAGATCAGTTTTCAGGCCTACTCATGACTCCATGCCTAATGGATTGCTTCAGGCAACTGGTCTTTTCATCTAGCAGGCAGATGACCCCGCTGAGTCGCCAAAACTGTTGTCAAAATTTCCCCCCCAGGGTAATTTTGATAACATGAATCAGAATATTCAAGTCCTAGGCAAATTGATTGATTCAGAGCAAACATCATGTTTCTGAGGTTCTCTCAGATATTTTTCTAACTCCTCTGGCCAAAAAAGGAAGGAGCAAGCTCTGAGAAAATGCGGAAAAGTTGCAGAAGGCAAGTAGGTTGATCCAGGAAAAATTGTGAAAATCGGCTAAGTCCTAGTGCTAGGAGAAATTAGGACATTTGGGACGTCAAGACGCGGATCAGCCGAAAAGCCTCCAGGCAGCCCAAATAGCAACTGGGACAAGTGGGACAGAAGTATGCGGCGGGCGTGAGAAGCTGATCTGGCCGAAAAAAGAAGAAAAACGACTAAGTGTTGCTCGGGACGTTCGGGAGAAAAAGGCGCGAACCAGCCGAATCGGCCGAAATAAGAACAGTCCAAAAGCAAATGGGACATCTGGGACAAATGGACGCGAACCGACCGGACCGGGTGAAATCAGCACAAACAGTCCGAAACAAAGTGGGACAAGTGGGCCAAAAAGATGCAAACCGGCCGAACCGGGCGAAATCAACACAAACAGTCCAAAACACAATGGGAAAAGCGGGCCGCGAGTACACGAACCGACCGAACCGGGTGAAAAAGGGTCGAGGCAGTCCGAAGGCAACTGGGACATTTGGGACAAATAGACGCGAACCGGCCGGTTCGCGTGAAATCAACACAAGGAGCACTAAGCATTTGGGACATCCGGGACGAAAAGACGTGAAAGGCGCGAAAGAGCCGGCAGGGCCGAGAACCAACCAGATCACGCCACGTGTCTCAAGGAGAAAAGTCAAAAGTCAAAGGGCGAAGTTTCAAGCACTGGCCCGAGCCAATTAGAAGACGACACGTGTCCAAGTTTAAGGGGCCCACAAGGAAATTTCAAATGAAAGCCCGCCGAAAGGTGAAGGAGAGAGAATTTCTCAACCAATCAGCGCTTGACACGTGTCATCCAGGTGACAGAACGCGGGAAAGATTTCAAAACACGTTTTCGCATGTTTTGTGCCCTAAAACTTCAGACCTCCATAACTTTCGATCCAGAGCTCGGATTTGCACGTTATTTATATCAACGGAAAGCTTATGAAATTCTCTACATGATTCTAGGATCAATATCGAATTTTGGTGTAGTCTAGAGAGAGAAAATTGAGAAATGGCTCTGACGCGGGATAATGGCCAGAAGTGATGCTTCAACAACCAGCTTTAATGCGGCAGATAGTTCGCCGCTTCTGTTAGGCAGCCCACCATTTTGCCAGGATCCACCGCTTCTACCATGATGAGATGAATTGAATGCAACCTGAAGGTGGTTGGGGTAGATTTGGCTTTCCCTCCTCTCTTTCCTCTCTATATATTGTAAGGAGTGGCAAGAAAAAAAAAAAAGTTATTCATTCTTTCGGCTCTGCCCTCCCTTCTTTTCTTCTCTAGGGTTGAAAATGGAGTTCGAACCTCCTCCCTTGCTCTGTAATGGCGTTTTTGCCTTTTACTAATGGAATGATGTTCTGTGTAAACTTCTGGAGCAACAAAACGTGTTTTGTGATGCATCTGTCCATCCTTCCTCGTTTTTGCTTGTTCTCTTCTTGCCTCTCTCATTGCAGGTATTTGTGCATGTTTGAATGTTCATTGCAGGTTTGGAGCTGTGTTCATGGAGTTTTGGGACATTTTCTGTGTGAAATCTATCCTTGGGCCTGTGATGCATCTGTCCATCCTTCCCATTGCTCACCTCTCTTTGTCCCATGGCAGTTTTGATAGATGTCCAACATTCTCCTTCTCTGGTGTATCACCGTTTTAGTGTATGCTTTTGCTGTTTTTCCCTTCTCTCTCTCTCTCTGTCTCCTTGTCATGGTTAGATTAGGATTAGATTAGCTTGTCTGCACTGGAATAGCTTGTGGCAGGTAGTTTAGGAGCAGGAACCAGCCTTCTCTGGAGATTCCTCTCTCAGTTTTACAAGTCCCCACGCTTGGAGAGAGGTTTCCATGTTGTGCAATCACACTGGATGCCTGAGTGATCAACCTAGAAGCCTGATCTGCATCCAGGGGTGCTATGATTCGTCATCAACAACAACCAACTTTCTTTGGATGTCTATCTCAAGAAGCAAGTCCCACAACTTGGAGATAGTACCCATGTTATCCAATCACACTGTGAGCTCAAGCAAACACACTTGTGCAAACCATAGGGTGTTGTGATTTGGTAATGACAGTTCTGGCATGCCCGGTGGGACCGGTTTGAAGCACCCTACCACTTCATTTCATCAATTTGATGTGTTCTTGGTGAGATTCAGCCTTTAGAGGTGCATGTAAAGCACATATGGTGACTCCGTATAGTTAACAACCCATTCTCTTAGTTGCAAACTTTCCTTCCATCCATTTCCACCCATTCTTATTTCCACATCTTTCATCTTCTTCCATCCCATGAAGTTGTGCAATCATGACTTCATTCCCATCTTGGAATTCACACTTGCAGTAGTGGCAGTGCAGTCCACCTCCAATGTATTTCTCATCTCCTCCAGATAAGCAGTACAATCATATTCAGAACCATTATGCTTATCCATATGAGTAGTGTCAAAACTAGTTTGGTTATGAAACATGTCATGAATAAGGGTATGCATACAATGAAAATAGTCAAATGGAAAATTTTGATCTACTAGAGAAGATTCAAATAATGGAAGCTAACATGGTTCAATCCAGGGCTATAACACAGATGAAAGCTTTCAGAATCAGTTTCGGAGCACCTTGTCCATGGGAAGACCCTTTTCCAAGACATTATAGCTCACAGGAGAATCTTGATTTCATGGTTGAAATGCTGCCCCAACTTGCACAATGTACTGAGGAGATAAAAGCATACGAGAAAAATACAAGATAACCTTATCAATGGGTAAGTCAATCACCAACTCCTTATGCTCTTTATTCTTCGTCCCAAGATTTATCATTTCAATGGTATCAAGATTCAAGCCCATTGTATGCTACCCCAAGTGTTGATTTCCTTTCTCCATCTTCTGATCTTCCATCTCATCTCAATTCCTCTGCCCTTTTCTCTTCCAAACAGTCACTCCCTCCAAAGAAAGAAGAAATTACACTTCCCTTGCCACCACAAACAATCACAAAACTGGTTGAGACCCCATCCACTCCTCCTCTTGCCTTCCCAATTCCATGTCAAGAAGAAATTTGAAAAACCAGTCAAGGAGAACATTAAGGAAGAGAGCCAAACAGAGAAGAAATGATCAAAAGATTGGTAAGCTTGGCTCTCAGATTTGGGATAGAAAAAATCCCCTTGATGGTTAAACCTTGAAAGGAGGTCGGGATCAGACCACAGGTGGTGGAAGCCAAGTTTGCAGCAGAAGGAGAACAAGAACAAAAACAAGAAGATCAACAATCTATTTTCTATGAATGCAGTGTCCATAATGACACATTATCTAAAGAGGATGATGATTTAATCCAAGTTGCACAATCAGTTAAGAAGGAAGAAGAACAATCAGCTCCAAGTCCTATTGAAGAGGGGCAGCCAGAAGAGATTGAATCAGAGTTGAAACCACTTGATGAATAAAGTATTATTGAATATTTTTTCTTTCATTTGAAGGACCTGATTTTATTGATGAATCCATGATGGAGGAGAGCTATCAAGAAGACCTTGTTGCCCTAAATAGTCCTCTAGAGAAGCGAATTAAAGATTTTCGTCTAAAAAATTTCATGCTAGAGGAAGAGGTTATCCAAGAGAAAGTCAGTCTTCAAGCAACAATGGAGGAACTCCAGAGCCAACCATGTGTTGCAACAAATTATAATGATGTAAAAGCAACTTCATTGGATGTTATAATCAATAACGATAAGCTGCAGATTAGAGAGGAGTTCTATACTACCACAAAGAAAGGAAATGAGCACAAAGATACCATATCTTCCACACCATCCACCCATGAAGTTCTGTAATGCTCAAAATTACTAGAACTAGAAAATGGGGATATATATATACATATACATA
>CM034155.1:661122896-661262897 GCA_019776745.2 Taxus chinensis
CACACTCTGCATGTTCCACTTGGGGCATGTATGATCTTTCCCTTTTGTACGTAGTGTGTTGTAACGCTCAAAATTACTAGAATTGGAAAATGGGGATTTTTTTTAAACATATATAAAAATAGATTACTCAGCTACAATCATACAAAATTATTTAATCAAATTCTTTAAATAAAATTTGTTCTTTTAGTCTATTTGATAACATTTGTGTAAGCCATGTGCAGCTGAGAAGGGTGTATCCAAATCTCCACGATCTCCCTTCACCACTACTTCGAGTGATAATGCTTACTAGCGTTTTGGCTCAATTTTTTTAAAGGTCATGGGAACTATGTGAAAGTCCTTGGGTCTACCATGAAGATAGTTTCAAACTTTGTATTTCGGTATCCGACCATTGCCTACCTCATGTTCAGTGTTCAATTTCCCATGATCAGGTTACTAGCAATTTTAGTTTAATTGGAGGAACTAGGTGATCAAACAATGTACAACCAATCAATGCATTACTTTGGCCAAAGTTCCTATCATGCAGGTTAAAGCTAAAATCAAGACAAAACACATAGTCTTAATGAGTTTAAGGGATCTTCCGCCACCTCACAACTATCCCTTTCACAGCTATCTAGATCTTATAGTTTATATTTTTACTTTATTTCCAATTTAACGTATCTTGCAAGAGTTTTATCAAGATAAATGCCAAAGGCCAACTAGGACACATGGATTAAGTCTAATGGATCTTTTTCATCGCTATTCAACAGCATCCCTTTAGTCTCTCTTTTCCTAATGTTTGTTTGTTAAACCTTAAATTACCTTTACAACGATCTCTTCCAATTGCTCTATACAACAATGATTTACAATCTATCATATTAGACCAAGTTTACAAAAGGCTGAATTAAATCTATATTAAACATGTATATTCAATTATTCCTTTGATCAGCTTACACCACAAATAGCTATTTAATTTAAATTAAAGACAATTGATTGTTACAATAATTGCCCAACTATCGCGTCATACATTGACAAATTCAAATAACTAAATATATCAATTTATGATACGTAATATTTCTCACTTCTAGTAATTTAGCATTTTCCATATGAAGATATTATTATTACACCATGCCCCGCAACAGAAGCTAACGAGTCAAATGAATTTTATACCTAATGATGATCTCGTCTAATCGTGTTTAGACTTAACCGTAGTTAATTTAACTTACAAGAAATTTGGGATGTTACAAGGTCCGCAGGAAGCCTCCATTTTTGGAGTTGAATTTCAGAGAAAAGGGAACATCCATCGGATCATACCTTGCCCAATCAGGTACTTGGCTTCACTAGAGCCAAGAGAGGAGCCAACACCAGTCATGCTTGTTCCTGAGCATGAGGATGAGTTTTAGAGTACCAGGGATTAGTTGTAATGCCTCTTCAATACAAATTCAGAACAACTAAAAGAGGTATTTGTCTTGTTTCTAGTTGATACCTTGATAATTTGGGTGGAGGATCGGCCTCTTGTTAGTTTTTCACTCATACGAAAAGCCAAATTTAGTGATAAATCATATACATGGTTGCCTATTTTGAGAAAGGGAAGCTACTTCTCCCTGCCAGTTGCAGGATTTGTTTGAGTTCCCTTTGCTTCTGGTTAGCACAGAGTAGGTGGGTTTGCTTGCAGCATAAGAAGTGCTTTTGCACACTCTGCATGTTCCACTTGGGGCATGTATGATCTTTCCCTTTTGTACGTAGTGTGTTGTAACGCTCAAAATTACTAGAATTGGAAAATGGGGATTTTTTTTAAACATATATAAAAATAGATTACGCAGCTACAATCATACAAAATTATTTAATCAAATTCTTTAAATCAAATTTGTTCTTTTGATCTATCTGATAACATCCGTGTAAGCCATGTGCGGCTGAGAAGGGTGTATCCAAATCTCCACGATCTCCCTTCGCCACTACTTCGAGTGACAATGCTTACTAGCATTTTGGCTCAATTTTTTTAAAGGTCATGGGAACTATGTGAAAGTCCTTGGGTCTACCACGAAGCTAGTTTTCAAACTTTGTATTTCGGTATCCGACCATTGCCTACCTCATGTTCAGTGTTCAATTTCCCATGATCAGGTTACTGGCAATTTTAGTTTAATTGGAGGACTAGGTGATCAGACAATGTACAACCATCAATGCATTACTTTGGCCAAAGTTTCCTGTCATGCAGGTTACAGCTAAACTCAAGACAACACAATAGTCTTATGAGTTTAAGTCTTCCGCCACCTCACAACTATCCCTTTCACAGCTATCTAGATCTTATAGTTTATATTTACTTTATTTCCAATTTAACGTATCTTGCAAGAGTTTATATCGAGATAAATGCCAAAGGCCAACTAGGATCATCATGGGATAAGTATAATGGATCTTTTCATCTATTCAGCATCCCATTTAGTCTCTCTTTTCCTGATGCTTGTTTTTAACCTTAAATTACCTTTTACAACGATACTCTTCCATTCTCTATACAACAGGATTTACAATCTTATCATATTAATACCAAGTTTACCGAAAGGCTGAATTAAATATATATTAAAACATGTATATTTAATTATTCCTTCGATCAGCTACACCACTAAATAGCTTATTTAATTTAGAAATTAAAGACAATTGATTGTTACAATAATTGCCCAACTATCGGCTTCATACATTGACAAATATCAAATAACTAAATATATCAATTTATGATAAGTAAGATTTCTCACTTCTAGTATTTAGCATTTGCCCATATGGAGATATTATTACATACAAGGTAATTATCTCTTTATTAAAATCATAAATTACATATGCCGTTAAGGAAAAATATATAACTATTATGGTAACTCTCACATAGTGAGGTTTGAATATTAACAATGGGTCCAAGATCCCAATAAATTTAGTCAAAATTCTGGGATATCATCCTTATACAAATTAAAATCCAAGTATCTCATTTAGATCCATGCTACGATTAAACTTCACAAGACATAAGTTTCCGCACATCCGAACGTGAAGGCTAATTGTCCTACAAGAGTGGATTAGTGGTATGTTTTCAGTTCAAAATGAACTGGCATGAATATTGCCTCCAATTTTTGATGCAATTATTTAATAAAATATGAAACGATATACATGTTATTTTATTAACAAACGTATGGTAATACAACAGAGAATGTATTATTACCTGTTCTACATCAAGATACAAGTATGAATGTACACCAATAGAACAACATATTTCTATTTTAGCACTCACGTTTCACTCTAATCACAAGAATCAAGACATAATCAAACCGTAATCATTCAACATCTGAATTCTGATTAAACCAAAAGCAATTCATGCTTCACATGGTACATATTCAACTATTATTTTTCTTACCTTCCAATCAACAAACAACTTAACAAAACAGTCTGAAATCATCATTTCCAAATACCAATTAGACATATTCCCTCTAGGTAATGAGCAGCTCTATAAAACACACAATAACTTTATTCCAAACAATCAAAATACACACACACACACACACACACACACACACACACACACACACACACACACACACACACACACACACACACACACACATTTATTTATTTATTTATCGGAACAGTGCAACAAAACAGTGTAAAATCACCTCTATTAAATCATTTTAACATGTTCTTTCAGGTAACCGATAGATCAATAAAACAAATTGACCCACATACCACAGGATGATAATTTTGAAGTCTATTTGCATAGAATAACAACAATAAGTTTCTAACACTACCAGTAATGAAATCCTTTGAGAAAAACTAAGTCATCTTACCTAGACTGTTAACACTAATTTATTTTTCACTCAGGTAATAAAATTATACCTACATGCAAATCAACTTATACATATCCAAATCAATTCATTCCAGCATTAATTTCTTTTCTATTTAGAAATTCTTAGAATCCGAAAGCAAATATATCAGGAAAAAAAATGAAATACCTAGTAAAAACATTTTTCACACTACCCAGAAATTGCTTTGTCCATACAAATAAATTATTGTTTGACTATAATAAAACCCAGAGGCAGAAATCGATTTGGGTTTCCAGAAATCAAATTTAAATAAAAAAATATAAACTAGAATTGATTAGGAACACCCATTTGCGGTTTTTTTTCTAGGTTTAGCTAAAACCACACAAAGGAAACTTAAGAGAATACAGAATCCATCAATTTCCTTTTTAGATTTCATTTGCAAGCAATTAAATCAGAAGTTGTCCACAAATTCATTTAATTACCATTTAAAACAGAATGTGTATTTCCTCATTATTTACAAATAATGCTGCAGAGAAGGGAGAAGATATTCATGCCTGAAGTAAACCCAGAATCGGCAACCTTCGACTCTTCCCACTCCAACAAGTTGAATCCTTCCTTCCTCCAAAACTCACGCAGGTATTTCCAGAACAGAAGAAAGAAAACAAAGGAAAAATAAAAGAGAATATAAGGAAGAAACTATACTATAATGGAGAATTTTTGGGATTCCAAATGTTGCTTCATGCGTCAATGCATGTCGTGATGCCACATACTTGGTGTCAGATGAAGGCGTGTCCCTTTCAAAACTCTCATATTTTAAATATTAAAATATTATTATTATTATACTTTTTAACTTTTGATTTACATGCCAAATCCTTTTAGGATTTAAATATATAATTTCATAAATTAATAATGCATTTTTTAATTAATTTTTATTTTAATTGATACTTAATTTTAATGGTAAAATTAATCATCATAATATAAGTCCACATATTGCCAACAATATGTTATCGTAATAATTATTCGAATTCCCATGTTCCATATAAAATATTCAAACAAATGAAAAATCACCAAGTCCGTAAATAATAAGAATTTGAATATTCTCATAAAGCTGGTTTGATACAGCATTGTCAGATAAAATAGAGGCAGTATTCATCACGGTCACTGCAAAAGTCGAACAAAACATAAGACGACCAAACCGATTAAAATAAAGTAACTGGAATAAATAACCGAAAGATTCACTATCATTAATGAATTTTTTACCTATGATTAAGGCCTAATCATGTTTTAGGAAGGATCTGTTATCCATATTTCTCCCTCGTGCCAAATATTGGATCAACCACGATGCTGCATAAGAGGGAACAAAGTCAAAAGGCAGACATAAAAGGGCTTTAAAATTGGCTAAGTATAAAGGTGTGAGTGAATAATTCCAAGTGTCAGTATGGCGCTGATTCAAGGGCTAAAAGTCACAAAATGGCCCACAGCTGGGCCCAAGGAAAAATTCAGCATCTGGGCCCGAGTCAAAGCCAAGTGGGAATCGGAAGAAAGGGGACACATTTTTAGAGCAATTTTTCCCGCCCTGTTGTACAGACCCAATACAAACTTCAAGGGGCATATCTTTCGACTCAGGGCTCGAGATGTTGCAAAATATGATATCATTGGAAAGATCTCAGCCTCACCCATTCCATGGGGTCTGAAACTTTAATTTTGAGGATGTTAGGTGAAGAAAAATGAAGAAAAGTTCTGGGCACGGGAAAAAACACAGAACAGACATCCAACCACCGAAATTTAATGTGGTATGGCACCCATTTTTCTCCAGCATGGTCGAATACATTGGAAAACAGATTTGTGAAGGTTCCCTTGCCATTTTAATGGATCTTGTTAGGTGGTTGGACCTATAAATCAATTTCCCACGTTTCTCTCTCCTAAGTTTTTCTTCTTCATCGATAAATGCCAATTTTGGGTCATTTGTTAAGGGTTCGACATTCTTTGTTTTGCAAGCTCCCTCTTCCTTCTAGCAAAGGGATCTTTGGGTTTCAGGCCTTCCACTAAAATTGTAATATGTTTCTGCCTCTTGGCTACTTTGTAATGGCCTGTATCAATCTATAGAGCAATAAAACATGTCTATGATCGATTTTAGATCCTCTCTTGTCTTGTTTGCTTTCATCTAGTCTCCCATTACATATTTGGCTATCTGTGCTTGTTTATTGTATGCGTTTTGTTGGTTTGTGTCTATTATAAAAACAAGTGTTCATCATTCCTTTGGTGCATCACCTCGTAGTTTAGCTTTTTTTTAATTTTTGTATTCCTTCTATCCCTGTCTCCTTGGTAAAGTTTATATTAGGATTAAGAAAATATCCTCTGCAAGTTTCTACGTATGCACCTAAATAGAGGAATAAGGAACCAACCTTCAATCTGGAGAGCTTTCCCATTTTGCAAGGTCCCACACCTTGGGGAAAGTTCAATGTTATGCAATCACACCAAATGACTCTGCCTTAGAAAAGCATATTTTTAGAACTCATTTTGGGGTGCTGTGATTTTGCATTAACATTTTTGGCACGCCCGGTGGGACTAAGAAATCTCCATCTTATCATAGTAGGGATTAATGTACACTTGTTGTGATTCTAGATTGTAAGAAGTCTTAAAGTTGTACATCTTGCGACTCCAAAAGAAACAAATCTACTAGTTTTAGCAGCCCAAGCTTGGAAGATTCATGAGAAAAACTCGTTCTAGAGAAAGGAAAGAAGGTATATTTAAATACTTGTGTCTATCCCCATGTAGAGAAAGGAGAGGAAGAAGAATTCAGAGGTCTCCATCTCCACCAAGAAGAACCTTGTCAATGCCTCCACCTGCAAGGCCTTTCTTTTAGTTTGTAAGGGTTCTTAGGCCAATCAGAATGGCATAACCAAATCCATATGTCAACTTCACTGGAAGTAGTCTGCTCACCTTGATTGCATAATTCCTAGTTCCGATTGCAGCACTAAAGAGCATCCCACATTTCACTGGGGAAAATCAAACTTCTCCTGGTGACCATGTCCAAGATATTGCAAATTTCTATACAATCCACGAGATCCATGAGATGGACATTGTAGTCAATCTGCTCACCTCTTCATTCAAAGGGAAAGATTCACAATGGTTCAGGAGTCTTACAACAGGCTCTATCCAGAACTGGAACCAGCTGTTCACGGCTCTTCACGATCAGTTTGGGGAAAAAGGTGATAACTTATCTTTTTTGGAGCAACTAACAACAATCAAGAGAGCCCCGCATGAGCAGCTGAAAGACTTCAACCTCAAATTCTAGCGGACCTGGGATAGGATTCCAACAGTAGTAAAGCCCACTAATGAAGGTGCCTTCTTATACTTTCTTAGGGCTTTCAATTCTGATATTTCTCTGATGATTCAATCAATGGGGGGCACTACATTACCTGCAGCTTATAGCCTTTCCATAGGGGCTGAGAACTATTTGATTCAAGCTGGAAAAATCACTCCTAGGCCATCCATGCCTCTGTACCCTGAGTTGATACTAGAGAAGCACCTACATTAGCTCCTATACCCACCCCCAGGAGTCAAATCTCAAATGAAGCTTCCACTTCATCATCTAATACCTCTAAAGAGCTTCAGGAAGTGATGAAGTAACTTCAGAACTTTATGAATGAGCTAGTGACCATTAAAAGACAACAAGCTCAGAGTTTCAGGCCATACCAGCCCCAGGTTCAATATCAAGCTAAACCCCAGTATCAGCAGAATAGGCCACCACCTCAGACTGTGAATCAGAGCCAGAACCAAGGATATCCCCAAGCTGCTAGACCTTTCAGGCCGTATGATCCTAACATAGCTTCAACATCAAGGGCATTGGTTCCTGCATAGAACAATATGGCACAGGAATATGATTAGTGTTTTCCATGCAGACAACCACATAACCAAGCAACGTGCTTTAATGGTGCTCTAAATCAGGCCCTGATGGTGTAAACCAATATGGCGCTATAAGAATCTGACCAAGAGGAAGATTAACAACAAGGTGGCCCCCGAAACGAGACTATGCTTGTCAACTGGCAGGCCGAAGACTTCTGTGGGATGAATCAGTTCCCTTCTCAAAGTGTAGCTGCCAATACACAGTCCAAAAAGAGAAGTATTAGAGAGGACCGGCTACTAAATTTAGGTGACCCTCAATCTTCCACCACTCCACAAGGTCCTGGTGTTCCAAGTGCAACTCCAAACATACAGAACCAATCCAAGCCACCTCCCAAACCCAGTCAAGCACCGCTTGTGACAGCCCATGTGCAAGAAAGAAATGTGTCTGGGAAGGGGCAGTAAAAGGACATCACATTGAATATTATTGAGCAGATGAAAAAGACAAGTGTGAACATTTCACTATGGGAGTCACTGGCCAATGCAGTTCAGCCTAGGAGGAACCATGGAGAACAACAAGGTAAAAACATGAGACCTCCTCCCTTCTATGTCTCATTAATTATTGGAGACAAATTAGTACACAATTGTATGATTGATTCTGGGGCTAGTAGTTTTGTGATGCCCAAACAAATAGCTGATCAGTTGGGTCTCTAATATGAGTTCATCTCTAGAGGAGTAGTCCAATTAGATGGGACAACAGTCACTCCTGTGGGAATCATCAAGGATCTGAGTCTCACTCTACATGCTTTCCCTAATATGACTGTTTTGCAAAACGTGTCAGTCATAGACCTGCCACCACATTTTGCTTTGTTCTTGTCCAGAGACTTCACTGCCAAAATTGGAGGCTACCTGTATGTTGATTGGTCACATATGCTCTTTTGGACAAGGTATGGGGTGAAGGCCACAATCAGATCTGAACCTATTATTGATTATCATATTGAATCCTACACCTTTACGAGGGTAAAGAGATAATCTATGGAGTCTGTACCTAGTCTAAGAAGTGCTTTCAGGAGGTGGTTCAAATTCTTCGAAATATAGTTCTTTGTCGTGTTCACATTAAGGGGGTGAATTTTGAGAATTAATAATGTTCACACTAAGGGGGTGAATGTTAGGAATTTATAGTAGTGACATTATTAATTATAGGTTGATAATTATGTGATTGTAATAACGTGAGATTATTACAACAATAACTAGTAATTATTTGATAATTAGTAATATATTATTGTTATGTAACAATAATATATTAGTGTATGCAAATAATTATGTTACTGAGGAAGTTGTGATTTACGGGAGTATTGTTGAGCAACTTCCTAGTTTATAGGATATGTGAATCCTATATATATGTAATCATGTTTGACAGAGAATATAGAAGAAATATATTAGTATTCATTGTATAAACTGTTGTGTTGTGTTTTCAGGTGGCTGATTGTTATTACCAGCTTCTTCTTCCTCCTCATTACCCATCACTTGTTGCTTGAGCACAGTCAAACAATCTCTTGTGTCCAATAGGGCAGCAAGGATCTCATCAATTTTTTGGGTTGTTGCTACTCCTTCCTCAGGTGGAGCATTGTTTGCAACATTTCCTCTTGTTCTAACCATTTTCTATTACAAGAAAATTCAAATTTTTATCAGATTATGGACACAATAGGTCCAAGAGCTGCAACCTTCAGCTCTGATACCAAGATGTAACATTCCCATTTTAAGACTTTAGAAACAAGGGAATTTTTTTTTGCGTAATGTTCCCTGTTCTAAATACGTAATTTAGAACACACATTCCAAAATAATCATTCTTATAACAAATAACCATATGTAGCTGTAATGACTTGGTAATCTACCGATCTATTCATTTCATGACTTGGTAAACTACTGATCTATTCATGTTTAACACTAAGTACTGAATACTTTTCTGTATACTATGTATACATGGTTCTCTTTCCCTGTTCTGGGTATTGAGTGATCTCTCTAAGGAACCTAACTGAATAGTTGTTACCAATATTCATCTGCATCATGATCCTTAGACTAGGTGACATAGGACAACGCAATTAGCAGCTTGCGATACTTTGGCCAAATATTTTTAACATACTATTGGTATTACTTATTCCTTGACGACATATTCATCAATCCAGAATACGTCCTTCACCCCACTCTATTGTTATCTAGAATGTCCTTTACTGACTTCTGTCAGTCCTCTTGGCCAAGGTTTATCCCTAGTTCTGGTTAACATCATAGGTTATGATAGGAAGGAGCTCACAAAGACTTAGGATATATTGGCATACTGGGTAAACCTAGGTCAACCCTGTGTTCCAAGATATCCTGAGTCCTAGGGGGCTACTTCGTATTGCAACTAAACTACTACCCAGTCCTGGAGAGATACTAAGTTCAAGTCCAAAAGTGTGTAGATATAGATGATCAATGCAGAAGGGTGTTGCCACATGTCAACTACAGTGTTGTATCCTCGAGAAGATCATAATCTTCTCGAAGGTACAACCCTATAGTTGGTGTATGCCAACATCCTACAGAACAGCCTCGTCGAGATATACTTACCCTTAGGAGATTATTAAAGTTAATTAATTTGAATTCCTAAAGGCAGATTTCCGCAACCCTGCCCGGACTCTAATCCAACTCTCCCTAAGTTCTTTTCAAATCAGGTTCTAATAACCTTTGCATAACTTCCTTTTGTTAAGGTTGCTTTCGATGTTTTCCAACGTTGGCTGAACAACATCCACCCAGAATTAAGGACAACAACATCTTAAGTTTCCTTCAATGTGAATTAACTATTCAAAGAAGTGTAAATAACCACCGAGGTTGTAACTTAGTAGACTTTATTAAAAGTAGTCTAATGATTGTATTCATATCTCCCTTTTTGCTTACTTTTCAATAAGAGAGGAAGAGACTTCCTCTTAAGTTCTAGGGTTTAACACCCCCTTTTATGTCACTTACAAAGTTCATAGTTTTTATTGTAAGTTCTTCACACATTACTTTAAAAATTTGAGTTGTTTAGATAAGAACATTGATTATCCACAACTTACTTAGTTGCTTCACGTTTAGGGATAATACTTTAATCCCCTTTTTCCTACTTATCCAAGAACACTCATTGATACATATAAATAACATGAAGAATATCTACAGAATAGGATTCCATTTCTTTTGCAAAGTAGAAGATAATTTACATAATCCATGCAAGTAAATTCTCATTCTACATTTCCTTTTCAAAACTTATACATTTACAACTTATGCATTTCAGAAATACTACATGACAACAGCCTTTATTAAAAGAAAATAACTTTTCTATTTTTTATACAACTTAAGAACAGATTAGAATTCTTCACAAGAATCAACTTAGATCAGCCAATGCATCATATAAGTTTTTTCCTTCTTTTATCACTTACGAAGTCCATCTGCAAAAATTACTAGCACGGGTCAATTCAATGAACTGAGCATGATAAGCACTAATCCTTAAAACGAAGTGCATTCCACTAATTGTTCCAATAAATCAACCCTGCTTTAATGAACAACAAGTAATTCATACTCCCTAAGCATAAGTAATATCAATAAAAAGAAGAGCAATACTAAACAGGTTAAAAAAGAAGAACAAAATATAATCTGTAATACCTGTCCTAAAAGTTAAAGTATAATTGGTTCCATCAATTATCTTTACCAAACCACAACACTAGACATATCACTGTTTCAACCTACCAAATATAATACAACACATATCTTTACCTTAAGATACAGAAGTGTTTACAGCATATTCCCTCTTGGATGCTTTGACTAACTTTCAAGTAAAGAAGAAGAGAAAGCATTCCATTTGCCAAAGTACATAACCATCAACAAAGCTGAAACAGTGTATATCACGATTTAAACTGTTCCTTTAAAGTAACTCTACTTTAAAACTTAACAATTTAAGGTATTCATCAAATGGATCCAAATGAAAGGAATCCAAGAAGAAGTGATGGATTAACAGTCAACAACAAGCTATAATTTCTTTTGCCAATCGAACTTCAATTTCTTTCCACTTCATTTCAGTCAAATGACAAGTATACAAGACTAATAACACAGAATGTCTTTTCCAAAAAGAATAAGATCAGGAGGTTCCAACCAACAAAATTAACCCAACTGAATTAGAAAAGAAGACCTAACAGAAAATGATTCCAATTAAAATCATTTCTATGCAACTTAATAAAACAGTTTTACTTCCTCTCCTACATACAATTTAAGTTCGTTCAAGAGTTCCAAGGTAAGAGAACCATGACCAAATTAAAGAAAGAGAAAACTAAAAATTGTCTTCCTTTCTAAACCTTCCCATTATAATACATGAATCCTACTACCATTAGGAACAATGTATCAATGAAACTCATACACAGCCCATGGCTGGTAAAGATTCACAGAGTATTTCTTTTAAGACCTAACATTCTTCCATTGGACCAGAACAACCTCAAGATAAGAAGAAAACATGTTAACATTGCTCATTATTATAACCCTATACAATCAACATGAAGCGCCATTAAACCTTACCATTAACTTTCCCTTTTTAAACTCAGAGAGAAAATAGTGAAGTTCAACACAATCGGAATCAAGTTTAGATTGCAGTCAATCTTCCAAGACATAACATACATTTTTTTAACCCAACAAGAGGTAAGATTCTAAGTAATTGCTAACATTCAAGCCTTCCCATTAGTTCAGACAAGGTAGAACCATCTCAATGGTATGCCACTCATTAATACAAGAACTACATATTGGGTTTCCAGTAAAAGACAAGATCAAACATCAAAAACTATACATACAGTCCAGGACTCATTTACAATTTCGAGCGCAATGCAAAGCATAAACGTCATTGAAAGATCAAGACCATTCAAATATATGTAACCGAGTTAGGGTAACAACTTGTTCCCTCAATAGTTTCTTTTTGAATAATCAAAAGACTATAATACCTGAACCAACACAACATTCATGTCTTTATTTCAATTAAGTACACCAAGCATTAAACGATTTGGACAATGATGCATATCAATATCACAAACACAGTTACATAATACACTAGCACCATAAGACCAAAAAAAGTGTAATGAAACTGTTTACATACAGTTTGGAGTAAGAATAATTGTTTCCATCCTCCATTAACATCCTTTCAACCTTATTTCCAAACTAAAACGGGATGTAAGGTGCTTGACAGAGCCCAGACCGGACGAATCATAAGTCGGATTCATAAAGAATCTCCAAAAATCATTAATGTGGTCAAAAGGACAAGATTTCACAAGCACCATGACAAAGAGACTTTGAATTACAGTACCAAAAATCAAAGATAAAAAACCCAAGTTTCAAGTTCAATACTGTTCCAAAAACAATCAAGTTTGCGTAGGATAAAACACAAAACTAAACCATATATAGTTTCCCAGTGCATGTTGTTTCAATAACAGTCAATGTTTCTCTCAAAAAGGAAACAAACTAAACCATATACTGTTTTACCTGTGCATGCAACTTTGCAACAGTCAAAGTTTCCACATGGTGATACAAACAAGCTATTTATGGATTAATTCACAGTAAAAATAACTTAAGAAATAAAATGCTAACACCATGGAGCCTAGAATCACTACAATGATTCTATCCACCAAATCATGTTTCCAACAAATAGCTCAAACCAGTTTGAAGTAACAATAAGAGCTAGAGTTGCTTACCAGTTCGGTAAATAAAACACAACAAATTTGTAACACTATTCCTTAACTAGTACAGACAGATCTCTGTAACATTCAAAGTTCGCAAATGAAGTCACAGCCAACAACAATTCAACCACTAAAAATCATAACCATGCTAAAAGTTTTGTTTACGCATAAAGGAATTTCAAACCACTGGAAAAGCAAACAGTGTTACCAGTTTTTCTTAAATATGTACAGTTCCTAGTGGAAAAGGCCATGCAAAACAAGCTTCCACAGAATCATGAAAAACACAGTTTCCAAACCCAAAATACAAGTTTACAAACCCGTAAATCAATTTACCAGATAAAGCATGAATGCATAGAGCTCATCAGAGAAAAGTTGTTTTAATGAAAACACTTAGAGAAAAGCAAGAGATTTTAAAGGTTAGGGCCTATCATGCCTGATAGTGTCGCTGAAAAATCGAAGAAGACTTCTAGTTGAGCTCGCTTCTTCCCTTCTTCCCCCACGAAAGATCAAACAAGAAAATGCTTCTTCCACAATGCCTCATATACTCTCCACGAAGCAAAAATAGATTTGAAACCTCTAAAATAGCCATGCATTGCAGTTTAAACTGCTGGTTCGAAAAACCAGAGCGCATGGAGAGAGAAAAAATAGAGAGCATGCAAAATGAAACAGCCAAACAAAAATCCATTGGCATGCCTACCAAAGCAGTTCGGGCACATGAAACCAAGCTCATTAATTGCATTAATTCCATATCTTCTGCCCAATCTTCCTTGCCACCGCCTGCCAAGTCTGGCGAGTTCTAAATCAAAAATAACATGTGTTTCCATCGCTAGTGATGCTGCCACCTAGGCCTCCGCCAACCCAAACTAGCCCCTGCCAAAGTTGGCAGTCCGTAGGATTTAATAAACCTTATCATATTCATAAATGCCTTGGAACCCGTCGCCAATGTGTATGCGACCCTTTAGGTTCCCCTTCATGCCATTAGTTTAGGATAGATTAATGTCTTAGGTTAGATCTTAGGTAGGTTAAAGTTAATACCTTAGGATATAACACTAACCACTAACCCCCCACATAGGTCCTTAGCAATTAGGTTAGATAACTCCACTTAGGTAAGTAATCAAAAATACAATAGCTTTTAAAAACTAGGTTAGATTACTAAATAACCTTGTAGTGTTAGGTTCTAGTTTTTATACCTAGCAACCCTTCTAACTCTTTAGTACCAGTTTAGGTTAGAAACAGAATTGTATCAAGTAACATAGCTTAGGTAGGGAACACTCTCACCTAGCTTAGGATTCTGTAAATCAAACCCCAATAGGGTCCTGGATATCCCTTATGTCGTGTACAGGCTGCATGCCTATTTTATCAGCAATGACCTATCTTGGTCGATCTTCAAAGACCCAAGCCAATCAACCTACTGAATGGAAGTGCGTTCACATAGAAGTCAAAGAACTTGCAACAAAAAAGTTTAGTCCAGCGTGTAGCTTAACTTATGGAATGTCGATTTTTACCATTCATTCAACAAAGTAGTTTTAGAACATTCCTTGGATCACTGAAATTGATCCAAGGATGATTCAGATAAAATACAAGTTTACAACTCTTAAACCAGATTGCAAACCACCTACCAGAAGTGAAAAATGAATTCAAAGAAGTCATACCAATTCGATCAAAGGATCTTAAGAGCAGAAAATACTTATCCATATCAAGCATGATTTCCAAAAATTAGAAGAACATATTCTTTATAAGGAAAATCACATATCAACACTTGAATGCAAAGGAGGAAAATAACAACAGTCAAGGGTGTTACAGTGGCAGTGCAGTCCACCTCCAATGTATTTCTCATCTCCTCCAGATCATCATTATGATCATATTCAAAACTATTATGCTTACCCATATGAGCAGTGTCAAAACCAGTTTGGTTATGAAACATACCTTGAATAAGGGCATGCATACAATGAAAATAGTCAAATGGAAAATGTTGATCTACTTGATAAGATTCAAATAATGGAGGCTAACATGGTTCAATCCAGGGCTATAACACAGATGAAAGCTTTCAGAATCGGTTTCGGGGTACCTTGTCCATGGGAAGACCCTTTTCCAAGACACTATAGCTCGCAGGAGAATCTTGATTTCATGGTTGAAATGCTGACCCAACTTGCACAGTGGACTGATGAGATAGAAACATACGAGAAAAATGCAAGATAATCTTGTCAATGGGTAAGTCAATAACCAGTTCCTTATGCTCCTTATTCTTCATCCCAATCTTTATCATTTCAGCAATATCAAGATTCAAGCCCATTGTATGCTGCCCCAAGTGTTGATTTCCCTTCTCCATCTTCCGATCTTCCATCTCATCTCAATTCCTCTGCCCTTTTCTCTTCCAAATAGTCACTCCCTCCAAAGAAACAAGAAATTCCACTTCCCTCACCACCACAAACAATCACAAAAATTGTTGAGACCCCATCCACTCCTCCTCTTGCCTTCCCAATTCCATGTCAAGAAGAAATTTCAAAAACTAGTCAAGGAGAACATCAGGGAAGAGAGCCAAATAGAGAAGAAATGATCAAAAGATTCGTAAGATTGGCTCTTAGATTTGGGATAGAAAAAATCCCCTTGATGGTTAAACCTTCAAAGGAGGTCGGGATCAGACTGCACGTGGTGAAAGCTGAGTTTGCAGCAGAAGGAGAACAAGAACAAGAACAAGAAGATCAACAATCTATTTTCTCTTAATGCAGTGTCCATAATGGCACCTTATCTGAAGAGGATGTTGACATAATCCAAGCTACACAATTAGTCAAGAAGGAAGAAGAACAATCAGCTCCAAGTCCTATTGAAGAGGGGCAGCTGGAAGAGATCAAATCAAATTTGAAACCACTTGGCTCTGAGGGGCAGCTGGAAGAGATCAAATCAAATTTGAAACCACTTGATGAAGAAAACATTATTGAATATTTTTTGCTTTCATTTGAAGGACCTGATTTGATTGATGAATCCATGATGGAGGAGAGATATCAAGAAGACCTTTCTGCCCCAAATAGTCCTCTAGAGCAATGAATTGAATATTTTGATCTGGCAGATTTAATGCTAGAGGAAGAGGCTATCCAAGAGAAATTCAGTCTTTAAGCAACAATGGAGGAACTCCAGAGCTAACCATGTGTTGCAGAAAATTATAATGATGTAAAAGCAACTTCATTGGATGTTGCAATCAATAACAATGAGCTGCAGATTAGAGAGGAGTTCCATATTGCCACAAAGTAAGGAAACGAGCACGAAGATACCATCTCTTCCACACCATCCACCCATGAAGGTCCATTGGAAGACTCCATTTTTGGAGTTGAATTTCAGAGAAAAGGGCACATCCATCGGATCAGACCTTTCCCAATCAGGTACTTGGCTTCACTAGAGCCAAGAGAAGAGCCAACACCAGTCATGCTTGTTCCTGAGCATGAGGATGAGTTTCAGAGTACCGGGGATCAGCTGTAATGCCTCTTCAATACAAATGCAGAACAACTAAAAGAGGTATTTTTCTTGTTTCCAGTTGATACCTTGATAATTTGGGTGGAGGATCGGCCTCTTGTCAATTTTTCACTCATACAAACAACCAAATTTAGTGCTAAATCATATACATGGCTTCCTATTTTGAGAAAGGGAAGCTACTTCTCCCTGCCAGTTGCAGGATTTGTTTCTGTTCCCTTTGCTTTTGGTTAGTGCAGAGTAGGTAGGTTTGTTTGTAGCATAAGAAGTGTTTTTGCACACTCTACATGTTCCACTTGGGGCATGTATGATCTTTCCCTTTTGTACATAGTGTGTTGTGGTGTTTGTTTCTCTTGCACAATCCATTTCAGACAAGGCATGTTCATGAGGAAATCAAGTTTTGGAGCTAGATTGCTTCACAGTTAGCATGCAATGGAAAGTGACTGGAAATACAGTGAACCTTCATCAGTCAGACAGGCCTAACTTTGGTCAGAGCAAGTGGGAACCACGACCCATCGGTCAAACAGGACAGACATCGGTCAGAGCAAGTGGGAACCGTACGCGGTTAGGTCTAACCGGCGCTGGTTACCTGTGCGATGTGTTTTATTTTAAGTCACGGGATTTAAATATAGATTTTTTTTAAAGCAAATCTATTGGATGTAATTGCATAGCTAAGGTGCCCTAAGTTTATATATTTTATATATAAGCGTGAAAGTTAGGGCTTAGGTGGAATAATGAGAAGGATCGGATTAGATCCTTGATTCTCTGAGACCGAGAGGATGAAGAAGAAGAGGAGGAGGAGGAAAAAGGAACAGGTTACATGAATATAGAGACTCCATGGAGAGGAGATGGATAGAAGGAAATAGCAGGTGACTGTATTTCCTTTGTATATTTATTGTCTCATTGTAATGGCTTGCATAGTATGCAAAACACATAGTGTTTCTTCTTGTAGATCCACATGTTGGTGAGATCTTGTACTATAGATCTATGTAGATCTAGTCTTGTATTGTAGATCCATGAGATCATATTGTATTGTTAATCCATGTAGATCTAGATATTGTAGAGGTCTTGTTTGCAGATTCACAATATAGTGAGATCTTGGTTGCACAGTGGCAGATGCAGGGTAGCTTTAGGTATAGGAGATCTGGTTATGTTTGAGAGGCATGGTTGTAGTGCACTCAGGAAAATCTAGTTAGAGATCTAGAGAAGACACTGGTGGTGGTATGGAGGCATGATTTAATGTACTCAGGCAGATCCGGTTGTAGATCTGGAGGAGGAGGAGAAACTCTTGTAGAGATACATGTATTCTTGTATAGAAGAGTTGATTTGTAATCTCTTGTTATATTATATATATGAGATCTCTATCTTTGGTGGATGTAGCCCATATTGGGTGAAACACGATACATTCTTGTTATGTGTGTGTACTTTTGTGTGATTTGGATTATTCTGTTTATACTTCCACTGCTGTAGATTGTGGGCAAATCATTTGGATCCTGTGTGTGCATGATTTTGTTTGTTATTAAATCATAGCACTATTCCGTTGTCCCCAAAATCCCAACAACTGGTATCATAGTAGTGTTTTGCTTTGCCTGATGAGAAGATCACAGGAAGAGATTTAATCTTAAGTGGGAGCTGGAAGAATAAGGTTGCTGGAAGTTATAGGGTGACCATGGTTGGTTACTGAGTAGCTTGGTTTTTAAACAGAAAATCACAGATCTGAAGAAATGGAAAGATGCATATAATGTATCTTGGTTGCTGAGGTGTCCCCAGTTCTTGGAGGCACAAACATGTTGGTGAGATTGCAGATCCGGTTATTGAGGTATGGTTTTACCTTGGTATTGCAGTGCTTATATTATTTTGGTTGCACATGCATGTTTGGGTCTGCAGATCTAGATCTGAGAATGAGAGAAAAAGGAGCAGTTATGCATCCTTTGGTGCAGTTAGATGCATGAGCTTTGGTAGAGAGGTAGTAGCACAGAATGAAGATGGACTTCCATCAGAGAAGCATGTACTTCAGTTGAAGATGCGGTTGAGTTTCTTGGTGCTGGTAAGGTGATGTGTTTCATCTTGATGCAATTTATTGCATGGACTTACTGTTAAGTTTTTTGTATGAGATTTGGATGCTTCTTGAAACGACTGGCTCAGCTCAACTATCGGCATCGATCGAAGTAGGCACCTAGTGTGGTATGTTATGCCAAATTGTGTGGCGTTGGGTTCATTCCAGCAGCATTGACATCAGTCTGAGAACTGAGGTCGGTCACAGAGGAACCGATACTAGTCAGCTAACCATGGTTGGTTAGGGGATGACCGTGGTTGGTCTTTGTGGCAACTTATCTATACAGGTTTTTTTTTAAGAAAGAGAGGGCATGGATGGATCAATGTCTTGTTTTGGAGGATCTGGTTTCTGGCACAGTGTGTACAGGTAGAAACAATGTTGATCACTTCAATGTTTGGATCAGAAAGAGGACGGAGTTGGCTTGGTTTAGTCCATTGAGACTTTGAGTCAGGTATCTCTATATGGTTCATGTTTTATTTCTTTCATTTGGAGCAACTGATTATGTTTGGATTGTGTGCACAAATTTACACCATGGTTTCTTGGTGTTGTTTGACTTTTATTTCCCGGTTGAGTGGAATATTGAGGACAAGGATATCTAGTCTTAAGGATGAGATCCTCAATGAAAAGTCATGGTTAGACACAGTTGCAGGTAACGAGAGATGTTGAGTACATACGGATGAAAAGAAGTTGATTCACCTACTTCACAAGAAGTCCAAACTTCTGTGATGTAGAAGTATTCTTTGATAAGAAGGGAATCATTTTATATTCTCTTTCATCTGGTTTTATTTCTCACTGACATATTAGCTTTTGTGCTTGGTGTTAGAGGTAGTGCAGGGAATTTTGTGTTCAGTGGGAGCAAGCCATGGTTGTTGGCATTGCAGGATTGGATACATGATGCACATGCAGAGTGAGAGGAGATTGCTACTGTTTAGAGTGGCAGAGGCACTAGTTGGTTTTGGAGGACAGTCAAATATTTACATGTATATTGAGTTTATTTCTTTGTGATGTCACTTCTGGTTTATTTTGTGGTGCATGGATATCCCTATGGGATTACAATTGATGGTTAGATTCAGCTGGGTGAAGATGATAGAGAAATTTTTCAGATTTTTAAGGGTTAAAAGAGAAAATCTGACTGTTACAGAGACCGGTGTTGGTTAGGATTAACCGTGGTCAGATCAGGAAGTGACCGGGGTCAGTTAGGAAACTGTGGTCAGTTTGGTCACAGGTTTAACAGTAGTGTTTATTTACCATTTTTAGATGGTGCCCTTGTTTTTCTCTTATCTTGGTTGATCTATGTAGTATGATGATGACATGTATGTTGATATTTGTACTTGGTATTAGTGGCATGGTTCAGCATGGATGTTTGTTATTGACATTGATGAGCACAGGATTCATATTCGGATTTTGAGTTAGTCAGTGGTAGACTTGGAGCTTCTGGAGAGCTGGTGATATGGATGGATGTACATGGTGAGTTTGTGCATGTTGAATAGATTTAGTTTGGTGAGTCTATGATTATGCAGATGTTATCTACAGATGGTTGTCTTGGACATGCTAGTTGTTTATGCAGAGTTGGATTTGCAGATTGCAGTGTTTGGATTCTATTGAGTTATGCAGGTTTGTGGATTGATTACCCACTGATTGCAGGTAGAACTCATGTGGGTTGTCTTTACCCAGGATCTTGTTTTTCTTTCACATATTCCAGTTTGACCTGTCTTGGTCAGTTGCATTAGCGGTTGCATGGAGACATGGATAGACGGATGGATAACATGGTTGGTTTTACAGGTATGGCTACGGATGCGATTGAGGCTCAGAACTTCAGTTTGAGTGGGAGCTCTTTAGGTGTGTTAGTCAGGTGGCTTGTTGCATGAGGATCTAGGTTGGCTTGTTTGTCTGATACCAACAATTGGTATGGTGTTACGATTCAGTGGGAGATTGAGGCTTGGTGTCATGGATCAATTGTAGCTTCATGCAGGTTTGGTAAGTCATGGTTTCATCTTCTTGGTTTGAGAAGATGGTTTTGATCTTCCTGGTTTTATTTTTAATTGAGAGAATTGTTGAAGGAAAGAACAGATGGTCTTCACGATGCGTAGAGGATGGTGATGTACAGGTACAGGTACAGAGATTTAGTAATTTATCTCCAAGTGGGAGATTGTTAGGTTGTGGAGCTAGATTGCTTCACAGTTAGCATGCAATGGAAAGTGACTGGAAATAAAGCGAACCCTCATCGGTCAGACAGGCCCAACTTTGGTCAGAGCAAGTGGGAACCGTGACCCGTTATCGGTCAGACAAGACAGACATCGGTCAGAGCAAGTGGGAACCGTCCGCAGTTAGGTCTAACCGGCGCTGGTTACCTATGCGATGTGTTTTATTTTAAGTCACGGGATTTAAATATAGATTTTGTTTTAAAGCAAATCTATTGGATGTAATTGCATAGCTAAGGTGCCCTAAGTTTATATATTTTATATATAAGTGTGAAAGTTAGGGCTTAGGTGGAATAATGAGAAGGATCGGATTAGATCCTTGATTATCTGAGACCGAGAGGATGAAGATGAAGAAGAAGAAGAGGAAAAAGGAATAGGTTACATGAAGACAATGAACTTCATGGAGAGGAGCTGGACAGAAGGAAATAGCAGACGACTGTATTTCCTTTGTATATTTATTGTCTCATTGTAATGGCTTGCATAGTATGCAAAGAAAATAGTGTTTCTTCTTGTATATCCACATGTTGGTGAGATCTTGTACTATAGATCTATGTAGATATAGTCTTGTATTGTATATCCATGAGATCATATTGTATTGTTGATCCATGTACATCTAGATATTGTAGAGGTCTTGTTTGCAGATTCACAATATAGTGAGAGCTTGGCTGCACAGTGGCAGATGCAGGGTAGCTTCAGGTATGGGAGATCTGGTTATGTTTGAGAGGCATGGTTGTAGTGCACTCAGGCAGATCTGGTTAGAGATCTGGAGAAGACACTAGTGGTGGTATGGAGGCATGGTTTAGTGTACTCAGGAAGATCCGGTTGTAGATCTAGAGGAGGAGGAGGAGATACTCTTGTAGAGATACATGTATTCTTTTGCAGAAGAGTTGATTTGTAATCTCTTGTTATATTATAATATATATGAAATCTCTATCTTTGGTGGATGTAGCCCATATTGGGTGAACCACGGTACATGCTTGTTATGTGTGTGTACTTTTGTGTGATTTGGATTATTCTGTTTATACTTCCCCTGCAGTAGATTGTGGGAAAATCGTTTGGATCCTGTGTGTGCATGATTTTGTTTGTTATTAAATCATAGCACTATTCCATTGTCCCCAAAATCCCAACACTTTTGCACACTCTGCATGTTCCACTTGGGGCATGTATGATCTTTCCCTTTTGTACATAGTGTGTTGTGGTGTTTGTTGCTCTTGCACAATCCATTTCAGATAAGGCATGTTCATGAGGAAATCAGGTTTTAACAATAGTTCCAAACATTCCTAATCGACATCTGTTTCAGAATTCTACAATACTTCATCTTTTTCCATGATTTGATTTGGTTTTCTTCAAAACTTGGCAAAAATCAGATTTTGGGAAAGTTTCAAAGGCTCATCCTTCATCCTAACAGATCACTTGTAGAAGAAAGAGATTAATTTTAGTTCCAAAAGAATTTTCCACTCACATAAATTTTTATTCAAAAGATTTTTATAATGTGAATGGTCAATTCAAACAAAAGCAAATCAGTTCCAGGTTCAGCATGCTTAAGCAGATAAGATTTACAAAAATTCAAGTGAGGGAAAAGCTTCCAATTTTCAGGCAATTTTCTACCCTCACACACCTCAACTTCAAGGTTTTCTTACAAAGGATGAGTGTGCAAACAGCAGAAGGCAGTCCCAAATCAGATATGAGACTACCAGAAAGACTCCATAACCAATGGATTGCTACAAGAAGCTGGCCATGTTTCATCTGACAGGCAGATAACCCCGCTGAGTCGCCAAATTGTTGTCCAAAGTAAGCTCATGCCTAATTTTGGTCAACTAACACCATTTTCCCCCCTTTTAGTGCTTCAATATGATTTTTTACATATTTCAAATACTTAAGGATTCCTAAAAGCATCTTCATCATATAGGAAATTTCTTCCCCTTTCCGAAAATATAGAGAAGTCCTTCTAACTCTTCATATTTTTCAAGTTACGAGCCTGGGGGGATTTTTTACAAAATTTGCCAATTTCGGGATTTCGGGCCTGGGGGAATTTTTGAGAATTTTGCCAATTTCGGGATTTCGTGCCTTGGGGATTTTTTGAGAATTTTTCTAATTCGGGATTTCAAACATGGGGGATTTTTTGAGAATTTTGCCAATTTCGGGATATCACACCAGGGGGAATTTTTGAGAAATTTTCAATTTTTGCAAATGGTGCAATTTGCAATTTCGGGCCCTAGGGTCCGTTTTGTAAATTTTCAAATGGGCATAACTTTTTCCCCGTTGCACGAAATTTAATAAATTTTATATCGTTGGAAAGCTCTCAACATCCTTTACGGATTAATGTAAATTTTCAAATGGGCATAAATTTGCATTTTTGCCATTTCTTGTGCGAATTAATGTAAATTTTCAAATGGGCATAACTTTTTCCCCAGTGCTCGAAATTACGGATATAAAAAAATGCACTCCCCCATCATATAGGATTCTTTGAGACTCCACAGACTTTAGACACTCAAAAACTATTCAAGACACCAAAGAGGATCCTTTTCATGATTAACAAGACATCATAGACACCTGGAGGAACTTGATACAACTTTTTCAACTCATGATGGTATTCATGACGAGAGATTCAACCATGGAAATGTTTGGAGAGTTGGATGCCACTTTATCAATTTCCCCCTATTTGTTAGTGTGCAACCACACCTCCAACCTCCATGAGACCCGGGTTAGCCAATTTGATTTTAAGTTGAGTTAAGGTGTGCAAATGGGAGGGAAAACAATTTTGAAATGGGGAAAACCATTTAAATACAACATTTAAACATTTTGTGATCATTTGTGTTATTTACTCTCCTCCATTATTTTTGGTATGTAGTTATGCTACTAAAATTGCTTCAAACATCCTCCATGCCAAAATCTTCTTTTGTTTCTATCTCCCAAATCCCATGTCTGATTGCCATGAGATTTTAATTGTAGCTTCCTTGCAAAAACACATTTAAGAAGAGTATTTACATGTATCCATTTATGATATATATAATTTTATACATCCATTTGAAATATTCATCCATAAAAATTATTTTTTAAGATCTACAAAAACTTGGCAATTGAAATCCTCCAAAAATTGGAGTAAAGCCTCCTTGTGAATTAATAAAACTTCTGAGATTGATTTCATTTCAATCAAACACCAAGAATAACCACTTCTAAAAATAGTAATCCTTCCTAATGCCTCATTGCTTTAAATAGTAAATGTTGGAAACAATTAATTTTCACAGTTGTCATTGCCCTTTGAACATTAGGGAAACTCAGAAGTTCCAAATTAAGCAACTGGTAACTAAAATGGACTTCTCAAAACAAGGATTACTAAAATAGTGAGTGTCAAAATATTGGTCAAGAAGCAAGGATGTGTGTGTGTGTCCCAAAGATCACAACTTCTATCACTATTATTTCTTAAGTTTGATGACATATTAGATGGCTACAAAGGAGGAATAGATAGACACATGAGGGGAGAATAAGGATATGAACTACAATTTGGACAATATCGGGATGGCGAGGTTGAGATGAAAGATGGTAGTGGCATGTACAGTTGGTAAAATGAGATTGGCATCACTCCTACATAGGAGGCACATGAGGTATTAGAAGGAATTGCCGCCTCTTCACCAATGAAAAGGGTTGATCTAACTACTAAAGTAAAAAAGGTTATGTATGCTTGAAATGGGGTGGAAATTGTTGAGCAACTAAAATTGAAAACTTGTAATGAGGTTTTGGACATGATTTTGGAACAACGACTTCATGAGGCTTTAAATGAGGATAGATATAGTTGTATTCCTAACCAAAATTTGGGTGGGATCGACAACTTTGGGATGAGGACATACGTGGCTCATTCTCTTAGGGTGGAGTTTTTCTACCTTTCATGGAATTGGACATGATTAATGCTAAAGAGTTGTTTATGGTAGTTGTGGGAGGTTTGGAGAGGGATTTTATGGTCCAAGTAAACTATATGAATTAGATGTATGCTAAAATCATGCATTAGATAATAGTCGATGTCGTCTCGTAAAACCTTTTATCACCATCATTTTCCAAACCTTGATAACTTATCAGATGAATTATAATATATTCTTGTAGCATTAAACACTATAACAAATCTATAACAACTGATGTAGTACTTGTAAGACATACATCATATTTTTGTGTAATGGGATATACATTAACTATAGTCAAACCACTCAATACACTGAAATGTTTGATAGTATATTAGTTTCATTGGAGGGGTCACATATATTAGTTTCATGTGTGAATAGTATTAGTGATCAAAATTAAACCCTTATGAGGGCTTCCAAAAGGGTTCAAACCCATTTTAGAAGACACATAAATCTGGGAGATTTAGAGAGGGATTTGTGTGTAAGTATGAAGGAGACACGTACTAAAATCCTACATGCGATAATGTGATGTGCGTGTGCGTGCGTAAAACGTATGTGTGTGTGTGTACCAACGGACTACATGTTTACGTGCGTGTGCGTGTGTGCGTGTGCGTGTCAGTGATCAAAATTAAACCCTTATGTGCGTGCGTGTCCAAAAGGGTTCAAACCCATTTTAGAAGGACACATAAACTTGTGTGTGTGTGTGTGTGTGTGTGTGTGTGTGTGTGTGTGTCCCAAAGATCACAACTTCTATCACTATTATTTCTTAAGTGTTGATGACATATTAGATGGCTACAGAGGAGGTATAGATAGACACGTGAGAGGGGAGAATAAGGATATGAACTACAATGTGGAAAATATTAGGATGGCGAGGTTGAGATGAAAGATGGTAGTGGCATGTACAGTTGGTAATATGAGATTGGAATCACTCCTACATAGGAGGAACATGAGGTATTAGAAGGAATTGCCGCCTCTTCACCAATGAAAAGGTTTGATCTAACTACTAAAGTAAAAAAGGTTATGTATGCTTGAAATGGGGTGGAAATTGTTGAGCAACTAAAATTGAAAACTTGTAATGAGGTTTTGGACATGATTTTGGAACAATGACTTCATGAGGCTTTAAATGAGGATAGATATAGTTGTATTCCTAAGAAATTTGGGTGGGATTAAAGCGGGATGAGGACATACGTGGCTCATTCTCTTAGGGTGGAGTTTTTCTACCTTTCATGGAATTGGACATGATTAATGCTAAAGAGTTGTTTATGGTAGTTTGTGGGAGGTTTGGAGAGGTATTTTATGGTCCAAGTAAACTATATGAATTAGATGTATGCTAAAATCATGCATTAGATAATAGTCGATGTCGTCTCGTAAAACCTTTTATCACCATCATTTTCCAAACCTTGATAACTTATCAGATGAATTATAATATATTCTTGTAGCATTAAACACTATAACAAATCTATAACAATTGATGTAGTACTTGTAAGACATACATCATATTTTTGTGTAATGGAATATCCATTAACTATGTCAAACCACTCAATACACTGAAATGTTTGATACGTATATTAGTTTCATTAGAGGGGTCACATATGCGTGCGTTAGTTTCATGTGTGAATGTATTAGTGATGTGTGCGTGCGTGTCAAAATTAAACCCTTATGAGGGCTTCCAAAAGGGTTCAAACCCATTTTAGAAGACACATAAACTATTCTCGTAGGGTGGTGTTTTGTTTCCTTTCATAAAAATGGATGTACTTAATGCGCGTAAAAAAGTGTGTTCCTCTCAAATCTAGGCGATTTAGCGTGTGTGATTTTATGTGTGCGTGGGTAAGTATGTGGGTGACGTGTACTAAAATCCTACATATGCGATAATGCATGTGAAGTCATCTCATAAAAATTTTTTACCAACGGACTACATGTGTGGGTGTGTGTGTGCGTGTGTGTGTGTGTGTGTGTGTGTGTGTGTGTGTGTGTGTGTGTCCCAAAGATCACAACTTCTATCACCATAATTTCTTAAGGTTGATGACATTTTAGATGGCTACAGAGGATGTATAGATAGACACGGGAGGGGCAAATAAGGATAGGAACTGCAATTTGGATAAGATTGGGATGGCGAGGCTAAGATGAAAGATGGTAGTGGCATGTATAGTTGGGAATAAGAGATTGGAATCACTCCTAAACATGAGGCACATGAGGATTAGAAAGAATTGTCACCTCTTCACCAATGAAAAGGGTTTATCCAACTACAAAAGGAAAAAAGGTTGTGTATACTTGAAATTGGGTGGAAATTGTGGAGGCACTAGTATTGAAAACTTTTAATGAGGTTTTGGACATGATTTTGGAACAATGACTTCATATGGCTTTAAATGAGGATAGAGATAGTTACATTCCTAAGAAAGTTGGGTGGGATAAACAGCTCGGGGATGAGGACATATTTGACTCAATCTCTTGTGGTGGATTTTTTCTTCCTTTCACAGAATTGGATGTGATTAATGCTAAAGAGTTGTTTATGTCATCTGTGGGAGGTTTGCAGAGGGATTTGATGGTACAAGTAAATTGTATGAATTAGATTTGTGCTAAAATCATGCATATGATAATAGTTGATGTCGTCTCGTAAAACCTTTTTACCAATGGACTACATCAACCACATTTTATGTCATCCTATAAGAGAGATTTTGACTTCAAGTTATGTTCTCATATAAATATGTGTAATATTTGTCATTTATCTATATCCTTATCACACAATATACTCTACTTTTACTCAAAAATTTACCCTTAAATTTTGTTGTCATATTGAAAGAGCCTACTTCATGGTGAAACAATCAAAGAATATTTTTGGGGGTGTGAGAAAGTGGAAAATTGTCATCAGTGTAGCACAAGAGTCTTTCTACAAAGTGGAATTTTCTCAAAGGGTTTTAGACACATTTGGAAGAGTTTGTCAGAACTGACAAAGGACTGAGAGGGGGGGGTGTAAATAAATTCTTTATAAAACCTTTCTCTTTTCAATTTCAAACGTCAAACATACAACCTCATAAACTACAAACATTAAGCTTGATCAACATTAAATATAGTTCATCATGAAATGCATATATAGTAGGAAAACAATGAATTGATCTTCTCATCAATAGTCTACAATATACAATCAACATCTCATAAATATTGTACTGACATCAATATGTTGTGACAATAACATTCAACAACAAAACATCAAGACTGCTCTCCTTCATCAACTTGTTATTGCAGAGACTTCATCATATTTGTTCCACTACAAAATTATATGAACCTAGAAAAGAATTCCACGGATTTTGGGCTAAGCCCAAGGGGTTTTGGTTTGCAAAAAAGTTTTCTGCAATGGAAGATAAAGGGAATTTTTCATCAACAATTTACAAGACTAAATCATCTTCCTTTTGTACACCATCCACTTGAATCTTCATCTTACACAACCTTTTCATTTTTCATGCCTTAGAATAATTTTCATTGTTTGAGCCATATCAGTCTCTCCATATTCACCAAGTAAGTTCAAGATTCCTTTGACACTTGACTTTTCATAATAAAGACAAATATGTCTTTCCATCTTCTCACAACAAGCTCGGGGACTGTTTTATGAGTTTTTAACTATTTATGAACCTTTATACATTTTCAAAAAACATTTGCTTCAACCTAGACCCTTATGCTTCCTTAAGAGACTGCGAATTTGTACCTTAACATGTCTTTTTGAACTCAAACAACTTCTCTGTTTTGAACTAACCAAACTGAGTTTACTTTGAGGTACATAATCCACTTACTTACTAGAGCATGGTGGAACAATATCATAAGCCTTCAACTGATATCCAAGATAGCCAAGGACTTTGAGACAAAACAATTTTAGAGAAACATTGACATTGACAAAGATATTGCGGTTTCTTGACTAAATCATCCATACTGTCAATTGTGACACTGACCCTGTTATGCAACATTTACCTTTCATGTAAGAGAAACAATCTTCCCATGTTTCTTGATTCCTCTCTCAGGATTTGGAGGCTTGACATGAAGATTTGATTCACCTTCCATACTAAAATTGTATTTGGAATATGCTTCTGTACTGGTTCATCACTGTTACAAGTGAATTTTACTATCAAGACATTGCAAGTGGTCCTTTAAACTAGTTAGACCACGAACAAGCTAAGTGAAAGGTTGAGGGAGATTCTATTTTGAGATTAATAAAGAAAATGAACTCAAAAATACCCAACTCAGACCCTACACACTGTCCCCACGAGATTCAAAAACTCTGTCAATAATTTTTCATCGTGCACTTGATGAAAATGAAAAAAATAAATTGCAAATGATTTTTTCCTTCAAGACAGAGGTCTTCACAAATTTTCAAGGATTTTTGTTGGATAAATGATGAGATTCGACCAAAAAGGGTTTCAAACCCTAGAACCAGGTTATGGAAAAATTGTACATACCTGAGACCACATTAAATTGTTTTTCAAGCTCAAAGCATGATGAAATTTGAAATTTACAACTTCTAAGTCTTTCTGAGACCAACTTCCAACATTCCCAAAAAATTAAACACCATGAAATGGCTTCATTTGATCCCACCAATCAAGAATAACAGTGTACAGTGTGATACAGACCCTGACAGTGCATTCTAGATCAAAGTAAGATGATTCCAGTTCTGTAATAGTGCATGTTGAGGCTTGAGTAAATTATTTAGAATCCTTTGGGCATATTGGAATAACTACCAACACCTTTTAGAGCAATTCATTGTCTTTGAATGCAGACTCTGTCTTTTGGACAACCATACATGGTTCCTTTAAGAATCAAATTTTGACCTTACTTGCATCTCCAAGTTTCAAGTTTGCTTCAACATATTTGAAGAAGGATCTAAAGCTAAGAAGACCAAATGAGCACCTGAAGACACATTTTGTTACAACATGTAGTCACTTGAAGAAAAGCATTCAGGCATGTATCATAAACATTGGTGGCTCCAACTACATGCCTTGCTCCTATCTGATATATTTGGGGTCAAAATTTTGACTTGGAAAATGTTTTCTTTCCTTCTAAGGAGTGAACATAATTGAACCAATGATTTAGAGTCTGGAAACTTATGTTTAGCCTATCAACTCAAGATATGGTTGTGGCTGTGGTTGTGACTGTCCCCCAAAGATCACAACTGGTTGTGGCTTGTCCCCCAAAGATCACAATATTTTATCACCATAATTTCTTAAGGTTGATGACATATTAGATGGCTACAAAGGATGTATAGACAAACACGAGAGGGGAAAATAAGGATAGGAACTGCAATTTAGACAAGATCGGGATGACGAGTCTAAGATGAAAGATGGTAGTGGCATGTACAGTTGGGAATAAGATATTGGAATCACTCCTACACATGAGGCATATGAGGATTAGAAAGAATTTTCACCTCTTCACCAATGAAAAGGGTTTATCCAACTACAGAAGGAAAAAAGGTTGTGTATACTTGAAATTGGGTGGAAATTGTGGAGCCACTAGTATTGAAAACTTTTAATGAGGTTTTGGACATGATTTATGAACAACGACTTCATGTGGCTTTAAATGAGGATAGAGATAGTTGCATTCCTAAGAAATTTGGGTGGGATTAACAGCTCGGGGATGAGGACATACTTGATCAATCTCTTGTGGTGGATTTTTTCTTCCTTTCACATAATTGGATGTGATTAATGCTAAGGAGTTGTTTATGTCAGTTGTGGGAGGTTTGGAGAGGGATTTGATGGTACAAGTAAACTGTATGAATCAATTTTTTGCTAAAATCATGCATATGATAATATTCTGATGTCGTCTCATAAAACCTTTTTACCAATGGACTACATCAACCACATTTTATGTCAACCTATAAGAGATATTTTGAATTCAAGTTATGTTCTCATATAAATATGTGTAATATTTGTCATTTATCTATATCCTTATCACACAATATACTCTACTTTTACTCACAAATTTACCCTTAAATGTTGTTGTCACATTGAAAGAGCCTACTTCATAGTGAAACAATCAAAGAATATATTTGGGGTGTGAAAAAGTGGAAAATTGTCCATCAGTCTAGCACAAGAGTCTTTCTACAAAGTGGAATTTTCTCGAAGGGTTTTAGACACCTTTGGAAGAGTTTTTCAGAACTGAAAAAGGACAGAGAGGGGGGGGGTAGATCAATTCTTTATTATACCTTTCTCTTTTCAATTTCAAACATCAAACATACAACCTCATAAACTACAAACATTAAGCTTGATCATCATTAAATATAGTTCATCATGAAATGCATACATAGTAGGAAAACAAGATATACTCAGAACCTTTCTTTATTGATCTTCAAATTAGAGTACAATGAATTGATATTCTCATCAATAGTATGGTTGTTGCTATGGCTGTGGCTATGGCTGTCCCCAGCCATAGCCACAACCACAATGTACAGTGTGATACGGACCCTGACAGTGCATTCTAGATCAAAGTAAGATGATTCCAGTTCTGTAATAGTGCATGTTGAGGCTTGAGTAAATTATTTAGAATCCTTTGGGCATATTGGAATTACTACCAACACCTTTCAGAGAAATTCATTATCTTTGAATGCAGACTCTGTCTTTTGCACAACCATACATGGTTCCTTTAAGAATTAACTTTTGACCTTACATGCATCTCCAAGTTTCAAGTTTCTCCAACATCTTTGAAGAAGGATATAAAGCTAAGAAGACCAAATGAGCACCAGAAGACACATTTTGTTACAACATGTAGTCACTTGAAGAAAAGCATTCAGACATGTATCATAAACATTGGTGGCTCCAGCTACACGCCTTGCTCCTATCTGATATATTTGGGGTCAAAATTTTGACTTGGAAAAGGTTTTCTAGCCTTCTGAGGATTGAACATAGTTGAACCAATCATTTAGAGTCTGGAAACTTATGTTTAGCCTATCAACTCAAGAAGAAACCCTGGAGAGAGAGTAAACACTAGAAAAAGAATGCTCGTAATTTCTTAAAACTTGTCCATTTCACCTAAAACTTTTTGCCACACTTCAATATTGAAATCCTCTACAAAAATTCCTTCTATGATTTATCTTAAGGAAGAACTATATTTTTTCTTGACTGCTAAGAAGCCAAACAACTTATTATGCACTTTTCAAAAATCTTGTTTTAGAGAAACTAGGATAACTTTCACATATCATCTCAGAACTTGATAAATTTTACGTGAAGCACTAAAATACATCCTTATACTCATTCCATGTGTTGGTTAGCCATAGGTTTGTTTGTACCTATCAAACCTATCTCATTTGCATCAACCTACAATATCAGTTATCAAAGTCAACTTTAGATAGCTTTTGAATTTTTCCTCCAAGATCTAACCTTGTTTTAGATCACACATGCCCTAAACAACATTTTAAAGCTGATTCCATGCTTATATTACCTTCCCATGACCTATACCATCCTTTTACACCTCATCAGGCTCTAGAAACAAGCCGAAAATGATCAGTTTCAACTGCAACTTCCACCAAATGACTTGGACACATTCTAAGAGTTATTAACTTTGCTGAAAACATTATATCTAACATTAGAAACATCTGAACCAAGCATACCAACCATGTCCAAGATTCAACTGGATTCCTTCCTCACCAACCATGCTTGTAGAGCACTAAAACCATCATGAAATATCTATCTGAAGCTTCAATCATCATCAGAAGGAACTACCAATCAACCTTCATGTCCCTTATAGAGCCTCAGTTAACTTTTCACTGCTTTTCCATCAATGCCACTTGACATGAATGACAACACAAATGACTAGGGTTCAACAATCTCCCCCTTTTATCATTGATGACAACCACTTAGAAACCTTTGATGGAAAACACAAACCAACTACTCACATCATTCTTCATGGTTTCTGACAACACTCTCTCCCCCTTCGACATCTATGACAAAGGGTTCTTGGACACTTGACATGAACAATGAGAATTGAAAATAATTATGCATGAGAAAATAGGCTTACCCATCTACAAGCTCCCTGTAATGTCCCTCTCTTCCTAAGAGATCACTCGGTTATTCAAATTGTCTTATTACCACATTCTCGTAGGATAATAGAGATGGTAATGGAATGCTTTGTAGAAAATACATGGGTTTAGTCACTTTAGCTCACTTTATGTCTTTTATTATTCAAGTGACTTTATTAAAATAACTTTATATTTTATAAAGTGACTTAATAAAGTTGAAGTGACTTTATTAAAATAAAGTGCAAATATTAAAAGTGAAATAAAATACTATTTTTCCCAAAGGGGGATGACCCATATTGGAGACCTAAAAGTTCATAAAATGAGATTTAAGAGGAATTTGAAGTCCATGGTTGGTTCATTGGAATTTATATATTTTTCTCTTTCATTTCATGTGGGCATTATGTCATTTCTTCAAAAAAACAGATTTTGCAAATTTAGAGCAACGCTTTAGATCAAACTAGTTGACGATAGAATCCCTCTTTTAGTTCATCCATAGGGGATGGGAACCCTCTATTGGATACTTTTATTTTGGGATGAAAACCTCTAGATATGAAGGGCATTCATATTATGTGATTGCAAGGGTGTGAAAGGTATTCTATAATCAAGTTTTCAAATATTTTTATATCAGTTTTGGGACAACATTAGAGAGCATCATGTGGATCGATTTGGGGGAAGAATACAACCCAAAAAGGAGACGTCTAGGGCAAGAAGTGTGTGGACAATAATGTGTGGGTTTCTGAGGATTCTAAGACAACGTATGCTTTTCTCCAATAGGGACGACTAGGGAATCAAAACATATTTCTATTTATAAGGAGTTTCCCCTAATTTTTGGGTATGCCATTGTTCTTTATTTGAGATAATAATATTAAAATTCCATTGTAATCATAGGCTGTCATAAACAGACCAACAACATATGAGTTCTGATTCATATTGTAAAACCCTCTTATCTGATATTGGAAAATCATTATTTTGGGTTCCATACTGTGTTATCTATGTACTCTTTCATATATATGCTTTATTGTTGTTATCTAACGTTGTAAGAAAGGATCCAAGCCCAAATCAATCAGAAAAAAGAGGGTAGCATAGGAGGGATCTTTCAGTGGTATCAAAATAGTGTATTCTCCTAGCATGTGAGAGAAGGAATATAAAAAATACCAGAGCAATGATCCTACCAGCCTGCAGGGTTCTGATTTGATTCTATGCAACCATGAGAGATTGGTCCACATAGATATTACACACGTAGACGAGTACAACAAGAGGCTAGTCTAGAAACAAGTGTTAAAGTTGAAAGCATGGGTGATAGACATGAAGATCATCATATCCCTCCCCGATGTAACCAAGTGGAACTAGATAGAGAATGTTTTAGGACTATGGTAGCCACCTAACAACGAATGATTCAGTCCATGGAACATTTGGGCACTACTCTGGATAGGTTGGCCTTGGATAGGCCAAGAGATAGATATGATAGGAGAGATAGATCCATATCGGTTGTCAGCAGTCATAAGAGGCACAATAGATCACCTTTGGAGATTAGTAGTGTGAGGGGATCTCCTCGCCATGAGAGGAGGCACACTCATACAAATGATATGATACCTACCCAAATAGTAGATAGGTATGTGAAACCTAGTTTCTTTCCTAGAGATGACTCACCGGCGGTTGAAGATCCACTTGAGGGAGTGGAGTTCCATGAAAATGTTATGGTAGCTAGTGATGAGTGGAGGAATTTACCACATCATGTGAGAGATGTTTTTCCCCTTCTGCAGTATTGTGCAGAGAGGAGACATAGTTTGAGAGCTAGATAGGATAGGAGGCCTAGATCACAACACAATAGGTAGCGGAAAGATCAGTGCCAAAGCTTATATTTATAAGCTTGACACGTACCTTACCCTTAAGCCTATGTAGGAGTAGGAGGCTATTCAGTTCACCACTCTACACTTTGAGGGAGTAACATATGATTTGTGTCATCATAGGCTGGTTACATAGAACCATGATCTTCTATGGTCTTACAGGGATTTCAGTGAGATATTTATTGCGATATTTGATCGCAAGGATGTGGAGCTATACAAAAGAGATTTGGCACAACTCCGCCAGAGTGGACATATTGATGCCTACATCAACGAATTTCAATGCATAACAATGATGGTTCTGGAGATTCCCGAGAAAAGGGTAGTAATGTTATTCATAGAGGGGCTTCAAGAAAGGATGAGAGGATTTGTCAAGGCTCTTAATCCTAGGATGTTTCATGATGTCATTCAGATGACATTAGATTTGAACACATCCCCCACTTCTTATTAGCCCAATAAGAAGTTTCCCATGAGCTCCAAACCATTTCAGTTCTCTACTATTCAGTAGAAGAGTCTACCCCCTCCTAGGATGGACCAAGATACTCGTAATGAGTTGAGTAGGAAGAAGCTTTGATTCTCTTGTAAGGATCCTTGGGAGCCTGGACATCACTGCCTTGGTAAAGGCAAGGTACAAATCATTGAGGTGGTTTCATATGTGGATTATGAGCACTTACAAGATACAGATTCAGAGGGAAGTGACAACGGTCATGATGTACCTGAGGGGAAACCTCAGATAGAGTTTGGAGAAGATGAGGCATTGGATTTATCAAATGTCAATATTACCTCACTTTTAGGAGTCTCTATGTATCATCCCTTTTAGCTGAAAGGAGTAATTAAGGGCTACCGAGTTGTTTTTTGATAGACAATAGAGCTACACACAACTTCATAGATGAGGGGCTGGCTGCGAAGCATGGATTATAGGTTGATGAATTTGAGGGGTTTAATGTACGAGTTGCATATGGATTTGCTATGATTTTTACTAAGAGGATTCCTCAGCTTAGCATCCTGATGGGGGAATAAACATTGACTGATGATTTCTATGTAGTTGGTCTTGGTGAGATTGATACAGTCTTGGGAATTCAGTGGCTATAGTCCCTTGGTAGGTATGTACCAGGATTTCAGGAGGATGGAGTTAGAGTTTATGGTGAATGGGAAGAAGATTGTGCTTAGGGATATTTCTGATGGTTTGCCTAGAGTTGTTTTAGCACATAGGATGGAGTCCATTGTCAGGACATGGAGAGGTTCATGGGCATCCCAATGCTTCATTTCATCTGAATCTTCTTCAGATAGTGGGAAACCCTTTCATGTGGATATCTAGTTAGTGCTGGATAAGAATGACCCAGGTTTTGGTGATATTCCTCTAGGTAGACTGCTAGACATGGGATTTGAGCATGTCATAGAGCTAGAGGAGGGCCCCAAGCCCATTATTACTATGCCTTATCTCCATCCTAAGAAATTCAAGGATGAGATAGAGAAGGCCATTATAGAACTCTTGGATATGGGACATATCCGTCCTAGTTCTAGCCCTTTTGCTTCTTCAGTTGTATTGGTGAAGAAGAAGGATAGGACCATGAGGATGTGCATTGATTACCATTCTCTTAAGAAGAAGACTATCAAGAACATGTATCACATTCCTTGCATAGATGAGCTATTAGATGAGTTGCATGGAGCTATCTATTTTTTGAAGATTGATCTTCGATCAGGATACCATCATATTCATGTTCATGATGAGGACATTCACAAGACAACCTTCAGATGTCACTATGGGCACTATGAGTTTTCGGTGATGCCATTCGGCCTCACTAATGCACCTACTGCAATCTAGTCATGCATGAACCATCTCTTCAATACACAATTGAGGAAGTTTGTGCTAGTATTTTTTGATGACATACTGATTTACAACATGACATGGGAGGAGCATTTGAGGCACCTTAATGAGGTACTTGGCATCATGGAGACATAGTCTCTATTTTCTAAGATGTCCAAATGTGAATTTGGACTTACAGAGATTTTGTATCTTAGGAGCATCATTGGGGCCAATGTGGTCAAGGTTCATTAGGAGAAGATACAAGCTATACAGGATTGGCCACCACCTAGGAACATTTCAAACTTACGTGGATTCCTAGGATTATGTGGTTACTATAGGAGGTTTGTTATAGGCTATACTGAGATTGCAGCTCCATTGAAAGATCTTACATGGAAGGGGGAATTTATATGGACAGATGAGGCACATGATGTATTTGATAGGCTCAAAGTGGTTATGAGAACTTGTCCAGTTTTGGCTCTTCCGTATTTCTCTCAGCCCTTCATATTAGAGTGTGATGCTTGTGGTTTGGGTATTGGTGTAGTTCTTATGTAGGACCACCATCTTATTTCCTATGAGAGTAGGAAGTTGAGAGACAATGAGAGGTTGTACTCCACCTGTGATAAGGAGATGCTCACCATTATGCATGCCTTGGAAAAATTCAGACAATATTTGGTAGGTGGGAAGTTTGTGGTGAGGACTAACCACAACAACTTGAAATAATTTTTGGAGAAAAAGGAACTCAACGAGAGGTTAAAAATTGGGTCAGTAAGATCCATGCATATGATTTTGACATTGAGTATGTCAAAGGTAAGAAGAATGTAGTGGTTGATGCACTTTCCAGAAAACCACATCTTGTTGTCCTATGTTCTTTAAGTGAGATTTCAGTAGATTGGAAATCTCAACTATTAGTTGAGTATTCCAAAAATACTTTTGGGTGTGAAATTATGGATGGTAAAATTTAGGATGAGCGATACAAGGTGATGGTTGATTTGATTTTTTATAAGGGAAGAATTTACCTAGTTCTTGAATCTAAACTTAAGGAAAAGATTATACATTCCTTCCATGGTGCACCAATTGTAGGACATTTGGGGTATTTCAAGAAATACATGTAGGTTAGAGAGAGATTCTCTTGAAAGGGTCTCAAGGAGGATGTCCTACGCCATGTCTGTGAGTGTATGACTTGTCAAAAAAACAAGTCAGAACATACTTTTCCAACAGGTTTATTGGAGCCCTTGCCAATTCCAAAATAGAAATGGGAAAGTATTTCGATGGATTTTATTACAGGGCTCTGCATAGTTTAAGGGAATGATTACATTTATGTGGTGGTTGACAGATTGAAAAAGTATGCACACTTCTTCGCTATTCCAACCAAATTTAAGGCACCACATGTGGTTGAATTGTTCTTCCGTGAAGTATTCAAATTGTATGGAATTTTGAAGAACATTGTTAGTGATCAGGATAATAGGTTTTTGAGCACCTTTTGGCAGGATATTTTCTGATTGGTTGGTAAAGAGTTGACTCTAGTTATCACCCTCAGACAGATGGACACACATAGATTGTGAACAAATGGATAGAGGGTTATCTTCACAACTATGTTTTGGGGCAGTAGAAGGCATGGGTGAGATGGTTGTATTTGTGTGAGTATTTCTATAATACTACTTACCACATGTTTATTGGTATGACCCCCTTCCGAGCATTGTATGGGTATGATGCAACATCTTTCATTGATTTTCCTTTTGGGGACAATAGAGTTCCTAAGGCTTGGGAGTGTTTACAGGATGTTTACAGGATAGTCGGGATATCCTTAAAGTACTTAAGGATAATTTTTAGCATGCTCAGAATCAACAGAAGATGTATGCAGACCGACACAGGATTGAGAGATAATTTGAGGTGGGAGACATGGTATTTTTACACTTACAACTATATAGACATAGTACTCTCAAGAAGAGTGGTGCAAAAAAACTTAAGCCTTAGTTTTATGGTCTATACAGAGTGTTGAGGAGAGTTGGAGAGGTAGCTTATGAGATGGAGTTACCTTATTAAAGTAAGATACATAATGTTTTCCATGTGTCTTACTTGAAAAAGGCATTGGGGTAGCACATGGTTTCTTCTACTGAGTTTCCACCCTTGGATGAGGAGGGGAGATTGGATCTAGTTCCTGAGGAGATTCTGGATAGGAGAGAGAGGAGACTGAGGATTAGAGAAATTTAGGAGTCCCTGGTTAGGTGGAGAAATTTTCCATTGGAGGATGCTACATAGGAAGGAGAGTGTATACTTCAGCATCCAGCTTTACAGTTGCTTGAGGACAAGAAATCCCAGGGAGGACTGTAATTTCCCTCTCTTCCTAAGATATCACTCGGTTATTCAAATTGGCTTATTACTGCATTCCTGTAAGCTAATGGAGATGGTAAGGGAATGCTTTGTGGAAAATACATGGGTTTAGTCACTTTAGCTCACTTTATGTCTTTTATTATGAAAGTGACTTTATTAAAATAACTTTATTTTATAAAGTGACTTTATAATATTAAAGCGACTTAATAAAGTTGAAGTGAATTTATTAAAATAAAGTGAAAAAATTAAAAGTGAAATAAAATACTATTTTTCCCGAAGGGGGGTGACCCATATTGGAGACCTAAAATTTCATAACATGATATTTAAGAGGAATTTGGAGTCCAAGGTTGGTTCATTGGAATCTATATATTTTTCTCTTTCATTTCATACACACACTATGTCATTTCTTTAAGAAAATAGATTTTGCTAATTTGGAGCAGCGCTTCAGATGAAACAAGTTTAGGATGTAAACCCTCTTTCAGTTCAGCCATAGGGTACGAAAACCCTCTATTGGATACTTGTATTTAAGGACAAAAACCTCCGGATATGAAGGGAATTCATATTCAATGATTCCAACGGTGTGAAAGGTATTCTACAATCAAGTTTTCAAAGATTTTTATATCAATTTTGGGACAACATTGGAGAGTAGCTTATGGATCAATTTGGGGGAAGAATACAACCCCAAAAGGAGATGTCTAGGGTATAAGTGTGTGGACACCAGTGTGTGGGTTGTCTGAGGGTTCTAAGACAACGTATGTTTTTCTCCAAGAGGGATGACTAGGGCATCAAAGTAGATTTTTGTTTGTAAGGAGTTTCCCCTAATTTCTGGGTATGCCATTGTTCTTTATTTGAGATAATAATATTAAAATTGCATTGCAATCATTAGTTTTCATAAACAAACCAACAACACATCAGTTCTGATTCTTATTGTAAAACCCTCTTGTTTGATATTGGAAAAGCATTATTTTGGGATCCATACTATGTTATCTATCTACTCTTTCATATATATGCTTTATTGTTGTTATCTAACGTTATTTGCAAGTATCCAAGCCCAAATCTATCAGAAAAAAGAGGGCAGCATAGGAAGGGATCTTTCACCCCTCCTATAACTATTATTTCACTTTTTTGATCTCTTGTACCTACCTTGAGTGACCTCTACTTGATAAAATAATCTCCCCCTAA
Source organism: Taxus chinensis (assembly GCA_019776745.2). NCBI lineage: Eukaryota > Viridiplantae > Streptophyta > Pinopsida > Cupressales > Taxaceae > Taxus > Taxus chinensis. The sequence continues at coordinate 661,163,005 of CM034155.1, forward strand.
GTATAATCCATCTATATCTTCTTGGAAACACATAAATTTTACACTTAACCTTGTTTGCAGCCCTTGAGAATGATTCAAACAATTAGGCATTTCCCTAAACCAACTTTTCAATTCTTGTAGCCATATTTTGTTGTGACATTGCAAGTGTAGAACTAGAATGCCTTTCCCTTGAAGAAATATAAAACATACCTTCCATAACATGGAATCATTTAGAACACCTTTTAGGAAAATAAACAAGACTCCCCTTTTCATAAGGACTCTCCCCTTCTCATAAAGACTTCTTATACTTGTAGCAAGCATATTCTTTGATGGATAGCCTTAAATGCCAATGAAGAGAAAGTTCCACATCTCTACATACATTGGTTGATGGTTATATTACACCAGTTCAATATCCCATTGAGAGGTCTTAACTTCTTCCTTGAGCCTCTATCACTTGATACATATTGATAATAACTCAAGTGAAAACATCACAAACCCTTACTTCATCGTTATAGAATACTTGGACAACTTCCATAAACCTAAACTTGATAGAGTACTCTTCTTACAAAGATTAAGACCAACATATTGACCATTCTTGATAAAAAAAATTTGTCCTTACTTTACAGTCCTCATTTCCATGATATTATATGATCAACTTAATAAGGGAACATTTAAACCAGTCCTGACTTGATGACATAATCTTGTAGTCTTCTTTGGACTTTATAATGAGTGATAACTCTTGCACATTTACATCAAGGCTCAAAAAGGTAAATATTCTTCTACAGTATTTCCTATACTTTCATAATTGTGAATCACTAATTTTCACATCCTCAAACGACTGGAAGTGCAATGAAGATCGTCAGCCATCTTACTAAGATTTGGAAAAACTTCTCTAATATGTCTCACACATACTTGTCAATACAAGATTACTGACAATAATCCATACTCTATTTCCAAGCCTACCTTAGAGAGTACATCACCTTCTATATCTTGAAAAATCCAAAAACATCTCTTTTCCAACTCATATTAGAATGTATGGCTTGTCAGTCACAAGCTTGAAACTCAGACTTAGAACCCTGAAGCTTAGCACTTTCACAGGTAACCATAATTCTTGCTTTGACTCAAATTTCAACTGATCCCTTTCACACGATCTTTTGAGCCTCTAGATAAAGACCTACAACTGATTTTAGTCCCTTCTTGATACAAAAAACTTGAATTTTTTTCCTTCATTCCTAAATATTCCTATAGTTCTTGAATGGAATCATGAAGTTCATCCTTCACAAATCTATGTACATTGACAATTTTCTTGATCCTTGAAAAATCATTACAACTTGTATTTTTTCATTTTAGACCTCTGAAGACCACTTGATCTCATTAATGAAACATTTCTTTGGTCAACTTCATAAGCCCACTCATAAAAAAAACATAAAGGATCTGACAAGATTTAGTTACATATGTATACCTTGACACTTTGTAACCTAAGGAGAACTCAACCTTGAAGAGAAACTTAACCATAATATCTGATACATATAGAAGAATGCATATATTTCTTCACAATACACTTGAATCCCCCTGGGAGTAAGCATCTTCTCAGTCTCCATAGGCACATACAGACCACACCATACTCTTCAATACATGTAGCATATTGTTTTAAGACACTCTCTCACACTGACTTTATGACCTGTAACATCACCTTCCAACTGGCTTTCATGGATTTTTTTTGAGGTATCATTTCATACTTCTAGCACCATAATCACCTGTAGATGTCCATTTTGAGATTTTATAAACAATTCTATAGGCTCTATTGATCATGCTTAGCTTAGAAGATACTAATTTTCTTGTCATTTTGAATACATATTCTTATGATGGACCTTTCATTGTAGTGCAAGACACCTTCATAGTGTTTTAGACACTAGTCAAACCTTTTCTTTGTCTTTATTGAACCTTCTAACTTTATCTCAAGACCATAATGGATCTAAAAACACTAATACCATGACTTTGATGAAATACATAAGGTTATATAGACCTTAAGAACTTCTTTACACACTAAACACATTCTTTATGCATAGAGACACAATCATAGGAACATATGATGTTATTGACACGTCTCAAGAGCTCACTTAAACCACTTTCTAGACCTTGACTCAGTACAAATGAGGTCATATCACATTCTATTGAGTCATAATACTCTTGCTTGGTATTAACTTGACCATGAAAAAGACATATAATCAGAACAATACTAACCTACTATATGATCACAAAATTTGGAACATACTCACAGACACAGGACAATTGAAATGACACACTTTAAGACACATTTGACAGAGGTTAGGGAAAATACGTTTCCACTAGACCATGACACTCTTTGAGCTTCAACCAACTTGTGTAGGGAACCCCTTGAAGACTGATGCACAGGTCAAGAACTCAATTTGAAGGCTCGGATAAAACCTCAAGACACACTCAACCATGAAAAAAAATTCCTTTCTCAAACTACTTCCATCATGTGGTTACTTAGCATATTTTCTCACTTGTTGCAGTCCACAATTTGCCTTCCACCTCAACCACATGAGCAGAAAACTTATGCAAAGACTGATCAAACCTTGACTTCATTACAAATTCAATGTTTTCATGTTTAAAACCTTATCGATAAGTGTCTTAATCCACTGTTACAGGTCATTAACCCTTCTTGAGCTCTTTATCAACTAAGATTTTCATCTTTTATTACTGAATATGCTAAGACACCACTGTAGGACAATCTTATGATGTTCACAAGCAATTTGACACCTTTATGATGCTATAAACCATATTAACACAAACTTGGAGTTGTTTGTGAGAATTAAACATACTCATACCTAATACAAATGACAATTACCTTCAAGATTCATACAACCACCATGACAAGATTTGAGACATATATGATCCTTGATTTTTAAGTTCATGACAAACACCTCATATACTTTTAACTGAGGATTAACACTATTGTAATGAAATCACTAACTTGTTTACACAGTCATACTCCACTTTGAGACACAAGGACTGAAATATAAGCCAATGAACTCTTAACATATCCATCAAACTTCTGAGGCATTTTCATAGCTTTATAAACTTTCACATATTCTTAGACATACATGGTTCAAGCCCTTGAAGCTCATGACAGACTTATAACACACTATAAAATTCATATAAGATTATTTGAGACTCCATAGACTTTAGACACTCAAAAATATGTAAGACACCAAAGAGGACCCTTTTCATGATTATCAAGACATCATAGACACATGGAGGAACTTGATATAGACTTTTTCGACTCATGATGGTCTTCATGACAATTTATAAGACTCAGACTTCACAAAATGACCATGTCTTAACAATGAATGACTGTGTGGACCTAAAGAGACCTCTCACACCATATATTACTCCTTTAAGACCACTTAAAGCTTTACATACATCATACACACATGTGAATGCATGAAACATGCTACTTAGGTCCATGCCAACTCATGATACACTGTTTTACTCAGAGAGAACTTCTTAGAGACATCATCAACCACTAAACATGTCAATAGTGCTCGAAACACATATTTTGACCAAATGAAGGCCTCATGAATGATTACCAAAATACAATAATCTCTTTTCAAAGACATCAATATGAATCATACTCACTGAAACATAATTTTCATGTTATTTCTTCTTGACAAGACAAACTTAGACCTCAAGAGTTCATCCAACTATGCAACACTAGCTTATATGCTTTAAAGAACAACAAGACATGACACTTGACATACCCAACATGACCAACCAATAATAACATGCTAAATGACTTTAAGAGACATACCTCAAAACCATGAAGAGGAAACATAATAACCAAGACAACTCCCCCTCACTCCAAAGCTTCATTTGCACATATATACCTCTAAGAAGCCTAGTAGATGCATATGTCATCATGGAAGAGATTGATGAGATACCTAAGAAGGTCTCAAGCCCTCTTCTTGCACCTTGACTGATTCTTATTTTTTTATTCTACTTTTGTCATAATAGATCCCTCCCTTTTCTCACTCACACTCTTGGAATCCTCTTTAGTACTTTGACTAGCTTCTTCCTTCTTCTTAAACTTCTAAACTTGTGGCTTGGGTATTTGAATCTCTTTCTTTAGCTGACCTGCATCACAAAAAATTGTAATGTGCCCTACCTTGTGGCACATAAAGCATTCCAATATTCTTCATTTTCACTCAAAAGCCATGTTTCTATATTCATTACAAGCATATCAAAAACCTTTGAACTTGCTTACATACCTCCTTATGTTTGATGGCCCATTTTTGCAATACTTTGCTATATGTCCTTTCTCATGACAGTGATAACATCCAACTCCATATCTTTGACCTAATTTTTTCTCTTCCTTTCCTTGACATTCCTATTCCTTCTTTCTTTTAGAGTGATGTTCTTGAGTCTTTTCTTTGCAATCTTCTTTCTTTTCAACCTTAGGACTACACATACTAGACCAATGTCCATAAGCACCCCACTTATACCAATTACCATCAAAATTCACATATTTATATGCATTTGGGTGTATTATGGATGATCTTCCATGAGATGAAAGTTGTGTACTATCTCCCTTGCTTGACTACCTTTTTCCATTAGATCCTTGACTTGATTTTGCATCATTTTTCTCTATATTGCATGAATCTCCTATGAAACCTAGGCATGTATTATAATCATATGAATTTTTTTTCCTAATATCTTATTTAGATTTCCTGAGATTTATTGAAAAGATAATACCTTGCTTGTTATGGTGCTTAACTCCTTCTTTAGTTCCTCTTTCTCAGCTAGGGCTTCCTTGAGTTGAGTCTGTATACACTTTATTTCTTCCTCATAGGATACACATAATTTTTCCAAATTCTATTTACAAAACTGTCATTCCCACCATATGTAATCAAGATCTCCAATCCTTGTCACAAAATATCTCCCTCTAGTGTAACGCTCAAAATTACTAGAACTGGAAAATGGGGATATATTTTTTTAAAAAACATACATAAAAATAGATTATGCAGTTGCATTCATACAAATTTATTTAATCAAATTCTTTAAATCAAATTTGTTCTTTTGATCTATCTGATAACTTCCGTGTAAGCCATGTGTGGCTGAGAAGGGTGTATCCAGATCTCCATGATCTCCCTTTGCCACTACTTCGAGTGACAATGCTTACTAGCATTTTGGCTCAACCTTTTTCAGGTCATGGGAACCATGTAAAAGTCCTTGGGTCTACCACGAAGCTAGTTTTCCAACTTCGTATTCTGGTATCCGACCATTTCCTACCTCATGTTCAGTGTTCAACTTCCCATGATCAGGTTACTGACAATTTTAATTTAATTGGAGGACTAGGTGATCAGACAATGCACAACCATCAATGCATTACTTTGGCCAAAGTTTTCCTTCATGCAGGTTACGGCTAAACTCAAGACAACACACTAGTCTTATGAGTTTAAGTCTTCCGCCACCTCACAACTATCCCTTTCAGCAGTTATCTAGATCTTATAGTTTGTACTTACTTTATTTCCAATTTAACCTATCTTGCAAGAGTTTATATCGAGATAAATGCCAAAGGCCAACTAGGATCATCATGAGATAAGTACATTCGTTACGCTGAAATGTATCTATTTCAGCATTTTGCATGTACTTATCCCTTAATATGCTTAATGGATCTTTTCATCGATTTATCTTCCCATTTAGTTTCTCTTTTCCTGATGCTTGGTTTTTTAACCTTAAATTACCTTTTACACGATACCCTTCCATTCTCTATACAACAGGATTTACAATCTTATCATATTAATACCAAGTTTACCGAAAGGCCGAATTAAATATATATTAAAACATGTATATTTAATTATTCCTTCGATTAGCTACGCCACTAAATAGCTTATTTAATTTAGAAATTAAAGACAATTGATTGTTACAATAATTGCCCAACTATCGGCTTCATACATTGACAAATATCAAATAAATAAATATATCAATTTATGATAAGTAAGATTTCTCACTTCTAATATTTATCATTTACTCATATTAAGATATTCTTTCATACAAGGTAATCATCTCTTTATTAAAATCATAAATTACATATGCCGTTAAGGCGAAATATATAACTATTATGGTAACTCTCACATAGTGAGGTTTGAATATTAACAATGGGTCCAAGATCCCAATAAATTTAGTCAAAATTATGGGATATCATCCTTCTACAAATTGAAATCCAAGTATCTCATTTAGATCCATGCCACGATTAAACTTCACAAGACATGAGTTTCCGCATATCCGAACGTGACGGCTAATTGTCCTGCAAGACTGGAGTAGTGGTATGTTGTCAGTTCAAAATGAACTGGCATGAATATTAACTCCAATTTCTGATGCAATTATTTAATAAAATATGAAACGATATACAAGTTATTTTATCAACAAACATATGGTAATACAACGAAGGATGTATTATTACATGTTTTTCATCAAGATACAACTATGAATGTACACAAATAGAACAACCAATTTCTATTTCAGCAATCATGTTTCACTCTAATCACAAGGATCGAGACATAATCAAACCATAATCATTCAACATACGAATTCTGATTAATCCACAAGCAAATCATGCTTCACATGGTACAGATTCAACTATTATTTTTCTTACCTTCCAATCAACAAACAACTTAACAAAACTGTCTGAAATCATCATTTCCAAATACCAATTAGACATATTCTCCCTAGGTAATGAGCAGCTCTATAAAATGCACAATAACTCTCTTTTTTAAACAATCAAAATACATTTATATATATTTATAGGAACAGTCCAACTAAACAGTGTAGAAACACCTCTATTAAATCATTTTAACATGTTCTTTCAGGTAACTGACAGATCAACAAAACAAATTAACCCACATACCACAGGATGATAATTTTAAAGTCTATTTGCATAGAATAACAACAATAAGTTTCTAACACTTCTAGTAACGAAATCCTTTAAGAAAAACTAAGTCATCTTACATAGACTGTTAACACTAATTTATTTTTCACTCAGGTAACAAAATTATACCTACAGGAAAATCAACTTGTACATATCCAAATCAGTTCGTTCCAACATTAATTTCTTTTCTGTTTAGAAATTATTAGAATCCGAAAGCAAATATATCAGGCAAAATGATAAAATACCTGGTAAAAACATTTTTCACACTACCCAGAAATCGCTTTGCTCATACAAATAAATTATTGTTTGACTGTAATAAAACCCAGAGGCAGAAATCGATTTGGGTTTCCAAAAATCAAATTTAAATAGAGAATAAAATAAAATAAAAATTGATTAGGAACACCCATCTGCATTTTTTCTAGGTTTAGCTAAAACCACACAAAGGAAACTTAAGAGAATACAGAATCCATCAATTTCCTTTTTAGATTTCATTTCCAAGTAATTAAATCAGATGTTGTCCACAAATTCATTTAATTGCCATTTAAAACAGAATGTGTATTTCCTCATTATTTACAAATAATGCTGCAGAGAAGGGAGAAGATATTCATGCCTGAAGTAAACCTAGAATCGGAAACCTTCTACTCTTCCCGCTCCAACAAGTTGAATCCTTCTTTCCTCCAAAACTCACGCAGGTATTCCAGAAGAGAAGAATGAAAACAGACAAAGGAGAAATAAAAGAAAATAAAATGAAGAAACTATACTATAGTGGAGAATTTTGGGCTTCCAAGTGTTGCTTCATGCGTCAATGCATGACACATACTTGGTGTCAGATGAAGGTGTGTCCCTTTTAAAACTCTCATATTTTAAATATTAAAATATTATTATTATACTTTTTAACTGTTGATTTACATGCCAAATCCTTTTAGGATTTAAATATATAATTTCAAAAATTAATAATGCATTTTTTAAAAATTTTTATTTTAATTGATACCTAACTTTAATGTTAAAATTAATCATCATAATATAATTCCACATATTGCCAACAATAAGTTATCGTAATAATTATTCGAATTCCCATGTTCCATATAAAACATTCAAACAAATGAAAATCACCAAGTCCGTAAATAATAATTTGAATATTCTCATAAAGTTGGTTTGATATAGCATTGTCAAATAAAATAGAGGCAGTATTCATCACGGTCATTGCAAAAGACGACCAAAATGATTAAAATAAAGTAACCGGAATACAAATAACCAAAAGATTCACTATTTATTAGTGAATCGATTTACCTATGATTAAGGCCTAATCATGTTTTAGGAAGGATCATCAAGGTGGGTGCAGGGTTATTCATTCCGCAATGTCATGCCCCGTAGCAGAAGCTGTGGGTCATGATACGACGAGTCAAATGAATTTTATACCTAATGATGATCTCGTCTAATCCTGTTTAGACTTAACCGTAGTTAATTTAACTTACAAGAAATTTTGGGATGTTACATACTCCACCCCTTAGAATAATCATCATCTCAATGATTTCAGGATAAGTAGAAAAACTAAACCCATCTTTCATTTGTTGAATTAATATATTTCAAATCAGCTTAAAATTTGTATCAATATCATTTCAGCTAAATCATAAAGGTCACATCCCTTATATATCTAGAAAATCAGTCACATAATCTGTAGACATAACACATTACTGCTTAAATGGCATATTTTCCAAGTTCATTATGTAAAATCTTCAACAGTAACTATTCATCAAAAAGTACCTTAGTTCTAATATTTAGTTGTAAACTTATCTACAGGATTTACTTATCTACCTTTTTATAGAAAAACTTAATTTAGTACTATAACAAAAATATATTCTTAAAAATCAGTCAAACAGATGCAGAAAAGTAGTTTGGATATCTTCCAGATTCTCCCAAGTGGCACTTTCTTCAGAATATTGGTCCCACTGGACCTTACATTGTGAAACCTCGTGGTTTTTCAAGTGTAACTTGCGGGTTTCTAGTATCCTTATAGGCTCAACCGCGATTACCCCTTGATCCAGAACCTGCAATGAATCCCAATTAAGTACATGTGTTAAATTAGGTACATATTTCTTAAGCAAGGAAACATGAAATACATTTTGCATCCTGGATAGAGTGGGAGGCAGTGCTAGCTTGTAGGCTACTGGTCCAACGACCTCTAGGACTTCAAATGGTCCTACAAACCTAGGAGATAGTTTGGCTGACCTGCCAAATGAAATGGAACTCTTTTTAGGTTTGATCCTAAGAAAAAATTTATCTCCCACATTAAAGTTTATGTCTATTTGTGGCCTCTTTCAATCTTTCTTGGATTAATTTAACCTATTTTTCCATTTCCGAGCAGGATTTCAAATCCAATTAGTACTCTATCTTCAGGATTATCCCAACTTATTGGTGTTCTACACCTACGACCATATAAGGCCTCAAAAGGAGCCATATGAATGGAAGAATGGTAGGTGTTATTATAGGAAAATTCAACCAAGGGAAGATACTCTTCATATTTGTATTGCTGATCCTTGCAATACATTATTAGTAAATCTTCTAGCACTTGATTTACTCTTTCAGTTTGACCATCAGTTTCAGGATGGTAGGCAGAAATTATGTTCAGTTTTGTCCCTAAGGCAACATACAAAGTCTGCCAAAATATGGAAGTCATCCTTGAGTCCCTGTCTGAAATTATTATTTCTGGAACTCCATGTAATCGGAAAAATTCTTACACAAACATTTTTGCTAGTATGGGTGAATAATCCTTTAAATTACTTGTTATAAAATGTGCCACTTTAGTTAACTTGTCTACAACTACAAGTATAACATCATGTTTATTTTGGGACATAGGTAGACCTTGGACAAAATCCATACTTATAACTTGCCACTTATATTTTGGCACGTTGTGAGGATATAATAATCCTGCTGGATGTGAATGTTCAGCCTTTACTTGCTGACATTCTAGGCATTGTGAGACGTAAAGAATCACATCACTTTTCATCTTTTTCCAGAAGTATTGCTTTTTGATGTCCGCCATCATTTTTGTTACTCCTAGATGTCCCGAGTAGGGAACATCATGAAATTCTCTCATGACTTTACTTCTGAGTTCTTTACCCTATGGTACATATATTCTGTTGTTATAACATAGAATCCCATCTTTTTCCAGCTTGAAACCATCATACCTTTTGTCCCTCGGATCTTTTTCTAAAGTTGTTTTAACATGATTATAGTAGGGGTCATTGGTTAACTTATTTTTGACTTCATCTTTAAACTGGGTTCTTAATGTAATTATAGCAGCAATATACTTTCTACGACTTAAGGCATCAGCCACCCTATTCTCTTTTCTTCGACACGTGGCATCACCTGACTGGTTACGGGGGTGTGTTTCACTTTTATACTTTATCTATTTTGGAAAGGGGAAAAATTCCAATATTTCCCCCAAAAGTCCAAGCCCCCACCGTTGAATTTTCAACGTAGGCCACGTGTCCCTTCCTGATTGACTGCGGGCCTTAACTTAGAAATTTTCCCCTTCTTATGAGTGAGGCTCCAATTTCCATGAAATTAGATTCAGGGAAAATTGAGAGGACAACAGATCCAGAATCTTCAACATCGGAGCACTTGTGAGTCTACCTTTTAACTCCTTAAAGGATTCTTCACACTTATTGTCCCAAACAAATTTCTTAGCCTTCTTTTGCAAAGAAGTGATAGGTCCCGCTAACTTAGAAAAGTCCTTTACGAACTTCCGATAGTAGCCTGCTAGACCCATAAAACTTCTCACTTCATGCACATCCTTTGGTGCTGGCCATTCCATGATGGCACTGATCTTTGAAGGGTCCATCGAGATTCCCTCTTTATTTATTATGTGGCCTAAGTATTGTACTTCATACTGATAGAAAGCACACTTAGATAATTTTCCATATAATTTATGTTTTCTGAGAATTCCCAACACAATCCTTAAATGTTCATCATGTTCTTCCTCATTATTGGAGTTTATTAATATATCATCGAGAAAGATAAGTACAAATTAGTCTAAGCATTCCCTAAACATGTTGTTCATCAGGTTCATGAAAGCGGCAGGTGCATTTGTTAGACCAAAGGGAAAAACTGTAAACTCGTAATGCCCATACCTTGTTCTAAAAGCGGTTTTATGGATATCTTCATCCTTGATTCATAGTTGATGATAACCAGATCTGAGATCTATATTGGAAAACACTTTTTTGCCCCCCCATTTGATCAAATAGATCATCAATTCAGGGCAGCGGGTACCGATTCTTCACTGTTACCTTGTTGAGCATTCGGTAATCAATACAAAATCTGAGGGTCCCATCCTTCTTTTTCATGAAGATAACCGATGCACCCCATGGTGATATACTTGGTCTAATCAGACCCAAGGAAAATAACTCATGTAATTAAGATTTCAATTCAACTAATTTGGTTGTTGTCATTTTGTAGGGTGCCTTGGAAATTGGTTTCGTTGCTGGTTTGACCTCTATTGTGAAGTCAAATTCACGCTTAGGTGGAAGTCCGGGCAACTCATTTGGAAACACATCTCTAAATTCCCTTAGAATGGGAAATGCTTCAATTTCAGGCTCAATTTCCTATCCCAAATTTGATATTTTTACAGCATATAGATGGAAGCCCTTTTGCTTTACCTTTTTCAGCTGCATGGCAGAAATCTGCCTAGTGACAAACTCTCTTTTAACACCCTGAACACTCGTTGTTTTCTGTTGGTCATCGCAGCAGGTTACACATTTTCCTAAGCAATCCAAGGATGTATTATGTTGACTTAACCAATTTATACCTATGACAACATCATAGGATGCAAGATGTGCCACATACAAGTTTAATCTTGTTGTGAACTCAGGTAATTCTAGTGGTGCCTCAAACAAACATTGCTTCACTCTATGTACAACATTATTTACATACTGTACAGTCCAAGTGTGTTCCATGTAACCAGCTCTTATTTTGAGTTTATCGGCTACTTTAGATGAAACAAAACATTTTTTTGATCCGGAATCAAATAAAATAGAAACAGGTTCTCCAAAAAGCTTACCTGAGGTTTCAATGGGAGTCGTTTGCTTTTCTGCTTGCTTATTATGGACTGCAGCATAAATCTTATGTTGTTGCCCCTCTTTATTTACTGCAGTAGATCCCTTCTATTGGTTATTCCATTATCCTCTTTGCGGACAGTTGTTAGTCGAAATGATTGCCACCGCACTTAAAACAATCCACCCAAAGGTCCTTTTCTCTCAATCTTATTCTGGCTGAAACTTGTTCCTTGTTGCCCATTATTTTTATTATTCACAATAGTTCTACCCACTATTCCTCTTTTATTGACAGGCCTGAACTTTTTGTTTCCCTTTTTCCATGTGGGTTTACTTGCGGTTGGTGTTTGTAAACTGTTATATTTCCTTCTATTTTCCTCTTTAGAGGCATAAATACTTCGCAGCTTTTGTTCTTGCTTGATAGCTTTTTCAAACACTGTTTCCATCGAATTAGGTCCATGAACATCTACCTCACCACCAATGCTAGGATTCAATCCCATTATAAATTTTCTCACTCTAAACTTCTCATCCCTTTGATACATAGGAACATATTTCAGCAATCGAGTGAAACGTTCCCAATATTTTGTAACTAAGTACTTTCCTTGAGTCAGATTTTGGAATTCTGCCATCTTTTGGTCAAAGTATAGCTGAGGTAGCCATCTTTGATGAAAGTAGGCCTTAAACTACTCCCACGTGATCATACAAGAATTAATTCCTAGTTCCTTTTTCTGGTTATCCCACTAGAAAGATGCTTCACGGGACAATTGGTAGGCTCCCCATACTGCTTTTGTCTCCTCTGAAAAGTCCCTAATCTCAAAATACTTTTCCATTTCGGATAGCCAATTTTCAGTGCCATCCCCAAGATTTGTACCATAAAATTTAGGTGGGGATATTCTTTTAATGTCCCTCACTAACTCAGCAGCCAGCCTTGCTTTCTTATTTTCCCTTGCATTCAGGTGCTCAGGTTGATCATCATATTGCTCATCACCCTAATTCTCATCCCTACGATCCTCATTCTCTTCACCACCCCGACCTTGTTGTTCTAAGGCAACAAATCGGTTTCGGGTGTCATTCAAAAGGTTCAGGATTCCTTCTAACTTAGCAGCCATATTATCTGGCACGTCATCAATATTTACCCCACTGTCACTCGCCGTATTAGCTCTTGTTGCCGACCTAGTCAAAGTTTCTTGTTTTTATAAAAGAGGATACTTTTTATTAGAATGTGTGTCCCATTAATGTCCAAGTGTCTGAGCCTCAGGCTTTGATACCAAAATGTAACGCTCAAAATTACTAGAACTGGAAAAATGGGGATATTTTTTTAAAAAAAAAACATACATAAAAATAGATTACGCAGCTGCATTCATACATATTTATTTAATCAAATTCTTTAAATCAAATTTGTTCTTTTGATCTATCTGATAACTTCTGTGTAAGCCATGTGTGGCTGAGAAGGGTGTATCCAGATCTCCACAATCTCCCTTCGCCACTACTTTGAGTGACAATGCTTACTAGCATTTTGGCTCAACCTTTTTCAGGTCATGGGAACCATGTGAAAGTCCTTGGGTCTACCACGAAGCTAGTTTTCTGAATTTTTATTCTGGTATCTGACCATTGCCTACCTCATGTTCAATGTTCAACTTCCCATGATCAGGTTACTGGTAATTTTAATTTAATTGGAGGACTAGGTGATCAGACAATGCACAACCATCAATGCATTACTTTGGCCAAAGTTTTCCTTCGTGTAGGTTATGGCTAAACTCAAGACAACACACTAGTCTTATGAGTTTAAGTCTTCCGCCACCTCACAACTATCCCTTTCATAGTTATCTAGATCTTATAGTTTGTACTTACTTTATTTCCAATTTAACCTATCTTGCAAGAGTTTATATCGAGATAAATGCCAAAGGCCAACTAGGATCATCATGAGATAAGTACATTTGTTACGCTGAAATGTATCTATTTTAGTATTTCACATGTACTTATCCCTTAATATGCTTAATGGATCTTTTCATCGATTTATCTTCCCATTTAGTTTCTCTTTTCTTGATGCTTGGTTTTTTAACCTTAAATTACCTTTTACACGATACCCTTCCATTCTCTATACAACAGGATTTACAATCTTATCATATTAATACCAAGTTTACCGAAAGGCCGAATTAAATATATATTAAAACATGTATATTTAATTATTCCTTCGATTAGCTATGCCACTAAATAGCTTATTTAATTTAGAAATTAAAGACAATTGATTGTTACAATAATTGCCCAACTATCGGCTTCATACATTGACAAATATCAAATAAATAAATATATCAATTTATGATAAGTAAGATTTCTCACTTCTAATATTTATCATTTACTCATATTAAGATATTCTTTCATACAAGGTAATCATCTCTTTATTAAAATCATATATTACATATGCCGTTAAGGCGAATTATATAACTATTATGGTAACTCTCACATAGTGAGGTTTGAATATTAACAATGGGTCCAAGATCCCAATAAATTTAGTCAAAATTATGGGATATCATCCTTCTACAAATTGAAATCCAAGTATCTCATTCAGATCCATGCCACGATTAAACTTCACAAGACATGAGTTTCCGCATATCCAAACGTGACGGCTAGTTGTCCTGCAAGACTGGAGTAGTGGTATGTTGTCAGTTCAAAATGAACTGGCATGAATATTAACTCCAATTTCTGATGCAATTATTTAATAAAATATGAAACGATATACAAGTTATTTATCAACAAACATATGGTAATACAGCGGAGGATGTATTATTACATGTTTTTCATCAAGATACAACTATGAATGTATACAAATAGAACAACCAATTTCTATTTCAGCAATCATGTTTCACTCTAATCACAAGGATCGAGACATAATCAAACCATAATCATTCAACATACGAATTCTGATTAATCCACAAGCAAATCATGCTTCACATGGTACAGATTCAACTATTATTTTTCTTACCTTCCAATCAACAAACAACTTAACAAAACTGTCTGAAATCATCATTTCCAAATACCAATTAGACATATTCTCCCTAGGTAATGAGCAGCTCTATAAAATGCACAATAACTCTCTTTTTAAAACAATCAAAATACATTTATATATGTTTATAGGAACAATCCAACTAAACAGTGTAGAAACACCTCTATTAAATCATTTTAACATGTTCTTTCAGGTAACCAACAGATCAATAAAACAAATTAACCCACATACCACAGGATGATAATTTTAAAGTCTAATTGCATAGAATAACAACAATAAGTTTCTAACACTTCTAGTAATGAAATCCTTTAAGAAAAACTAAGTCATCTTACATAGACTATTAACACTAATTTATTTTTCAATCAGGTAACATAATTATACCTACAGGAAAATCAACTTGTACATATCCAAATCATGTTCATTTTAGCATTAATTTCTTTTCTGTTTAGAAATTATTAGAATCCGGAAGCAAATATATCAGGAAAAATGATGAAATACCTGGTAAAAATATTTTTCACACTACCCAGAAATTGCTTTGCTCATACAAATAAATTATTATTTGACTGTAATAAAACCCAGAGGCAGAAATCAATTTGGGTTTTCAAGAAATTAGAGAATAAAATAAAATAAAAATTGATTAGGAACACTGTACAAATGAAAATGAACACGTGACCTTCAACCGCACTTGACCCCCCGAGGTCGTGCCAGAGCAGCCGATGTTTGAATGTGTGTGGCTAACTATAGGAGGATCAGTGACTAAGATCTGGTAGTGTGATCTCCTGGTAGCCAAGTTGACAAAGGGGAAACTTAAAGGCTATGAACGGGTAGCGTAAAGTTCCCTATGGTTTGTTTACCTAATTTGGATCTAAGTGCTAAACTAGTTTGAAGTGTCCATGTAAACTGAATGAAATTAATAATCTACGCTACTGCTTAAAGGAAACTGATCTAAAAAAATCACAGAACCAAAATATTACAATCACAAATAACAATTCAATTTTATTCTAAATAATCAAATCTACTTCTACATTAAAACTAAACAAGTAAATAACCCAGTGTGGTTATTTTCCTGTGCTGAGTGTATTGAATCTAAACTAACCTAAAACAAGTGATTTTCCAAATGATCTATGATGTGTAGACAACCTCCTACATATATTCTCTCCTTCAGATCCACAGGGATGGGAAGAAGAGGATCCATCACCGGGGATTGCTATGAAAGATTCAACCCCTCTTGGAAATTAACTAACTACTTGCAAATGAAAAGAAATTGATTCTTACTCTATTTGATATGGAATTGAAATTAATAATTTGATAAACAAAGAAAACAAATACACAACTCAAACCTGGAAGAGTAATAACCTTAGTAAATCTAGTAGTATCAGTATCTGTCCCCTCAGTTATTTCCTTTCGTTCTTTGAGTGTTCATGTGAGTCCAAGGATGGGAATGCAAAGAACAGCAACAAGAGGATGGCACTTGAGCAAGGCATCTTGGAAGTAATCTGGATGCAATGCAAGTAGGAGAGAGATAGCACAAGATATCTAAGCTTGTTTATGCAATTCCCAACAAGATTATGGTAGCAAAACAATACAAGATACACAAAATTCTTAGGTAGGCCCTTTGCTTGAATACAAGCATGGAATATATAGGAATGGAAGATAGAATATTACTTCATGCACAAGGAATTGAAGAGGCAATTCCACTCATTAAATCTATTTAAAAATAGAAGGAACTAGGAGAACCAAGCAAACACATCTATTTTTAGCAAATTCAGCTCCCGGACGCATTCAAAAATCAAACTTAAGTGAATCATCACATGCAATTTCTCACTTGAAGATTCTAGAAAAATCAATCAGGACCGCTGCCCTGCATAGGGAGGCAGTTTCAGAACCGCCACTCTGCCTGGGTGGCAGTTTGCAAACTGTCACCCAGGCAGGGCGGCGGTTTTGAAACTTAAGGCCAAAACAAGCACAGAATGAAGGGGAAAACTGGAAAAATGCAAGGAGAAGCTATGTAAGGCTATTTAGGCTACAAACATATACTGCAAGTGGGCTTTGGAGCTCGAACACCTTCTCGAAAGGATTTTGAATCATCACTGGGAACTTTTGTAACCATTTTCCCACCAATGTAGCACATGCAATTTTGGGTGCGTACATATTGCCCCCTTGGAGAAGCGTCTTAGCCCTGAAGAGGTGTAAAATGTAGAGTCTGAGTATGGCGTTCCTGAAATGGGGAGTTAGAAGCTATACCTGACATGCCCATGTGTCGAAATCTCACCATCCAAACTCGTGTTACCTGCAAGAGAAAGAGAAGACTCAAGTGCAGATAGATAAAATATTGAAAAATAAACACTAAATTAAAATGACAAGAGGACTTACCATTTGTGTGGGGATATAGAAATATACTTGTGCCAACACTCCAGCCCTATGAACACATACACTCAAAATGAAGTTATAACAACATATATATATATATATATACCTAAACAAACTCATTTTCAAATTCATATGCGCATACTGACTTGGTGATTTTTGAGCTCTGAGCCCATGGTGACCCTTTTTTTTCATTTTTAAGAATGGTTGAATTGGAATGGATTTGCGTTAGGCTTGCCCCTTTACTTTTTGAATACTTTTGAGAATAACTCCTAAGAAATTCGTAACTAGAGTGGTCATAAGGGGCCTCAAAGGGGCGGATAGGCAAAGTGCCATTATTTCTTAGCCTCCATTTTGTGAGGCATATGTGATGTTTTGGTACTTCGTGCCCATTGCGAGTGTTTTAACTGCACCTAGCACATGATGACATTGTATACAAACTTGATCCACTATGATATATACAGACTCTATTTTTGGTTCGGAATTCCATTGTATCCAAGTTGACTCTCTTTGGCTTATCTCTCATGTGTACTCTTAGATGTTTAAAATATCTACTTTTTTATGATTTTCAAAATGTATGCAGTGGATATGAATGATAACAGAATGATTTCTTTTTGTATTTCATAATGCTGATATATGATAATGCGAACACCATGTAATGTTGAACTTTAGTTTCTTTAAGCAATCTTTGATACTTCGTATTTGTCTTGAAAAAACGTGATGACATAATGATATGATGAATATATATTCTTACCCCACTCCTAACCCCACACAACTAGTAAGATGCGAGGACTCAACACCGAGAGTTAGAAAGGGTACAAGCCATGACATTTGTTGAATGGTAATGGTGAGACAAAGACAGAGGTTTGAAAGAGCCAAATTGGGACACTACAACCTGACCCCACTGATGCTACCCTATAGTTTAGAATGTGAATTGCTCTATAGTTTATCTAGACTTGGATCCGTAGATGGCCACTTGGTTGACAAAATCTAGTTTTCAGGGTTTTTAATTCTCTTGGAATTTTGAACATCAAATTCACTTTGTTTTGACTTAAGATTTCACAGTAATTGATTTAATTTTTATGACTTTCAGGTTTATCAAAGAGACCCCCTACACCTTGCCCCACGCTACCAGTAGGAAGCATAGGCTTATCACCATGGACAAAACATAGGTGAGTAAGAGCATTTCCTTCCTTTCCTAACCCTACGTCACTAGTAAAAGATGCAAGCTCAACACCGAAGGTTGGTAGGGCAAAGAAATGTGTAAAATAAAAATTTTCTGTTGATTTGAATTTGACTTACTTATTTGGGAAAAAATGTTTAGAATGTTCTTATTTCCAAAGAGATTTTTATGGGGGATGTGACACCATGAAGCTTGTATAACACCATGAACAAAAGACACCTATCCTAAGAAGAAACCAAAATTAGAACCAAGTATGCAGGCCTTGGTATGGTTACTGTCAAAACTTTGTCTTGTGTTGGAACTAATGAAATGATGTAGAAATAGTTAATGATACAATGAATATTTGAAGAGACATGATTCGAATGTTTTGCCAAAGCTTTTTAGAAGTTTTTAGGAGTTGCTGTAAGAATAAATCCCTTGATCACACTTTTTACAAAATGAACAGACAAATGAAAATGCAATGCAGATGCAATAATGTACATATGAGAATGCTAATGGATCATGCGTAGTATCTCTTTAGGTGAAGGGAGTTCATAGATTCACTAAACTCCTCACCTTCTAGAGTACACAAATGGAATGTGCCATTTTTATAATTTTCCACCACTCGATATGGACCTATCCACCTAGGACTAAACTTTCTTCCCTCGCCAATCTTCTTGTCAATTCAGCTATTGAGCCTTAACACCAAATCTCCTTTGTATATCTCGCGTTCATATACCTTTTTATTATATTTCTGAGCCATGCAGTCAGCGTATACACTGTGTCATTGCTGAACATTCAATCCAACTTAATCGAGGCTTTCTAATTGGGAGAGACGAGCTTCTCGATAACCCTCTTCTCCTAGGATCCCATGTAACGAAATGTGGAGGATGGGTAGTTCGACCTCCAGTGGTAGAACTGCCTCAACACCAAACACTAAAGAAAATGGAGTTGCTCCCATTGGTGTTCTAACTGACATTTGGTAGGCCCATAAGGCCAGAAAAAGCTTCAGATGCCAATCTCATTTATTCTCCTTAATATTTTTTAGAAGAATGGACTTTAAAGTCTTATTAGTAGCCTCAGCTTGTCCATTAGCTTGAGGGTAATAGAGAGAAGTTGTGTGATGACTTATTTTGAACTTTTTACACAACTCACGCACCTCATCATTTTTGAAAGATGTGCCATTATTAGAAATAATGACCTATGGCACCCCGTACCTAGAAATGATCTGGTTCAAGATGAACTTAGCGATTACAGAGCCAGGGACAGTGGTAAGGGGCATGGCCTCTACTCACTTGGTAAAGTACTCCATGGCTTTGATTATGAAATTATGGCCATCTATTGATGAGGGAGAGAATTTACCTATCAGATCTAGGCCCCACGTGGAGAAGGGCCATAGAGTTGTGATCGGTTGTAAAGCTTGTGCCGGTATGTGGATTTCATGGGAAAACTCTTGACACTTGTGGCATCTACGCACAAAATCTACCACATCATGTTTGAGGGTGGGCCAAAAATAGCCCATCCGATGTATCTTTCGGGCAGTAGTGTGGCCGCCAAAGTGACCACCACATACCCTGCTATGTGACTCATAAAGAATCTTTTCAGACTCTTTAGAATCAACACATCTCAATAGCATTCCGTCAAAGCCTCTGTGATAAAGCACATGTTCCAGGATGACGTCCTTGGCGGCAATTATGCATAACTGCCTTCTTTGTTGCGACATTGCTCCTTCTGGGTACTTGTGGTCCATGATGAAATTGATGATGTCAGTGTACCAAGGACATACAAAGATAGGGGTCCTAGTTTTAATGAAGTATACGCACTCATCGGGAAAGTCCAAATCTACCAAATCACCCCCATCTAATGGAATTATCAGCCAACCAATCTGCGATGATTTGACCCTTAACTAATTTTTTATTTACAAATGTTAGCTCAAACTCACCCATTAATGTAATGAAACACCTAGACTTTTTAGACAAGGATCCTTGCATGAGGAATGTCTGTAAGTGGTCTGACTTGACGATGACCCTTTTCTCTTGATTAAGCATGTAATGTCTTAAGCGCTTGGTTGTGAAAACTATGGCAAGGCATTCCTTTTCTACCTGCGTGTAGCATGTCTCGTAATCGAGTAACGTCTGACTGATAAAATAAATAGCCCGTTCTCATTTGTCATCATCCTCTTGTGCCAACATACAGGCCAGTGAAACATCTGTAGCCCGCGAATATAAGATCAAAGGGTGATATGACCTTGGTGGCATTAGTGTGGGAGGGGATAACAAAAATCACTTAACTACCTTGAAGGCCTCATCACATTCCTCTGTCCAATCTAGGCTATAATATTTCTTTAACAAATTGTTTGATTGGATGAACGGAAAAGGTCAAGTCAGGGATGAACCTTTGGATTGCACTGAGTTTCCCAAGGAAAGATCTAATACCAGACTCGTCTGATGGCAAAATCATTTCTAACACAGCCCGAATTTTGGCTAGGTCAACATCAATTCCTTGTAAAGATATAATGTAGCCCAGGATCTTTCTGCCTATTACACCAAATACACATTTCTCTGGATTCAATGTGACTCCATACTCAATCAAGCATGA
Source organism: Taxus chinensis (assembly GCA_019776745.2). Taxonomy (NCBI): domain Eukaryota; kingdom Viridiplantae; phylum Streptophyta; class Pinopsida; order Cupressales; family Taxaceae; genus Taxus; species Taxus chinensis. The sequence continues at coordinate 661,184,118 of CM034155.1, forward strand.
GAGAATGATACGAAGCACCTCTGGGTGATTGCAGCACTTTCTGACCTTAGTCAGCAGGTCATCCACGTAGGATTCTACAATCTTATGAATAAGATCATGGAATATGTAGGTCATTGCTCGTTGGTACGTAGCACCAACATTCTTAAGGCCAAATGGCATGACAGCATAACAATAAGTTCCCCATGGAGTTATAAATGTAGTTTTAGCTTGATCCTCAGTGGATATTTTGATTTGATTGTATCCCAAAAACCCATCCATGAGGGAAAACAACTCAAATCCAGTTGTTGCATCGATGATAACATCAATGGGTGGTAGTGGGAAATCATTCTTGGGAAAATCCTTGTTGATGTCCCGGAAGTCTATGCAAATACAAATCTTTCCATTTTTTTAGAACGGGGACAATGTTAGATACCCATTGTGAATAATCAACTGGCTTGATAAATCCTACCTGGAGAAGCTTCGTTACTTCTTCTTTTACCATAAGGGCCACCTTTGGCTTCATAGGTCTTTGTTTTTGCTTAATTGGTTTCACGTCTAGCTTAGTAACAATATTTTGAACTGCGATGTGTGGTGTGATTCCATTCATTTCCTTATAACTAAATTTAAAGGCCTTCCAATGTTCCTTAAGGACTTGGGTATGAATTTCTACTTCCTCTGGAGTTAAAGAGGACCCTAGTTTTAATATTTGTGGTTCCTCCTCCATTCTGATGTTTATATCAATCATTCCCTCAATTAAGGAGGCATTACCCTCCTCAAACTCAGGTGGGGCTGGTGGAAACTCCAAGTCCCCTTCCTCTTCTACCTCGTAAATTTCAAGATCTCTTCCCGGAGATGACTCAATCATTGGATTCCCAAAATAAGAGGAGGAACATGGAATTAAGGAAAATTCTACCTCTTGACAAGTAAGATGTAAATCTACCAAAGCATTTAAATAAGTTAAGGTTGACTCATCCCCATTGACAGGGTCCAAAGAGTCAAACTGGCCCTCAGCTTCCACGTATGTCAACAATGACGTCACTGGCACTTTACGAATCAAGGATTCAACGCGGAGTGAAACTGTGAAGTTGGTGTCCTCTAAATCATTACTTGGGGTGAAGCGTGAGGTGGAAGTCACTATAGAGTCTTACCAGAAGGTTCTTTTCATGTGGAACTACCTCGATTGATATGAAATCAAATCCCTTGGTTAGGTCCAACACGACAGTTTTATAGAGTTGTAAGTGTTTAGCCCTAGTCTCGTATACCTCAGATACCTGATTTGTGACTAGCTGTGAATCACCCAACACCCTAATATTGAGGATGCCCATTCTCTTGGCTATAATGAGACCTAATAGAAGAGCTTCATACTCAGCCCCATTGTTTGTGCATTCAAAATTCAATTTGAAAGAAAAATTTAAGACCCTTCCTTCGGGCGAGGTAAGGATTGCACCTACCCTCGGCACCGAAGCGACACTTGGCCCCATCAAAGTGGAGAGTCCAACAATCACTCAGAAAGACAGATGTTGAGTCATCCTTTGTAAGTTATTCTTTTATTTTGGTTACATCTACCATACAAACCTCATCTGCTGGAAGGGAACCAAGTCCCAAAGCATGTCCCATACCCATGGAATCAAAGGGAAGAAGGATAGGCAAATCCTTTTCTAATAGTTCAATAATATTTGTTGTAGTTCCTAGCGAAACTATCTCTACAACAACGCTTTCATCCTTGAAGGCCGAAATACCCTCGATCAAACCTATAACCTCTAATTCCGTCATGGGAACCAACTTTTCTTCTGGTAACATGGTTACCGGTTTGTTTAACTGGTTAGTGGGAAGCTCGAATTCAGAGTGGACCCCTGGCCTTTTCTTCAAGTTGGCCAGGTGTATGTCAAAGGGCTTTGGATCACCCTGAGAGACAAAGACTTTCCCTAAATGTAGGAATCTGACTTCTTGGAACAGGGTGGATGGGATTGCTTTCATGTGGTGTATCCAAGGGTGACCAAGAATCATATTATAGTTGGTTTCCTGATCTATAATATAAAACTCAGTAAGCACTGTCTTGGGTCCAAGAGTGACCGGTAATACTATGGTCCCGATCGAGGTCACCTTGAGACTATCATAGCCTCTTAATGTGTTTCACATCGAGGAGCAATTAGTCTCCCCATATCCTAACTTCTGAAGAAAAGAGAAGGGGGATGATGTTAACTGCTTGCCCCATCGTCGATCATCGCATGCTTCACATAGTTGTTATAGATCTAAACTTGCAAAAAAAAGGTTGGATCACCTCTACGAGCTATTTTGGCATCTGTAGGCATTTTTCTTATGTCAAATACAAACCCAATATCCCTTTCAGGTTGTCCTGGAGGGAAAACATCAAAGTCTATATGGTTTATTTATGCCTCTAGTGGCGGGGTAATGTTAGCCAAATGGCCAAGACCGAGCGCTTCCAAGAGAGTGGCTCGATGAGTGGGAGAATTCTTTAGTAAATCTAAGAAGGAAATGTGTGAAAAGGTCTTGGTTAGATCACTGATCAAGTCAAAAGCCCCTACTGGCTTGCTTAGCGTGTCATGAGCATTATTTGAGACAACTGGGTAAATCAGGATCGGCTGTGATGAATAGTCTCTGGCTCTTGTTGTAGCGTTAATCTGGAGTTCAACATCCAACTCAACCAAACCTACAATCTTCATTTGCTAGTGACCATCCAAAGGAGGTGCCACCTATGGGTTTGATGAAGTTGAGGCTTCATGATCAAGAGTCCCTATTACAATGCCTTTATTCGAACCATTAGGATCTAGTCTTCCATCCTTTGGACGCATGGGGAGAGGATCATTGAAGATTCCTAATGGCGTGTTCTATGGAGACACTGGTCCCATATAGGTGCTTTGATTAGGCGTAGTTGGATTGGCGAGAAACATGTCAACAAATAGCTATCTTTGGTCTTCTGGAAAACGTTGCAAAAAGTTATTACAATCACGGAAAGTTCTTGTGTCATGCCCATGGACCCTATGGAAACCACAATACAAGTTACGATCATAATCTTGAGGCCTTTGGTTGGTTCCTTGTTGTGGTCCAAAACCATGGTTATTGTTTGGTTGTTGTCTGTTATAGTTAACACTTTGGAACCCTTGCCCCTAGTTCTGGAATTGGTTAGGGTATTGACTAGGGCTTGGGGTCGGCATTTTTCTTTGTGGCTGAGGTTGTTGCTGTTGTTGGGGATGATTAAAATCCACAACGTTTACTGAGGGTGAGAAATTGTTGCTCCTCTTATTGCTATCATTGTTATTCCCATTGTTGTTATTCGGTGTACCTGTACCAGTGGGACTAACAACATTAGGATTTTTGGGTTGGTCTGTTACACCGTCGGTTGTGACTCCATGATTCTTGTTAAGGATCTTTGGTACTTGATTGATATTTGTATTGTTGGAGTAGCCGGGAGTGTTTTGAGAAGGGGTAACTAACTTCCCATTTTCTCTGTAGGTCTTATGACCACTGTCGATGACTGTTTGGTCGATCCGAAGAGCACCCTCTAACACCTCTTCATAGCTCCTTAGCGGGAAATTTTGAACCTCTTCCTTCGTCTCTCTGTTGAGGGAGTGGAGGAACAAATCACAAAGTTCCATTTGGTCCATGTTTGGAGCACTTGCGGAAGAGTAGAGAACATGTCGCTACCTCTTGAATGAAGTGAGCTGTAGACTCATTATGTTCTTGTTTGATATGAAGAAATTATTTGATTCATATTCACAAAAGCTTTTTCATATCAAAGGCTTTGATAAAATCTGACACTAGTTGCTTGAACGAGTGTATCTAAGCCTCTGGTATCCTATAATACCAGTTGAGAGCAATACCTTCAAGTGTCTTAGGGAAAATCTTTGCAATGACTGCATCCCATAGGAGTAGCTCTCGAATGGTTGTTGCATAAGCTTTGATGTGGGCATTTGGATCACCCTCCCCCTTGAACTTCAGGAGATCACAAAAGGGTCTCGAGAGCATGACTGCCCGAATGGAGAAATCTAGGGGTTCTTTGAGATATTCAGAATAAGTCCCCATTGCATACGTTTCCACCATCGAATACCCTTGTTGGGGAGGTGGGGGCTGCGTTGGATGCTGAAATGGGACATCATAAATGTTTGGCAGGGCGTATGACATCCCATGCATTTGTCCATATGGACCTGGGTAGGTGTACATGTCCCCCTGTGGAGATTTAGAATACATGTGCATATAAGGGGGTTGGTTACTTTGATATGGAGCTGAAGGCGCGAAGCCAGGGAACGTCACATTTCCAGCTGGTAGAGCATTTGAGAACGCACTTCCTACTGGCACCTATTGTAGATGACCATATGTGGCTTGAGGAGACATACCCAAGGTACCCATCCCAATTATCAAGTCTACATGGTTTGGAATATTCATGTAGAGTGGCGGGTTCTGGGCAGTCGGTATTTTCCCATGGTTTTGTGGGTAAGAAGGAGTCCACGCTTGCCCTGCATATGAATTCTGTGTATTCTGGGAAATCTCTAACTCCCTGACCTTATCAACCAAAGCTGAAATGACATCGCCCATTGACGGGGTGGTGCCCTACTTAGACTCCTTTGGTTGAACCCTTGAAGGTTGCTGAGGAATATGGTTTCCTGCTATGAAGTGTTCATGATGTTGCCACCCCTCATTGGTTGTATTGTCAGTTGGTGGCGAGGTAGAGTTATTGTTTTGAAGTGGGACACTACCTTGCCCTTGCAACCTATCAAATTATTGGTTCATTTTTTGGAATTGCTGCTCACTCCTAGCATATCATGCTAGATACTCCTCATCAAGATGGGGGAGTGGATCAGATTGCACGGTGATGGGTTTTCGAAACAATACCTAAGGAGATGAACTAGTTTCTACAGTAAATGTCATGTTATTTGAACTTGATTGTTCAAGGGGGTAAGTCTGAGTGATCTGATCCAATTCTTCGATGCGTACAAAAGAACCAACATTGGTTCCCTGAAGTAGAGGATTTTGAGTGGATGAGCGGTTGTCTACCCATGTTGAAAGTGAAGGTGACTGTTGTGGTATGTTTGACTGATATTGGTACATGTCAAAACCCAGAATGGGTCGACCGTACTCGTCATATCCTGACATATCTGGGGGGTATAAGAATACCTGCAGAATAAAGGATGGACAAAAGTGGAAACACTTAGAGACTAGCTCTTCACATCGGGTTCACCAATTTGTATGGATGAAAATGAACACATGACCTTTAACCGCACTCGACCCCCCAAGGTCGTGCCGGAGCAGCTGATGTTTGAATGTGTGTGGCTAACTATAGGAGGATCAGTGACTAAGATCTGGTAGTGTGATCTCCTGGTAGCCAAGTTGACAAAGGGGAGACTTAGAGGCTATGAATGGGTAGCGTAAATTCCCTATGGTTTGTTTACCTAATTTGGATCTAAGTGCTAAAATAGTTTGAAGTGTCCATGTAAACTAAATGAAATTAATAATCTACGCTACTGCTAAAAGGAAACTGATCTAAACAAATCACAGAACCAAAATATTACAATCACAAACAACAATTCACTTTTATTCTAAATAATCAAATCTACTTCTACATTAAAACTAAACAAGAAAATAACCCGGTGTGGTTATTTTCCTGTGCTGAGTGTATTGAATCTAAACTAAATTAAAACAAGTGATTTTCCAAATGATCTGTGATGTGTAGACAACCTCCTATAGATATTCTCTCCTTCAGATCCATAGGGATGGGAAGAAGAGGATCCATCACCGGGATTACTATGAAAGATTCAACCCCTCTTGGAAATTAACTAACTACTTGCAAATGAAAAGACATTAATTCTTACTCTATTTGATATGGAATTAAAATTAACAATTTGATAAACAAAGAAAACAAATACACAACTCAAACCTGGAAGATTAATAACCTTAGCAAATCCAGTAGTATCAGTATCTATCCCCTCAGTTATTTCCTTTCGTTCTTTGAGTGTTCATGTGAGTCCAAGGATGGGAATGCAAAGAACAACAACAAGAGGATGGCGCTTGAGAAATGGCAGCTTGGAAGCAATCTGGATGCAATGCAAGTAGGAGAGAGATAACACAAGAGATCTGAGCTTGTATATATAATTCCTAGCAAGATTATGGCAACAAAACAATACAGGATACACAAAATTCTCAGGCAGGCCCTTTGCTTGAATACAAGCATGGAATATATAGGAATGGAAGATAGAAGATTACTTCATGCACAAGGAATTGAAGAGGCAGTTCCACTCATTAAATCTATTTAAAAATAGAAGGAACTAGGAGAACCAAGCAAACGCATCTATTTTTAGCAAATTCGGCTCACGGACGCGTTCAAAAAATGAACTTAAGTGAATAGTCGCATGCAATTTATCGTGTGAAGATTCTGGAAAAATGATCAGGACCACCACCCTGCGCAGGGAGGTAGTTTTAGAACCGCCACCCTGCCTGGGTAGCAGTTTGTAAACCGTCGCCCAGGTAGGGCGGCGGTTTTGACACTTAAGGCCAAAGAAAGCACATAATGAAGGGGAAAACTGGAAAAATGCAAGGAAATGCTATGTAAGGCTATTTAGGCTACAAACATATACTGTAAGTGGGATTTGGAGCTCAAACACCTTCTTGAAAGGATTTTGAATCATCACTGGGGACTTTTGTAACCATTTTCCCGCCAATGTAGCACATACAATTTTGGGTGCGTACAAACACCCATCTGTGTTTTTTCTAGGTTTTGCTAAAACCACACAAAGGAAACTTAAGAGAATACAAAATCCATCAATTTCCTTTTTAGATTTCATTTCCAAGCAATTAAATCAGAAGTTGTCCACAAATTCATTTAATTGTCATTTAAAACAGAATGTGTATTTCCTCATTATTTACAAATAATGATGCAGAGAAGGGAGAAGATATTCATGTCTGAAGTAAACCCAGAAATCAAAAACCTTCTACTCTTCCTGCTCCAAAAAGTTGAATCCTTCTTTCCTCCAAAACTCACGCAGGTATTCTAGAAGAGAAGAATGAAAACATGCAAAGGAGAAATAAAAGAAAATAAAATGAAGAAACTATACTATAGTGGAGAATTTTCGGGCTTCCAAGTGTTGCTTCATGCGTCAATGCATGCCACATACTTGGTGTCAGATGAAGGCGTGTCCCTTTTAAAACTCTCAATTTTTAAATATTAAAAATATTATTATTATTATACTTTTTAACTTTTGATTTACATGCCAAATGCTTTTAGGATTTAAATATATAATTTCACAAATTAATAATGCATTTTTTTAATTTTTATTTTAATTGATACCTAACTTTAATGGTAAAATTAATCATCATAATATAAGTCCACATATTGCCAACAATAAGTTATTGTAATAATTATTCGAATTCCCATGTTCCATATAAAACATTCAAACAAATGAAATCACCAAGTCCGTAAATAATAATTTGAATATTCTCATAAAGTTGGTTTGATATAGCATTGTCGAATAAAATAGAGGCAATATTCATCATGGTCATTGCAAAAGTCAAACAAAACAAAAGACAACCAAACTAATTAAAATAAAGTAACCGGAATACAAATAACCGAAAGATTCACTATTTATTAATGAATCGTTTTACCTATGATTAAGGCCTAATCATGTTTTAGGAAGGATCATCAAGGTGGGTGCGGGGTTATTTGTTCCGCAATGTCATGCCCTATAGCAGAAGTTGTGGGTCATGATACAACGATTCAAATGAATTTTATACCTAATGATGATATCGTCTAATCCTGTTTAGACTTAACTGTAGTTAATTTAACTTACAAGAAATTTTGCGATGTTATATCTAGCTTGTTAAGGATATTTCCAAGGGCATGATCTGATACAAATTTTTTGAAGTGACAAAGGACTGGGGGAGTGAATCAGTTATTTATAAAACATTTCTCTTTTCAATTTCAAACATCAAACACACACCCTCATAAACTAAAAACATTAAGCTTTATCATCATTAGATATAGTTCATTATGAAATGCATCCATAGTAGGAAAACAAGATATACTCAGCGCCTTTCTTTAATGATATTCAAAGTAGAGTACAATGACTTGATCTTCTCATTAACATCATTCAACTACAAAACATCAAGACTACTCTCCTTCATCAACTTGTTATTGCAGAGAATCCACCATCTTTGTTTCACTACAACCAACTACTAACCTAGAAAATAATTTCAGGGATGTTTTTTTAAGCCCAAGGGGTTTTGATTTATAGCAAAGTTTTCTTCAATAGAAGATAAAGGGGGGTTTTCATCAAAAATTTGCAAGAATAAATCATCTTCCTTTTTTACACCATCCACTTGACTCTTCATCTTACATTACCTTTTCATTTTTCATGCCTTAGACTAATTTTCACTGTTTGAGCCATATCAATCTCTTCCTATTCACCAAGTAAGTTCAAGATTCCTTTGACACTTGACATTGCATAATAAATACAAATGTATTTTCATTTTATCACAATGAGCTAGGGGAGTGTTACATGAGTTTGTAACTGTTTATGAACCTTTGGAATTTTTCAAAAAAAATCATTTGCTTCGACCTGGACCCTTAGGCTTCCTTAAGAGACTGGGAATTTGTACATTAACATTTATTTTTGAACTCAAACAACTTCTCTATTTTGAAATAACAAAAATAAGTTTACTCTAAGGTAAAGGATCCACTTACTTGTTAGAGCATGCTGGAACAAGATCATAAGCCTTCAACTGATCTCTAAGATAGCATAGGACTTTGAGACAAAACAGTTTTAGAGAAACATTGACATTGACAAATATATTACAGTTTCTTGACTAATTCATCCATACTGTCAACTGTGACAGTGAACCTGCTATGTAAAATTTACCTTTCATGTAAGAGTAAAAATCTTCCCACATTCCTTGATTCCTCTATCATCCTTTGGAGGCTTGACATGAATATTTCGATCACCTTTCATACTAAAATTGTATTTGGAAAGTGCTTCTATACTGGTTCATCACTATTACAAGTGACTTTGACTATCAAGACATTACAAGTGCTCCTTTAAACTGGTTAGACCACAAACGAGCTGCGTGAAAGGTTGAAGGAGCTTCTATTTCGAGATTAAGAAAGAAATTGCACTAAAAAATACCCAACTCAGACCTTGCACACTGTCCTAACAGGATTCAAAAAATATGTCAACAATTTCTCACTGTGCACTTGATGTAAACAAAAAATTTATTTTGGAAATAATTCTTGCCTTCAACACAGAGGTCTTCACAAGTTTTCAAGGATTTTTCGTTGGATAAATTATGAGATTCAAACAAGAAGGGTTTCAAACCCTATAACCAGGTTATGGAGCAACTGTGCATACCCGAGACCACATTAAATTGTTTTTCAAGCTCAAATCATGATGGAATTTGAAATTCCAAACTACTGATGCTTTGTGAGACCAACTTCCAACTTTCTGAAACAATTAAACACCATGAAATGGCTTCACTTGTTCCTAGCAATTAGGAATAATAGTGTACAGTGTGATACAAACCTTGACAGTGTCTTCTAGATCAAAGTAAGATGATTCTAGGTCTATAATAGTGCATGGTGAGGCTTGAGTAAATTATTTATAATCCTTGGGTCATATTGGAATAGTCACCAACACCTTTTAGAGAAATTATTTGTCTTTGAATGCAGACTCTGTCATTTGCAAAATCATACATGGTTCCTTCAAGCATAAAATTTTAACCTTACTCCCTTCTCCATGTTTTAGGGATCTAAAGCTAAGAAGACCAAATGAGCACGTGAAGACACATTTTGTTACAACCTATATTCACTTGAAGAAATGTATTTAGGCTTGTATCATAAACATTGGTGGCTTCAACTACATGCCTTGCTTCCATCTGGTATAGTTGGGGTCAAAATTTTGACTTGGAAAAGTTTTTCTAGCCTTTTGAGGAGTGAACATAGTTGCAATAAATGATTTGGAGTTGGGAAACTTATGTTTAGCCTATAAAATCAAGAAGAAGCCCCGGAGAGAGAGCAAAGATTGGAAGAAGAATGCACATAATTGTCTTAAAACTTGTCTATTTCACCTGAATTTTTTTATTATGCTTAAATATTGAAATCCTATACAAATATTCCTTCTATGATTTATTTGAAGAAAGAAATTTAGTTTTTTCTTGAGTGCTAAGAAGTAAGGCAACTTATTATACACATTTCAAAAAGCTTGTTTTAGAGAAACTAGCATAACTTTCACATACCATATCAAAACTTGATAAAATTTTACATGAAGCACTACAAGACATCCCTCTTCTCATTAAATGTGTTGGTTAGCCATAGGTATTCTTGTACCTCTCAGACCTATCTCATTTGCATCAACCTACACTGTAAGCTCTCAAATTCAACCGTGGATAGCTTTTGAATTTTTCCTCCAGGAGATAAAATAAATCTTGTTTTATCTCACACATTCCCTAGAAAACATTTATAGGCTGCTCCCATGCTTATATTACCTTCCCATGACCTATACCATCCTTTCACACCTCATAAGGCTCCAAAAATAGGCCTAAAACAACTAGTTTCAACTGCATCTTCCACCAAATGACATGGAACACATTGTAAGAGTTATACCAAAAGTAAAAGTGGAGTACATTAGACCCTCCTCATTATACATATATAATATTTTATTATAATAATTTTTTACCCCAATGGCAACTCAGCTTACTAGTACACGTATATGGGAAAAAGTGGAAAGTGGACTGAAAAGGAAAAATCCAAGTTGAATAAGGTCTTTAGAATGGTGGTAATGGAATTAGTAAGTCCTTTAGATCAAAATCATATAATTTTTGCCCTCTGAACTCAATGTCTTGCTCCCGAACCCGAAAAATTTGAGATTGATGACATCACCATTCCAAAAAGTTTGGACGGGGTTTTGTAGGCTTGATGTTCCTTTATCCCTTTTTCCCTTGGTGCAAGGGGACATGAAAGATACAAAAATGCACTCCCCCATCAAGTGTTATGTTATGTCACTTAAAGTGATTAAAACATGGTATAAACTCACCGTAAGTTGGATTTTGACCACTTTTCATGACATATAGACCCATGGTGACCATTTGAATGTGTGATGTCCCTAAATACCTTTATCCCAAATTATAAGGGGGCATGTGGGACACAAAAATTCACTCCTGTAGTGCCCGTTTAAACAACCACTTGAGACATAAGAAATAACCTAGGGTTAGCTAGAAAATTATAGGATAATTTTTTTTATTAGAAGTATCTACATTCAGGTTGCCAAACATCAGTTTTCACTAACAGGTTTCAGAACAAATCCTATTTACCAAAAAAAAAATTTCCTTTATTAACTTATATCAAGTTCACAAGGTTCAAAATTTAGGGTTATATGCTTTAGTTAGGTTCAGGGAGTAGTTTACCCCCATACATGCTCTCTAACAGGCTCAGAGTTTCAACTAGATTTTTATCTTACTTAACACTTCTAAAAGTTCCCTAAACCATTTCCAATGGATAGGAAATTTTCTAACCTTTCCGGTGATATAAGGAAGTCCTCCTAACTCCTTATAGAACTCAAGATATGAGTGAGCGGACTTTCTAAAGCAAATTTTCCCTAGAGGGACACGTGGTAGTTTGGCGGGTCGCGGGGCGGCATAGAGAATTTTTCCAATGCAAAGCGAAAGGGAAAAAAGAATTCTACTCCCCGTAGGTCCCCGGGAGGACATGTGTCGAGTCCTAGTGCCGAGTGAAAGAGGAGAAGGGAAGGGCAGAGCAGCGGGTTGATATGGAGACCAAGAGGAAGAAGGGGACGCGCAAGCCCGCACGCCGGTCAGAGAAGGAAAGGCTGAGGGAGGAGGCGGAGTTGTGGGCCGCAGGAGGAATATAAGAATTTTTCCCAAGGATAAAAACTCAAAACAAAAAAGGGTTCCACCCCACCCGCTGCCACCCCCCCCCAAAGTGCCACGTGGCACTTTCTCATTGGTTGCGTGCGGCGGGGCCAAAATGAAAAATTTTCCCAAAAATTTTCAAAGGGATAAAAAGTTAAAATGAACCGTGCCACCGCCGCAACCCCTATAGGACACGTGTCGCCCTCGAATTGGCTGTGGGTCGGTGGAGGGAAAATGAAATATTTCCCAAGCAAAAATTTTCAAAAACATAAGTTTCAATTTTCGGTCCGCCCTTCCACCGTGCCACGTGGCATCATGTGATGGGCTGCGGGCTAGAGGGTTTGTGGAGTAAAATGGGAAAATTTTCCCAAGGCAAATTTTTAAAGGGGTATGTTTTTAAATTTGGTCTGCCCCTCCCAGGGTGCCACGTGGCAGTCCCCGATTGGTTGCGGGATGGCGGGGGCCGCAGACCTTTTTGAGAAATTTTTCCAAAGTCCAAATTTAATTTTTTTCTATAGCTAGATTAAATCTTATTATTTTTTTGAATGCCAAATTGAAGTAAAACTTCAAATGGCCATAACTTGAGCTAGAAAGCTCGATTTTGGGAAAACTAGGACTTTTCAAAAGGCTCTTGATGCCCTCTTTGTACAAGGATAATAAATTTTGGAAATTGATGAAGTTTGAGTGGTAAATTTAATGAAAACAATCTGCATATTTTTAATTAGTGAACTGGCAGTTTTAAATGTCTCAATTTAGTTAAATTAGAACTCCTCCTTCACTCAACATATTGAACAGACATGGAGGATCAGTCTAGGGAGGGTTTAGAGTGTTTTAGGGAAGTTGATTTCTCCAATTTGTTCAAGGTTACATTTTTCCAGTAATAGACGGAAAAACGACTGTGCAAGTTCCCAATTTGATTTTACACGGTCTTGAAGGTTCATTCTTAAATGTTGAGGTCAATTTAAATCCTTTAAGTATTACTAGATCTGAATTTCCAAAGTTTGAACTACTCATTTTTATTAAAATGTGCATTGCCAGAATGAAGTTTAAAACATTGAATTGTTTCTCTTAAATTTGTTTATCAATTTTGTCTTTTGAAGGTGCATATGATCCCTAAACTAGTCAAATACATTTAATTAAAACCAATCAACCATTCAATAATAATTTTGCAAGGTCTTATTTATAAATGCAACTCATTCCAAGAGAACAATATATTGTCTTTTATTTCATATGCATTCTTCTTTTCCAAACAGCAAATTACAATCTTTAAAAACAATTTCGAATCTAATACTCAATGCAAACTTGAGGAGAAGATGCAATCTTTTATTGATTCAACAACTACATCTTTACAACTTATCATTTTTCCATTTTGATTTGGTTTCAAAATATAAAAATACAATACATATAATATCATTTACATTTCTCTTCCCAAAATAGATGACAATTATAAATCTCCTTTACATTTCTCAATCCAATTTCAATCTTACATTGCCAACACAAGTGTCTTCACATTGCAAACATTATACAACTCATCCAATCAAGGTGGGAAAGGTTACAATAAACTTTTCTCAAAAGAATGGGATTGTCAAACTGTAACTTCTTCTTGCTCCAAACAGAAGCGTGCTGATTTCTCCATCTTTTTTTTTTATCACAACAAGGAAGGGGGAAAGGCAACGCTCTCCACCCAACCAAGACATCCAATGAGAAGGGAGAATCCATCCTTCCTCATTGGCCCCCGATCCCCAACCATATTGAAATAGAGCATGAAAATCAACACATGGAAACAATGGCTTCTACAACGACAAGCAGCATTCTTCACATTGCCTACAACAATAAGAAAATACAATCCAAGCAAAGACAGCAGTTCCCAACTGCATTTGAAATCATCCACACAACACATAGGCTTGATCAAGTAAGCCAACAAGAGCAAGAACTATGGGGAACTACTTATGCTTCCCTATTTGGAATTGGGCATCCACCAAAATCATACCCCCAATAAACATATCAAATCCCATAAACCTTACATCTCCCAACCCCTCCTTATGCCCCCCCTAAAGTTTCTCCCTTATGCCAACCCCCCCCCCCAAGAGTAAGAAATGTAAGCAGTTTATTTTCCAAGGTGGATCCCAAACCAAAACTCCCTCCACAATAAAACAGATGTCATTGGCATTCCCTTATGCCCCCCCCATATGAAATCCCCATAGCCTTCTCCTACACCATATCCTAAGCAGTCTACCCAACCAGCCAAGAATACGAAACACATTCACCATTTAAACATGCATGCAAGAGAAAGAAAACATAAAAAGCAAGCTCAAGATCCTACCTCTCCATACTGGAGTTTTTTCCAAGCTCACAAGCTTTCCAAAATGCCAAATACAATCCAAAATTAGAAAGGTTCAAGTATGCAAAAGGACTCCAAGCTTCCTCCACAACAAGCTCCAAAAACAACAAGAAAATGTGCCCCCAAGAGGAAAACACCAAAGTTTCAACAAAGATAAACAAGCAAGGAGTTTCATTTTTAAAGGAGATGGAAGAGAAGAGGATGATGTGGATCCATGTGGGATGCCACATCATTCTTCCTCAACCCCAAGAGGAAATCAACATCAATCACCCAATCACAATAAATAAAATGACAATATGACTTACACACTCCAAAATAACCCATACTCCAAAAGGACTGAATTAAAAATATGTAAGGGAAGTGCAATTAAAACTTACAAATTGTCACTTCAAAATGCATTAAAAATGCCTAAATTTAACCTCCAAATCATAGGCATGGTTGGTGGATCATTTTGAGAGGTTTGGGACAAGTTTAACTTGTCCCACAAGCCTCCAAATTTGGCCTCCAAGGACAAATTCGAATTCCTAAGGAGATGAAGTGTTAAACCTTCCAAAATCTGCCTTGCATACTCTTACATGTTTCATACACATTAACTTACACACTCTTCCAACATTAATATCTAAAATCAACAACTTCATTAATTACATTCTATGTCCCCACTTTAATTTAATTAAAGTTTAACTATATAATCTCTCACATTAATCTACCACATTTAAATTAATTACAAGAAGGAACACATTACTAATAAAATACAAACAACAATAAATAAAAAGGAACACATTAATAAAATACATATCCCATGGTCACATATAATGGAAATTCCCCCCCCCCCCCCCCCATGGGAATCCCAACAAACACACACACATGAAAACAGTTGCCATGGTGACCTTGTCGATTTCACCCAAAATTCTAATATGGTTAGTCTCCAATCCCCTGACATTGTTGTGATTTTTTAACCTGCAAAATGTAAATACCTCCTTAGGTCTCGTGGCCATATCAGAACATCCAAAATGATATAAACAACATTTCAAGATCATCTAGCACATGAATCACAAAAATATCAAGAATTCAACATTA
Source organism: Taxus chinensis (assembly GCA_019776745.2). Lineage (NCBI taxonomy): Eukaryota > Viridiplantae > Streptophyta > Pinopsida > Cupressales > Taxaceae > Taxus > Taxus chinensis. The sequence goes on from CM034155.1 coordinate 661,199,383, forward strand.
TCATTTTAATTCATAAATTAACTATATCATCATCTATATTATTCCATACTAGGTATACTTAAAATATCAAATGTGACAAGTCCAAATCAACATCTATAATACGTCCATGTCAACAATCTATCATCATCCACATATCAAAATGTCTCTAGTAACCATCATGCATACTAACTGAATCCAGATCAATAATAATCCATGATCTAAAACCTAACCATCATACTAAAACAAAACATAATAGTGTCCATAATATGATTAATAGTATCAAAATCAGTATCTAAAAGTGTCAAAGGGAAGTGGGCACTACAACTCCCTGATGGAGGAAAATTTCATCACTTAAAAGTGACAACTGAGATATTAGAAAATGTCAACAACTCACTTTTTCATGAAAATTTCCTCCCTTCTCATGAGAGCTTCAACCATGGAAATCTTTGGAGAGTTTGATTCCTCTTTATCCCCTTTTCCCCCTATTTTTTAGTGTGCAACCACACCTCCAACCTCCACGAGACTTGGGTTAGCCAATTTGATTCTAATTTGAGTTAAGGTGTGCAAATGGGAGGGGAAAAATTTTTGAAATGGGGAAAACCATTTTAATACAACATTTAAACATTTTGTGATCATTTGTGTTATTTACTCTCCTCCATTATTTGTGGTATGTAGTTATGCTACTAAAATTTCTTCAAACATCCTCCATGCCAAAACCTTTTTTTGTTAATATCTCCCAAATCCCATGTATGATTGCCATGAGATTTTAATTGTAGCTTCCTTGCAAAAACACATTTAAGAAGAGTATTTACATGTATCCATTTATGCTCTATATAATTTTATACATCCATTTGAAATATTCATCCATAAAAACTATTTTTCTCAGATCTATAAAAACTTGGCAATTGAAATCCTCCAAAAATTGGAATAAAGCCTCTTTCTGAATTAATAAAATTTCTGAGATTGATTTCATTTCAATCCGACACCAAGAAGACCCACTTCTAAAAATAGTAACCCTTCATAATGCCTCATTGCTTTAAATAGTAAGAGTTGTAAACAATTCATTTTCACAGTTTTCATTACCCTTTGAACATTAGGGAAACTCAGAAGTTCCAAATCAAGCAACTGGTAACTAAAATGGACTTCTCAAAATAAGGATTACTAAAATAGTGAGTGTCAGAATATTGGTCAAGAAACAAGGATGTGTGTGTGTCCCAAAGACAAAAAATTATATCACCATCATTTCTTAAGTTTGATGACATATTAGATGGCTACAGAGGAGGTATAGAGAGACATAGTAACAAAAGATGAAAATCTCAGTTGATAAAGAGCTCAAGAAGGATTAATGACCTGTAACAATCGATTAAGACACTTATCGATAAGGTTTTAAACATGAAAAACATTGAATTTGCAATGAAGTCAAGGTTTGATCAGTCTTTGCATAATTTTTCTACTCCTGTGGTTGAGGTGGAAGGTAAACTGTAGACTGTAACAAGTGAGAAAATATTCTAATTAACCACATGATGGAAGTAGTTTGAGAAAGGAATTTTTTGTCATGGTTGAGTGTGTCTTGAGGTTTTATCTGAGCCTTCAAATTGAGTTCTTGACCTGTGCATTAGTCTTCAAGGGGTTCCCTACACAAGTTGGTTGAAGCTCAAAGAGTGTCATGGTCTAGTGGAAATGTATTTTCCCTAAACTCTGTCAAATGTGTCTTAAAGTGTGTCATTTCAATTGTCCTGTATCTGTGAGTATGTTCCAAAGTTTGTGATCATATAATAGGTTAGTATTGTTCTTATTATATGTCTTTTTCATGGTCAAGTTAGACCAAGCAAGAGTATGATGACTCAATATAATTTGATATGACCTCATTTGTACTGAGTCAAGGTCTAGAAAGTGATTTAAGTGAGCTCTTGAGGCGTTTCAATAACATCATATGTTCCTATGATTGTGTCTCTATGCATAAAGAATGTGTTTAGTGTGTAAATAAGTTCTTAAGGTCTACATAACCTTATGTATTTCATCAAAGTCATGGTATTAGTGTTCTTAGATCCATTATGGTCTTGAGATAAAGCTAGAAGGTTCAATAAAGACAAAGAAAAGGTTTGAGTAGTGTCTAAAACACTATGAAGGTGTCTTGCACTACAATGAAAGGTCCATCATAAGAATATGTATTCAAAATGAAAAGAAAATTAGTATCTTCTAAGCTAAGCATGATCAATAGAGTATATAGAATTGTTTATACAATCTCAAAATGGACATCTACAGGTGATTATGGTGCTAGAAATATGGAATGATACCTCAAAAAAAATCCATGAAAGCTAGTTGGAAGGTGATGTTACAAGTCATAAAGTCAGTGTGAGAGAGTGTCTTAAAACAATATGCTACATGTATTGAAGAGTATGGTGTGGTCTATATGTGCCTATGGATACTAAGAAGATGCTTACTCACAAGGGGATTCAAGTGTATTGTGAAGAAATATATGCATTCTTCTATATGTATTAGATATTATGGTTAAGTTCCTCTTCAAGGTTGAGTTCTCCTTAGGTTACAAAGTGTCAAGGTATACATATGTAACTAAATCTTGTTAGATCCTTTATGTTTTTTTATGAGTGGGCTTATGAAGTTGACCAAAGAAATGTTTCATTAATGAGATCAAGTGGTTTACAGAGGTCTAAAATGAAAAACTACAAGTTGTAATGATTTTTCAAGGATCAAGAAAATTGTCAATGTACATAGATTTGTGGAGGATGAACTTCATGATTCCATTCAGGAATTATAGGAATATTTAGGAATGAAGGAAAAAAAATCAAGTTTTTTGTATCAAGAAGGGACTAAAATCAGTTTTAGGTCTCTATCTAGAGGGTCAAAATATCGTGTGAAAGGGCTTAGTTGAAATTTGAGTCAAAGCAAGAATCATGGTTACCTATGAAAGTACTAAGCTTCAGGGTTCTAAGTCTAAGTTTCAAGCTTGTGACTGACAAGCCATACATTCTAACATGAGTTGGAAAAGAGATGTTTTTGGATTTTTCAAGATATAGAAGGTGATGTACTCTCTAAGGTAGGCTTGGAAATAGAGTATGGCTTATTGTCAGTAATCTTGTATTGACAAGTATGTGTGAGACATATTAGAGAAGTTTTTCCAAACCTTAGTAAGATGGCTGACAGACTTCATTGCACTTTCAGTTGTCTGAGGATGGGAAAATTAGTGATTCAAAATTATGAAAGTATAGGAAATACTATAGAAGAATATTTACCTTTTTGAACCTTGATGTAAATGTGCAAGAGTTATCACTCATTATAAAGTCCAAAGAAGACTACAAGATTATGTCATCAAGTCAGGACTGGTTTAAATGTTCCCTTATTAAGTTGATCATATAATATCATGGAAATGATGAGTGTAAAGTAAGGACAAAGTTTTTTTATCAATAATGGTCAATATGTTGGTCTTAATCTTTGTAAGAAGAGTACTCTATCAAGTTTAGGTTTATGGAAGTTGTCCAAGTATTCTATAACGATGAAGTAAGGTTTTGTGATGTTTTAACTTGAGTTATTATCAATATGTATCAAGTGATAGAGGCTCAAGGAAGAAGTTAAGACCTCTCAATGGGATATTGAACTAGTGTAATATAACCATAAACCAATGTATGTAGAAATGTGTAACTTTCTCTTCATTGGCATTTAAGGCTATCCATCAAAGAATATGCTTGCTATAGGTATAAGAAGTCTTTATGAGAAGGGGAGAGGCCTTATGAAAAGGGGAGTCTTGTTTATTTTCCTAAAAGGTGTTCTAAATGATTCAATTTTATGTAAGGTATGTTTTATATTTCTTCAAGGGAAATGCATTCTAGTTCTACACTTGCAATGTCACAACAAAATATGGCTACAAGAATTGAAAAGTTGGTTTAGGGAAATGCCTAATTGTTTGAATCATTCTCAAGGGCTGCAAACAAGGTTAAGTGTAAAATTTATGTGTTTCCAAGAAGATATAGATGGATTATACTTAGGGGGAGATTATTTTATCAAGTAGAGGTCACTCAAGGTAGGTACAAGAGATCAAAAAAGTGAAATAATAGTTATAGGAGGAGTGAAAGATCCCTTCCTATGCTGCCCTCTTTTTGTGATAGATTTGGGCTTGGATACTTGCAAATAACGTTAGATAACAACAATAAAGCATATATATGAAAGAGTAGATAGATAACATAGTATGGATCCCAAAATAATGCTTTTCCAATATCAAACAAGAGGGTTTTACAATAAGAATCAGAACTGATGTGTTGTTGGTTTGTTTATGAAAACTAATGATTGCAATGTAATTTTAATATTATTATCTCAAATAAAGAACAATGACATACCCAGAAATTAGGGGAAACTCCTTACAAACAAAAATCTACTTTGATGCCCTAGTCATCCCTCTTGGAGAAAAACATACGTTGTCTTAGAACCCTCAGACAACCCACACAATGGTGTCCACACACTTATACCCTAGACGTCTCCTTTTGGGGTTGTATTCTTCCCCCAAATTGATCCATAAGCTACTCTCCAATGTTGTCCCAAAATTGATATAAAAATCTTTGAAAACTTGATTGTAGAATACCTTTCACACCGTTGCAATCACTGAATATGAATTCCCTTCATATCCGGAGGTTTTTGTCCTTAAATAAAGTATCCAATAGAGGGTTTTCGTACCCTATGGCTGAACTGAAAGAGGGTTTACATCCTAAACTTGTTTCATCTGAAGCGCTGCTCCAAATTAGCAAATCTATTTTCTTAAAGAAATGACATAGTGTGTGTATGAAATGAAAGAGAAAAATATATAGATTCCAACGAACCAACCTTGGACTCCAAATACTCTTAAATATCATGTTATTAAATTTTAGGTCTCCAATATGGGTCACCCCCCTTCGGGAAAAATGGTATTTTATTTCACTTTTAATTTTTTCACTTTATTTTAATAAAGTCACTTCAACTTTATTAAGTCGCTTTAATATTATAAAGTCACTTTATAAAATAAATTTATTTTAATAAAGTCACTTTCATAATAAAAGACATAAAGTGAGCTAAAGTGACTAAACCCATGTATTTTCCACAAAGCATTCCCTTACCATCTCCATTAGCTTACGGGAATGCAGTAATAAGCCAATTTGAATAACCGAGTGATATCTTAGGAAGAGAGGAAATTACAGTCCTCCCCGGGATTTCTTGTCCTCAAGCAACTGTAAAGCTGGATGCTGAAGTATACACTCTCCTTCCTATGTAGCATCCTCCAATGGAAAATTTCTCCACCTAACCAGGAACTCCTAAATAACTCTAATCCTCAGTCTCCTCTCTCTCCTATCCAGAATCTCCTCAGGAACTAGATCCAATCTCCCCTCCTCATCCAAGGGTGGAAACTCAGTAGAAGAAACCACGTGCTGCCCCAATGCCTTTTTCAAGTAAGACACATGGAAAACATTATGTATCTTACTTTAATAAGGTAACTCCATCTCATAAGCTACCTCTCTGACTCTCCTCAACACTCTATATAGACCATAAAACTAAGGCTTAAGTTTTTTTGCACCACTCTTCTTGAGAGTACTATGTCTATATAGTTGTAAGTGTAAAAATACCATGTCTCCCACCTCAAATTATCTCTCAATCCTGTGTCGGTCTGCATACATCTTCTGTTGATTCTGAGCATGCTAAAAATTATCCTTAAGTACTTTAAGGATATCCCGACTATCCTGTAAACACTCCCAAGCCTTAGGAACTCTATTGTCCCCAAAAAGAAAATCAATGAAATATGTTGCATCATACCCATACAATGCTTGGAAGGGGGTCATACCAATAAACATGTGGTAAGTAGTATTATAGAAATACTCACACAAATACAACCATCTCACCCATGCCTTCTACTGCCCCAAAACATAGTTGTGAAGATAACCCTCTATCCATTTGTTCACAATCTATGTGTGTCCATCTGTCTGAGGGTGATAACTAGAGTCAACTCTTTACCAACCAATTAGAAAATATCCTGCCAAAAGGTGCTCAAAAACCTATTATCCTGATCACTAACAATGTTCTTCAAAATTCCATACAATTTGAATACTTCACGGAAGAACAATTCAACCACATGTGGTGCCTTAAATTTGGTTGGAATAGCGAAGAAGTGTGCATACTTTTTCAATCTGTCAACCACCACATAAATGTAATCATTCCCTTAAACTATGTAGAGCCCTGTAATAAAATCCATCGAAATACTTTCCCATTTCTATTTTGGAATTGGCAAGGGCTCCAATAAACCTGTTGGAAAAGTATGTTCTGACTTGTTTTTTTGACAAGTCATACACTCACAGACATGGCGTAGGACATCCTCCTTGAGACCCTTTCAAGAGAATCTCTTTCTAACCTACATGTATTTCTTGAAATACCCCAAATGTCCTACAATTGGTGCACCATGGAAGGAATGTATAATCTTTTCCTTAAGTTTAGATTCAAGAACTAGGTAAATTCTTCCCTTATAAAAAATCAAATCAACCATCACCTTGTATCGCTCATCCTAAATTTTACCATCCATAATTTCACACCCAAAAGTATTTTTGGAATACTCAACTAATAGTTGAGATTTCCAATCTACTGAAATCTCGCTTAAAGAACATAGGACAACAAGATGTGGTTTTCTGGAAAGTGCATCAACCACTACATTCTTCTTACCTTTGACATACTCAATGTCAAAATCATATGCATGGATCTCACTGACCCAATTTTTAACCTCTCGTTGAGTTCATTTTTCTCCAAAAATTATTTCAAGTTGTTGTGGTTAGTCCTCACCACAAACTTCCCACCTACCAAATATTGTCTGAATTTTTCCAAGGCATGCATAATGGTGAGCATCTCCTTATCACAGGTGGAGTACAACCTCTCATTGTCTCTCAACTTCCTACTCTCATAGGAAATAAGATGGTGGTCCTACATAAGAACTACACCAATACCCAAACCACAAGCATCACACTCTAATATGAAGGGCTGAGAGAAATACGGAAGAGCCAAAACTGGAAAAGTTCTCATAACCACTTTGAGCCTATCAAATACATCATGTGCCTCATCTGTCCATATAAATTCCCCCCTTCCATGTAATATCTTTCAATGGAGCTGCAATCTCAGAATAGCCTATAACAAACCTCCTATAGTAACCACATAATCCTAGGAATCCACGTAAGTTTGAAATGTTCCTAGGTGGTGGCCAATCCTGTATAGCTTGTATCTTCTCCTAATGAACCTTGACCGCATTGGCCCCAATGATGCTCCTAAGATACAAAATCTCTGTAAGTCCAAATTCACATTTGCACATCTTAGAAAATAGAGACTATGTCTCCATGATGCCAAGTACCTCATTAAGGTGCCTCAAATGCTCCTCCCATGTCATGTTGTAAATCAGTATGTAATCAAAAAATACTAGCACAAACTTCCTCAATTGTGTATTGAAGAGATGGTTCATGCATGACTAGATTGCAGTAGGTGCATTAGTGAGGCTGAATGGCATCACCGAAAACTCATAGTGCCCATAGTGACATCTGAAGGTTGTCTTGTGAATGTCTGCATCATGAACATGAATATGATGGTATCCTGATCGAAGATCAATCTTCAAAAAATAGATAGCTCCATGCAACTCATCTAATAGCTCATCTATGCAAGGAATGTGATACATGTTCTTGATAGTCTTCTTCTTAAGAGAACGGTAATCAATGCACATCCTCATGGTCCTATCCTTCTTCTTCACCAATACAACTGAAGAAGCAAAAGGGCTAGAACTAGGATGGATATGTCCCATATCCAAGAGTTCTATAATGGCCTTCTCTATCTCATCCTTGAATTTCTTAGGATGGAGATAAGGCATAGTAATAATGGGCTTGGGCCCTCCTCTAGCTCTATGACATGCTCAAATCCCATGTCTGGCAGTCTACCTAGAGGAATATCACCAAAACCTAGGTCATTCTTATCCAACACTAACTAGATATCCACATGAAATGGTTTCCCACTATCTGAAGAATATTCAGATGAAATGAAGCATTGGGATGCCCATGAAACTCTCCATGTCTAACAATGGACTCCATCCTATTTGCTAAAACAACTCTAGGCAAACCATTAGAAATATCCCTAAGCACAATATTCTTCCCATTCACCATAAACTCTAACTCTATCCTCCCTGAAATCCTGGTACATACCTACCAAAGGACTATAGCCACTGAATTCCGAAGACTGTATCAATCTCACCAAGACCAACTACATAGAAATCATCAGTCAATGTTTATTCCCCCATCAGGGTGCTAAGATGAGGAATCCTCTTAGTACAAATCATAGCAAATCCATCTGCAACTCGTACATTAAACCCCTCAAATTCATCAACCTATAATCCATGCTTCGCAGCCAGCCCCTCATCTATGAAGTTGTGTGTAGCTCTATTGTCTATCAAAAAACAACTCGGTAGCCCTTAATTACTCCTTTCAGCTAAAAGGGATGATACATAAGGACTCCTAAAAGTGAGGTAATAGTGACATTTGATAAATCCAATGCCTCATCTTCTCCAAACTCTATTTGATGTTTCCCCTTAGGTACATCATGACCGTTGCCACTTCCCTCTGAATCTGTATCTTGTAAGTGCTCATAATCCACATATGAAACCACCTCAATGATTTGTACCTTGCCTTTACCAAGGCAGTGATGTCCAGGTTCCCAAGGATCCTTACAAGAGAATCAAAGCTTCTTCCTACTCAACTCATTATGAGTATCTTGGTCCATCCTAGGAGGGGGTAGACTCTTCTACTGAATAGTAGAGAACTGAAATGGTTTTGAGCTCATGGGAAACTTCTTATTGGGCTGATAAGAAGTGGGGGATGTGTTCAAATCTAATGTCATCTGAATGACATCATAAAACATCCTAGGATTAAGAGCCTTGATAAATCCTCTCATCCTTTCTTGAAGCCCCTCTATGAATAACATTACTACACTTTTCTCAGGAATATCCAGAACCATCATTGTTATGCATTGAAATTCCTTGATGTAGGCATCAATATGTCCACTCTGGCAGAGTTGTGCAAAATCTCTTTTGTATAGCTCCACATCCTTGCAATCAAATATCACAATAAATATCTCACTGAAATCCCTATTAGACCATAGAAGATCATGGTTCTATGTAACTAGCCTACGATGACACAAATCATATGTTACTCCCTCAAAGTGTAGAGTGGTGAACTGAATAGCCTCCTACTCTTGCATAGGCTTAAGGGTAAGGTACGTGTCAAGCTTATAAATATAAGCTTTGGCACTGATCTTTCCGTTACCTATTGTGTTGTGATCTAGGCCTCCTATCCTATCTAGCTCTCAAACTATGTCTCCTCTCTACACAATACTGTAGAACGGGAAAAACATCTCTCACATGATGTGGTAAATTCCTCCACTCATCACTAGCTACCATAACATTTTCATGGAACTCCACTCCCTCAAGTGGATCTTCAACCGCCGGTGAGTCATCTCTAGGAAAGAAACTAGGTTTCACGTGCCTATCTACTGTTTGGGTAGGTATCATATCATTTGTATGAGTGTTCCTCCTCTCATGGCAAGGAGATACCCTCACACTACCAATCTCCAAAGGTGATCTATTGTGCCTCTTATGACTGCTGGAAACCGATATGGATCTATCTCTCCTATCATATCTATCTCTTGGCCTATCCAAGGCCAACATATCCAGAGTAGTGCCCAAATGTTCCATGGACTGAATCATTCGTTGTTAGGTGGCTACCATAGTCCTAAAAAATTCTCTATCTAGTTCCACTTGGTTACACCGGGGAGGGATATGATGATCTTCATGTCTATCACCCATGCTTTCAGCTTTAACACTTGTTTCTAGACTAGCCTCTTGTTGTACTCGTCTACGTGTGTAATATCTATGTGGACCAATCTCTCATGGTTGCATAGAATCAAATCAGAACCCTGCAGGCTGGTAGGATCATTGCTCTGGTATTTTTTATATTCCTTCTCTCACATGCTAGGAGAATACACTATTTTGATACCACTAAAAGATCCCTCCTATGCTACCCTCTTTTTTCTGATTGATTTGGGCTTGGATCCTTTCTTACAACGTTAGATAACAACAATAAAGCATATATATGAAAGAGTACATAGATAACACAGTATGGAACCCAAAATAATGATTTTCCAATATCAGATAAGAGGGTTTTACAATATGAATCAGAACTCATATGTTGTTGATCTGTTTATGACAGCCTATGATTACAATGGAATTTTAATATTATTATCTCAAATAAAGAACAATGGCATACCCGGAAATTAGGGGAAACTCCTTATAAATAGAAATATGTTTTGATTCCCTAGTCGTGCCTATTGGAGAAAAGCATATGTTTTCTTAGAATCCTCGAGACAACCCACACATTGTTGCCCACACGCTTCTGCCCTAGACGTCTCCTTTTTGGGTTGTATTCTTCCCCCAAATCGATACACATAATGCTCTCTAATGTTGTCCCAAAATTGATATAAAAATATTTTTGTCAAAGGGGCCGAATTCTGGGAGGTCATTTCCACCACAAAATGGTGAACTTTACTCTCCCTTGCACACTTCATGTTGTACTACATTCCAAATGCTTATGCAACATTGTTAATATAATTCCCCAATCCATAGGTATATTAGATGGATTGCATTCATTATAATTGCATATGCCTCTGGCACCCAAAGCCCTTGGATTTCAGAGCGAAGCACAATCTGTGTTTTGGAAGACCCCTACACAGGGTTCCAATTCCACAGTTCTTTTTATAACTTTTATGTGCAGGTTCCCTCGTTTCATCCTGTAAGGTGCTTCTTCCTGGAAATTTATTGGAGATTGCTTTTGCCATTGAAAAATGAGAACGATAAATGTTTAGTTTTTTTTTTTTGACTTAATATTTGTTGTTGTAGGGTTTCAGACAAGAATACTATTGAAAAACATTGGAGCATGCTATTCAAAGGATTGCATAAGTGTGCTCTATTTATGGCAACCAAACCCAGTTACTTTGATCCAAAGTTGACAAGAACATTTGGGTTGCTAGCTCTTGATAATTGTTCTTGTTCTTCAGTGAAGGATCAATTTCTAAAGGTGGGTGTTGTTTATGTTTGTAGTATATATGATTTGCTTTATGAGGTTTTGCGGACATGATTTATTTTGGTTTTGACAATGGGAGAATGCAGGTAACTTGTGGAATTTGTCACCAACTTGTCTCTGGAGGGCCCGATCTGTCTTCCATAGTTGTTGACATATGTAAATTTTCTTTGAGCACTATTTTCAAGGATGCGCAGGTATCATTGAATTTATTATCTGCTTGTTGCAAACCTAGCAATCTATTTATGACACATTGGTATTATGTGCATTTGATTTCCATGCAAGATCATTATGTTTTTGTGGTAATTTGTTCCTGAATTTGGGTCTTGAGTTTATTTTCTGTGTGTGTCTATAGATGTTTTTGTGTTTGAATCTATAAATGAAGCTAAGATTTCTTACCCTTGCATTCTGTTTCTAGGATTTAGATTTGCATGAATATGCATAAGTGAAACCTGCTTTGAATGGATATAATAATATAATTGTTTTCCCATTTTATGTAATCGAACAGGACAACCTTTCTTTTCAAAGTATTACTTTGTGGTAAACAAACAATTTCAACAATTTTTTACTAGTCTTATAACAAAGAATAAACACAAGAAATGGTAATTGCTTATCTTAATTGCATTAAATTACACTCAACATTGATTTAACAAATCAACTTTTGCACTAGCAAATCAGCAGATGTAATGTCCCTTTTAGGGCTGAAAATGGAGAAAAGGTGTTTAACAACTATCCTCAATAAATCTGATCTGAAAACACCTTCAAGTACACACACAACAATTTGAAACTAGCTAAGAATAAGTTAGAATGATTAACCAATTCAAAATCAGCAGTCTCCTAGGGCAGTCAACTGCCTATGAGATTCGAGTCCACTTTTCACTATGTAAATCAATGTAGAATGCCACAAAATAATTTATCTAGCCACGACAATATTTATACATCACAAATACATCAAAAGATTGAAGAAATATCTGATTAGCACAACAGAAATTAATTATTTATAACAGCAACAGTCCAGCCAAACCGAGGGCTAGGAAAAATAGTAAATCTCCACCAAAATTCACCAAAGTTCAGATTATGACCTGATAAAATATGAAGATTCAGAATATAAAATTAGATTTGAAATTTGTGCCCGAGAAAGCACCAAGCCAACTTCAAACCCTAGTCGTTTCCTTAGGGAAAATCTCCAAAAATGATGTAAAGCCTTTACTATCCTTCTTCTTGATGTCTCCCACTCAAAATGGATGGTTTCCGTTCTCCACCAAGCCACAAGGAAGGTTTATGTCTTCCTTGGATGCCACACAAGAGGGTTTTCGTCCTCAAGTGGAAAGGTACTGAGCAAATAGCCCAACAAACCAATTGTATATGAAAAATGCACCAAGCTGATTGCAAATGAAGTCTTTAAGTCCCTTTTATATCCTTTGTTTGGTGCTAAAGGCCAAATAGAAGAGGACCGACCTCTTAAGCCTCACTTTATCTTTTAATTGCTTATTTATTCTCTCCAAACCCAATAGACCTGTCTCCTAAAGGAAAACTTTTAAAAGAAATTTTTAAATCTAATAATGGAAAACTGAAATGAAATGCAGCTCCTTTCCTTGTTCAATAATTCTTCTTTGCCATGAAAAGGGAATGGCAAGAAGTGCATACTTAGGCCTCAATTCGAAAAAGGGGACATTACCGTCCTCCCTTCACGAAATTGCTTGTCGCCAAGCAATTTCAAACTCATATGCCCAAGTATCATCATATCAAGGTAAAAGAACATGCTGTAGTGCTCTCATAATCTGGATCTTGTGCTTGTTAAATGAAGGAGCTTCCCAAACAAACTCATACCTCTACCACCCCTTTCCCCATAGAAATCTTCATCATCTTCTACTTCAAAAAAAACACTGACATCTCCTTCTTTGCATGCTCAATTGTACTAAAATCCCTCCAAACTGATGTAGTTTCCATCATAAAGCAAGAAATAGATGCATAATCAATGTGACTAACTATCTCTCTTATTGCAAAATGCAAATCAGATTGTGGAGGGGTTGAAAACAATTCACCACAGTCATATTTCACATGGAATCTTATCCAAATTGAGGCTACCGAATCTGATTGATTCCTTCCTATTAGTTGAAACCTTCTTCCCACATCAACCCACGATTGAATTCCCTTTGAACATGAAAGTTCACCGCTGCTAATGGCAGTCCCAATTCTGATTTTTGCAGATTCAGCCCTATAACCATGGCATGACAACTATAAAACTGAAATCTTATGGAAAAAAAGCTAGACTGTTTCGGTACAAGTACAGGTACGATATGCTGAAACAATTTTTTTAAAAAAACCTCAGGTACGGTACGTTGTGGGTACGTTTGTACAATATATTTTTAAAAAGTAAAAAATATAAATATATATTAAAATTTAATGAAAACAACAAGCTTGTCTTAGCAACCTATAAAATATTAGAAGCCAACAACAAGCTTATTATGAATCAGAAGCCATCTAAAGAAAGGTTTCTTTGACTGAATACAAGAAGACCGCAAAACATTAAATCTATGAGTCCATCTACTAATGGGCTCACAAACATTCCACTTATTGTGAAGGCCCAGGGAAAGGTTTGGGGATAAGGCAATCTTTTCATAGAGTTGTATGGAGGTAGCTTCTTGGAGAAGGGGCCCTTTAAGCCACCTCATAATATCCCAAAAGTCATTCTCATCCTCCATAATTAGTCCAGTAGAGGGAGTTGTGAAAGCATTTCTGAGCAATGTATACATCCTGAACTGAGATTGAGGAAGCTTATAAAAAGCTTTAAGGTATGTCCATTCCATCCACTTCCCAAATCTATACAAGTCATGAAATATTTTAATTCCTTTCTCAAACCAAAGGAGCGTAGAACAACCTCATGTCAAGGCAAGGATCTTGTCATTATATTTCAGATTCGACAAAATCGATTTGTAGGCTTGGCACCTAGTGTCAAAGGAAGAGAAGATAGGATGCCCAAACACCAAGTGCTTCACTTGTTCCCATGCCTTCCAAATTGATTGAAGAATAAAGGACCCATGAGAAGCAACAAGAAAGCCCCCAAATAGTAAGTCAACCAAATGAAGTCCTTTTCATCTCTCTTGACCCTTCAGAGCCTATTGGCAATATTGAATCTCACACAAACTTTCCAAGGTTCAATTCCGGTCAAAGCCCTGAAGTTTTATTTATTTTTTTGCACTTAAAAAAAACCATGTAGGGATGCTGTGGGTACGTACCCATAGGCCTCGGGTACATCCTGAGTATGGATTTCCGTAGCCGAGGCATACCCAAGGTTTTGTAGTTAAGTACCCACATCATACCTGTACCCGTACTCGTACCCAGTACGTATGAGGCTTGGTACGGGGGGGGTACTTGGCATTTCTGGGCAATCTAGAAAAAAAACAAATTCAAGAGTAGCATAGGGACTGAAATTTGTTTTACATGGGTTGGAAAATGAAGATCAACAAGCCTATGTTTGAAATAAACAAACATATTAGCCTTTAACTCAACATTCTTGCATTCCTTCCTTGCCCCAACTTGGCGTGAAAAATGGCTTTCAATGATCCATAGGGATCCAAAATGACTCTACTTCATCAGATCAGTTAGCACGAAGAAGGAAAATAAATACACGGAGGTTCTCTCTTTTTAGTAACAGGACCGCCGCTTAGAGCGGCGGTTACACAACTGCCGCCCAACCAGGGCGGCGGTCTTGGGACCACCGGTTTGCATTGGGCGGTGGTCTTGGCTCTTTCAGATAGAAAACAAAAATATGAAATGACCAACCCAAAAATTTGAAAGGTTGTTCGTGTCTCTTCTCCTCCATGACCTTTCCCATTCTCCAGTGCACGGGAGGACATGAGAAAGGCTATAAATACATGTTTGTAGAAGAGAATAAGATCATCGAAGCATGAAAGCAAGTGAGCAAGAAGTTCTTAGTGCTGAAATTGTGTTTTGTAGAAAGGAGTGTTGAGACAGAGCAAACAAGTAATTGGGAGGAAGTGCGAGATATTATCTACTTCTCTTTCATACTTATTGTAAATTTTGTACTTATTGTTTTGAATTGGCCAATAAAATTGGGAAGAAAGAGCAATTGCCGTTCCCGACTGGTTTTTCCTCCTCTGGAGGTTTCCAGGATAAAACTTGTTGGTGTTTATGAGTTTATATTATTTCCTTTCCTGCAATTGTGGATTCTAAGCATAAGCAAAATTCATTCACTAGCTATCTCTGTCATTTTCTAATAGAAAATACAACACCATCGTTAATTTGTGATTCTGTGGATAATTCCAAAGTTGAAGAGTTTACATATCATTTTGGTATCAGAGCTAACAAGTATCCAGGATTGCGGTATTCGTTCTTGGATTTGTATGACAGTGACGAGATCTAAAGGCGAAGAGGCTTTACCTTGCGATCCAGAAATCTCTACAAGGAAGTGGAAACAGAGAATTCGGGGACAAATGGAGGAAGAGAACTTGGTCCGTAGAATCGAGATGCTGGAGACCATGATGGATAGGATGTTTAGAAGGCAAGAAGAACTTGCAGATTTGCAGAAGACAACTTCTGTCAAGCAAGACTCCATGGACTTGGTGGTTCGAGGCTTAGTTGAAAAGTTTGGCATAGGGAGGAGCCACCATGAGGAAAATTGTGGGGAAGAGCATGAAGAAGAGACTTCAAACGCAAGAGAAGAGGTAAAATCTGATCCTACTCCTTTTAAAGTTGAGACGAAAGTTGAGATTAAAAGCTTTGAAGGACAAGTAGATGCAGAGTTGCTTGATAAATGGTTAAAATAGTTAGAAGTCTACTTTAGTGTCCATAATGTCACTGAGGCACAGAGGATCACCTTTGCATGTCTCAAAATGGAGGGACACGCTCTGGTTTGGTGGGAAACCCATCTAACCACTTGTGAAAAGAAGAAGCGTCCTATTGTGAAATCTTGGCAAGAATTTAAAGAATTACTTAGAGCTAACTTTTATCCTATTGGCCACAAGATTGACCAAATGATTAAATGGTAATATTTTAGACAAGGCAGTGGTCAAAGTGTGCAGGACTATACTACGTAGTTTCGGAGGTAGGCCATGTTGCTAAACATGGACTTTGAGGACGAGGATATTCTGACTAAGTACTTGGGAGGACTTCACACTCACCTTCGAAGAAAAGTCATCTCCAGAAAGCCCAAAGATCTCAACGAAGCATGTGTGCAGGCATACTACATAGATGATGAAAAGAAGCAAGGAGAAACAAAGCCAAGGGAAAAACAGTCAACAAATCAACAGAAAAAAGGGTATGGGCAAACAAGTAACAAGGGTAAGTGGAAAGGGAAAGGTAAACAAGTTGCCACTACTTTAAATACTTGTAAAGATCCCAATAATTTTTGTAAGAACTGTGATATCAATGGTCATACTGATGCTACATGTTGGAAGTTGCATCCGGAGTTACATCCGAAGAATCGAACCAAGGACTCAAAGAAGTCCATGACAGCTGTAAAAACAGAAGGGGAGGTGGAAATCAAAGATGACTCTGATGTAGACGAAAGGCTTGGATGCACGGCCACCAACATAGACAGCCAGGAAGAGGAGATGAGTAGACTATTCCAGATCAAAATCTAGATCAAGAGAACTAAGGTAAATGCTTTGGTTGATACCGGTTCTCAGTCTAACTTGATTTCTGAAGCAGTTGTAAAGAAGCTTGGTCTTGAGACTTACGAGCATCCACGCCCTTATCCTTTGGGTTGGGTGAAGAAGGGTGTTGAAATTCAGGTAACAAGAAGATGTAAGGTCAAGTTTGATCCCAGTATATTGATGTTTTGGAAGCTCACGTTATTCCACTTGATGCTTTTGATGTTGTATTTGGGAGTCCTTACTTGTATATTAGGGATGCTATATTTATGAGAAGGGAGAACCGGTACAGATGGGTGAAGGATCGGATCAACTACAACATCCGGGCACACCAGCGTAAGACACGGGTTACTATAGTGAGTGCTAACTAAGCAAAACGACTTATTCAGGCAAATCATAATCAGTTTTGTTTACTTTTGTTAAAGGATAAACAAGATGGGGTGGAAGTTTCAGAGATTTCTAACCAAGGAAAGCGTGATTTGGATAGTATTATTCAGTTTTTTCAGGAAGTATTTCAGGCCCCCAGTGGGTTACCACCAAAACGGGAAGTAGAGCATGAGATTTAGCTATTGCCAGAGTCCCCTCTACCGAACATCGGGTTGTATAGGCAATCTTTGCTCGAGAGTATTGAAGTAAAGAAACAACTCCAGGAACTACTAGACCAAGGGGTGATAGGTCCAAGCACCTCACCATGCGGTTCACCTATTGTGATGGTGCCAAAGAAGGATGGTTCTTGGAGAATGTGCATCGACTACCGCGCTTTGAACAAGATCACCATAGAGAACAAATATCCACTTTCCCACATAGATGATCTCTTGGACCAGTTTCAGCATGCCAAATTCTTCACGAAGTTGGATCTCAAGTCAGGTTATCACCAAGTCAGAATGAAGGAGGATATATGGAAGACTACCTTCAAAACAAAACAAGGTTTGTATGAATGGTTAGTACTTCCTTTTGGTTTATGCAATGCACCCGCTACATTTATGAGATTGATGAATGATGTATTGCCGGATTTCATAGATTCATGTGTCATTGTATATCTAGACGATATCTTGATTTTTAGTGCCACATGGGAAGAACATCTAACTCATTTACAAGTCTTGAAAGCTCTCAGGGAGAAACAACTGCTTTGTAATATGAAGAAATGTGAATTTGCCAAACAACCACTTGTCTATCTTGGGCACGCGGTTGGAGGAGGAGAGCTACGAGTGGATCCAAAGAAGGTGGAAGCCATCACTAATTGGCCAACACCAACAGGAGCCACATAGACTAGGAGTTTTGTGGGAGCAGTACAGTACATGTAGAAGTTCATTTCGGGCTTCTCTGCGATTGCAACACCTCTACACACAGTGGCTGCAAAGAGTAAGGGTTTTGACTAGGGTAAAGAACAAGACAAATCCTTTGAGTTATTGAAATACAAGATTAGTCATACTCCGTTACTTGCTCTTCCTAATTTGCAGCAGCCTTTTGAAGTAGAGACAAATGTCAATGATTACGCTATGGGCGTAGTGTTGCTTCAAGGAGGTAAACCGTATGCTATCATTCTGAAACTTTCACTTCAACAGTTAAAGGATATTCAGTATATGATAAAGAAATGTATGCACTAGTTCAGGCAATTAAAAAATGGAAGCATTATTTGTCGGGTAAAGAAAATATTGTGCACACTGACCACAAACCTCTCCAGTATTTGCAAGCACAGTCTAAATTTCAGCAGGCAAGGCACTACAAATGGATGGGGTTCCTTCAGCAGTTTCATCTGGTGATCAAATACAAGAAGGGTAGTACAAATTTGGTGGCAGACATGTTGTCTAGGCCACCCACACAGCAGGAGTTTTCATGTTTGGCCACTATCTCTCAGATCAATCCCTTCATGAAGGAAGCTTACGGAGAGGCATATGCCCAGGACAGAGACTTTGGGGTGACATTTCAGCAGTTGTAGTCCTAAGGGACCGAAAGGACTTGGATTGAAGGTTGTTATCTCAAGGATGGGCTGCTCTTCCGATGAGGGAAGCTTTGTGTGCCTAAAGAAGAAAGACTTTTATTGATGAGGGAAGCACATACCTCGAAAGTAGCGGGACATTTCGGTGTTGGTAAGACCCTAGCCCACTTGCAAAGGTACGTGTATTGGCCCAATATGCAAGAAGAAGTATCAAAATTTATATGTGGATGTAAACTTTGTTGTAATAGCAAGCCTAAGACTAGGAAGGAGGGTTTGTATATGCCTTTGCTAGTACCTACTCGTCCGTGGGACGACATTTCTATGGATTTTGTAGGAGGATTACCTATGTCTAAACATGGCCATAACTATCTCTATGTTGTTGTTGATAGATTCAGTAAGATGTGTATTCTTATGGCATGTAAAAAGACAGTAAAAACACATGAGGTAGCAGATCTTTTCTTTGCTAATGTATGTGTGCATTTTGGTTTGCCAAAGTCTATTGTTTCTAACAGGGATTCCAGGTTCTTGGGGAAGTTTTGGACTACTTTGTGAGACAAGATGGATACTAGGTTACAAAGGAGCACAACTTTCCATCCACGGACAGATGGACAAATAGAGGTAGTGAACATGAATTTGGTACAACTAATCAGAGGGTATAACAACAAATACCTAAGGACTTGGGATGAGTCCTTAGCCTACATTCAACATTCCTATAACCGGGCAGTACACATCCACTGTGAAGTCACCATTTGAAGCATGCTTGGGATATCTACCTACAAATCCGCTGGACATAGCAGTTGGGCAGCAGGATCAGGATGAGACACGAGACACAGAGGTGACTAGAGCAAACAAATTCATTGGGAGGATCCGGCAAATCCATCTCAAAGTCAAAGAACAGCTAGAGAAATCTCAAGCCAAGTACAAAGCTAGGCACGATCAACATAGGAGGGAACATAAGCTTCATGTTGGAGATAGAGTTTGGCTTTACTTGAGCAAGGAGAGACTACAAGGTCAAGCACGAAAGCTCAAGCCACTACGATATGGGCCCTTCACCATTGGTGTCCCCAAATTTCATCCTGAAATCTGAGACTACCATATCCGAAAAAATTTCATACTTTTAAAATAATGGGTCGTTTTGTGTTTTTATTGCCAGAAAGTTCTTGTATTGTGTCAAGATATTTCCAAAGAGCCATAGTAGCCATTTTCGCCAAATACCCAGATGCCCAAAATTGTTTTATTCTATTTTTGGGGTTTGCTTGCGGAGAATTTGTATTTAATTATTTTAAACCTCGTTTGAGGCAATTTGTGCTCAAATTTAATCCTGTCGTGATCATACATATCATTATTCCCATATACTAGTAGGGTTTTTAACCAGGAATGCATTATGGACTTTATTTGTAACTTGTTGCAACGTTTTGTGTTTTTTTGTTTTCCCGTTTCGTTTTATGTGAAATTTCTCTGGATCAATTCCTTTGCCGGTTTGACCTGATTCTTGGCCTAGAGTATCTGGAGATCACATATGCACATTGTGCCAGAAGGAATTCGCCATCGAAGGTCTTGTTCTCTTGGAAAAGACGAAGTCGTGCACCAAAAAGCTTCTTCTGGGTTGGCCGCATTTTTGGAAAAAGAGGGTTTGAAGTGGATCAAAATTTGTAAGTAACATTTTTGTGTTCCAGACTTTGTGCTGAAACCCTTGAGAGCCACTTGAAGCAAAGGAATATATAGGAGTAGATTTCCGGAGAACTTTGTGTCACGGTGTATTTTGTTTCTAGCTTTCTATCTTAGATCTTTGAATAAACTGTGTTATTTTAGATCTAGATCTAGAGCTGCCTTTGCTTATAATTTTGTGTCGATATCTATTGGTTTCTTCTATGTGCATGCAATCAACTCTGTTATCTATTGATTGGGATGCACATCTTCCCCATTTATTTCGTGTGTTTTACTATTTTCTTCCTCTATAAATATTTCCTTTCTTAAAACAGCTGCTTATTTGCTACAGAATTGTACAACTACGGTTCATGAGCTGAACAGTTAAAGTAAAACCCCATATAGATACTAGCATATTTTAATTGACAAATCTGACATGGGAGCCTCACTGGTAAATGAGGGAGATTTATCTCATGACTGCCTAGGTTTTATGCTATGTAGAAAATCTAGCCAACAGTTTTTGGTGACTCTGTTGGGGAACAACTATCTTTGCAGATCAAAGCTTATCTTTTGAAGATCAGAGTGTTTTCCATACAAATCTCAACCTGGCTGAACGTCTATTCACCCAATCCGTGAAGGTGCAAGGAAGGACTGATCATTTCTTCAAACTGCAGGAGCAATTCAATTTCAATCATCCTCCTCAAGTTAGAAGCCGCAAATCTAGTCTCTCACTAGGAAGGATAGTGCACACCCATCAAGGTCCGGGTCATCTTCAGCACAATCTAGCAGCTGGAATTATTCACCAAGTCTACACAAGGAGAAGACATGCCCCACTCATCATGGAAAATAAGAACCAAATAGTACTTGTCCCATGGGGAGCAACTTTTGGGCCACTGAACTTGGCTCCACCTATGCACGATCTACCAAAAGGATCCAAAAAGAATTTTCCAAAATTCTTTGGAGATGGAAAGAAAAACCCGGACGATCATTTGGCAACCTTCTTCATATCTTGTGGTGTGCTTGTAGTGGAGCATGAAGATGTCTCGGTCAGACTCTTCATTGAGACTCTACATGACTTGGTTGGCAAATGGTTCTATTGGCTAGCTCCTGACACCATAACCAATTGGGCGACTATGCGTTAGCAATTTCTGAAAAGATTCAAGCCTGTAGAGGACGCTAGCACGTTGATCACTCAACTGACGCAATTGAAGAAAGTGCCAAGTGAGAACATGCGGGACTTTATTGCAAGGTTCCAAAGGATTTTATATAAATCCACACTTCTGTCAAATTGAGCGATGAAAATCAAAAAACATTTTTTATAAACGCTCTGTTGCCCGAAGTTGGATATCAGCTGAGAAGGGCAAGACCCGTGAATTTACTTGAAGCACAAAATGCTATCGTAGAAGTTGAAGATGATTTGATCATGGTTAGAAAACTCAAACAACCATCTCACAAAGGTGATGGAGCTTCTTCAAGTACTTCAGATCCTTTGCTGCAAAGGTTGGCTAATGACATGTTGCAAATGACATGCTGCAAATCAAGAAGCAGATCTCTCAAGCAAGAAATGCGAACCCTCCAAAAATAGCTCCTGCTCGTACCTTTAATGGTCAAAATCAAAATCAAAATCGAAACAGACTTGCTGTTACACCACAATGGTTGGTAATTGAAGCTGCTCCAAGGAATAACTCGGAAACTAATGAATAAAATCTCGGCATTGACGAATCATTCGATGATGAAGACTTTGTGGATCCCGCTAGCGACTCCAATATTGGTTACCTGGACTACGAATCTGACGATGGCTATTATGAATCTTTTGAAGATTCTAATGGTCACACATTTGCGGTGTTCACAAGGTCTCAGACATGCCAAAATGCCGAAGCATCCACAAGTGGCCAAAGAAGAGAAAGAGAAGATCTTGGGCCAGATGTTACTATCCTAAAAAGAGGTAGCCCTCTTCCTTCTTCATTAGCGCTCAAAGATAAATATTCAAATGTTTTCAATTCGCAGCAGAGGGCCAACACACATCCGGCTGAAGCAAGTCAACCTTTCGATATCATTGACCACATCAAGAAGACCAAGGTTCAAATGTCAGAAGCTGAGTATTTGAGGGCATTTCCTGATCAACTAAATAGATTGGTCAAGTATGTGCAATGTAATGGTCCCAACCCTCCAACAAACAATACTTCATGGGGTATCTTGTCAAGTCCAAAGATTACTCCTTCAAATAATGCGGCTGCAAGTTCTTCTCCTTCTACTTCTTCTCCTGTTATATTGGAAAGGATCGAGCCATTCTATGTATCTTTGCTTATCAATGGATACAAATTAAGCAATTGCATCCTAGACTCCGAAGCTTCTGACAATGTCATGCCTGCCAAAGTTGCTGATGCCTTGGGTCTCACATTGACAAAAACCATCGGAAGATGCTATTCAATGGAAAGGAAAGTTCCTCTTGTTGGGAAAATCAAAGATGCGCAGGCAGTACTTGCTTCTTTTCGAGACAAAAGACTGAAAATGACTATTCTTGTAGCAGACATCCCAGTCTTTTATGGCATGCTGTTGAGTAGAAATTTCTGTAAAGAGCTGGGTGGAGAAGTCAAGATGGATTGGTCTTGTGCACACATACCAATCAAAGGAGTTAATCAGAAGTTAGAACCTGAGAAGAAATCTAAGTACACAGTATGAAAATATGAGGATCCTAGATCTCAGATCTTGTTTCAGGAATCTGATCACGGAGTCTATTATCTAGAAATGGATAAAGAAGAAGTTCAACCTGTTCAAGAACCACATCAACTTGACAACAAGGTTTGGTCTTTGGAATTTGATGGCAGTTGTTCATTTGGTTTCGGTGTAGGCGTTGTTCTTATCTCTCCTGAGGGAAAGGTGCATGCACATTCCTTCAAATTGATGTTCGAAAATACTAACAACACGGCAGAGTATGAAGCACTGTTGTTAGGTATGGAGCAGGCAAGAACAATGGGAATCAAGCTCTTACACGCAAAGGGAGATGCTGAGCTAATTGTCAAGCAAATAAGAGGTCTCTATCAAGTAAAAAAGGACAAACTTCGGCATTATAGAGATCGAGTCTACTCTGCTATCCTGGATTTTTCAGCTTTCTTGGTATCTTACATTCCGAGAGAACAAAATTCTAGAGCTGATTCACTTACAGTGACTGCAGCTTTGTTAAATCCATATCAGCCTCCCACATTTTTTAGACAAGGGGATTACAAAGTTGAGATGGTCTTTCGCCTGAAAGTTCCTGACAACGTCCAACAATGGAAAGTTTTTAACGATGACAAGCAGATTGCTACATTTCTCCAACAAAAGGACAACTTCGAAGAGATCTACTATGAGGGAAGCAACTCACCTCCGAGACAAACTACTGTGGGAGAAAGGGATGCATACGTCTCAGGAAGTCAGGAGATTATCCAGCTCAAGGGAAATAAAATTCCCAAAGGCTTGGTATCTCTTGAGGAAATGTTCTACAAACATGATCAGATGCTTAAAAAAATGAAGAAAGTGGGGAAGGTTCTTCCTCCGATACACAGTTACTGAATTTAGGAGTCAACAATGACCCTAAATTAGTAAATCTGGGAAAGTGTTGTTCAGAGGCAGAAAGAGAAGCTTTTACATAGCTTCTTAAGAAATACATGGATGTTTGTGCCTGGTCCTACCAAGATCTAAAAACATATCAGCCTGCAGAAGTTCAACACTACATCCCATTAAAACCAGAATACAAGCCTTTCAAGCAGAAGCTGCGGTGGCATAATCCTACCATTTCCGGAACTATCTTTGTAGAGATCCAGAGGCTATTAGATGAAAAGATAATTTATCCCATACATCACTCTGAATGGTTAACCAACATAGTTCCTGTGAGAAAGAAGAGTGGCAAGATTAGGTTGTGCGTAGATTTGCGCAACCTCAATCAAGCCTCATTGAAAGATAACTACCCCATCCCCATCATGGATCACACTTCGCAGGTGGTCACTGGATTTGAGATGCTTTCCATGCTTGATGGTTTTTTCAGGTTACAATCAGGTCAAGGTAGCTGAAGAAGATCAATACAAAACAACATTCATTACACCTTGGGGAAATTTTTCTTACCAGAAAATACCGTTTGGTTTGATCAATGCTGGAGCTACATTTCAAAGAGCTATGGATTTAGCTTTTGCTCATCTCAAAGATATAAGCATAGTGGTGTACCTTGATGATCTGACAGTCTTTTCCAAGGACAGAATCATGCACATTTCGAATCTGGAAGAGGTTTTCATACAATGCCACAAACATGGTATTTCTCTGAACCCTATGAAATCTATCTTTTCTGTAACAGAAGGAAAGCTACTAGGGCACATTATCTCCAAGGAAGGAACCAAGATAGATCTGGAACGTGTCAAATCCATTCAGAATTTGCCATTGCTAACATCCAAAAAAGGAGTTCACTCTTTCTTTGGAAAAGTTAATTTTCTCAGGAGATTCATCCCTGACTTTGCTGAGCTGACCCGTCATATCTCAAATCTAATGAAGAAGACACAAGATTTCAAATGGAGCAGCGAAGGGAAAGAAGCTTTTGAGAAGATTAAGGAGGCCCGGTCCAAAGCCCCAGTCTTGGTTTCACCTGACTTCGGTAAAGAATTTATTCTTTATTGTTATTCCTCTGAACACACCGTGTCGGCAATCTTGATGCAGAAGAATTAGGAGGATGTAGAAGCTTCGATTGCTTTCATGAGCATGCCTCTCAAAGCTTATGAGTTGAAATATACTCCAATGGAAAAGCATGCATATGCAGTAGTGAAGGCGTGTAAAGCATTCAGGTATTATATTCTTTCCTCACATACTGTGGTCTTGGTTCCAGATACTGCAGTGAAATCTATCCTCACTCAACAAGAGTTAGGATTGTTAAGAGGCACATGGGTGACGAAAGTTCAAGAATATGACCTGGATATCAAACCTACAAAGCTGGTTCGAGGAAGAGGTCTGTGCGAGTTAATGACGGAGATGAAAGCAACAACAAAAGAGGTAGATCAAGAAGAGGTAGATGAAGATTTGCCTCTGGTACTTTTTATAGATCTGGTGGAGTGGTACAGTAACATTGCCTATTTTCTGACATATGGAGAATGCTCGGATCAACTTTCTCGAAAAGAGAAATGAACTATTAAACTAAAATCCAAAGACTTAGCTCTATGGGATAATGGTTTATACAAAAGAGGGATTGATGGCATATTTCTCCGATGCGTGGGTAAAGCTCAGCAGGATCAACTCTTACAACAGTTTCATGACATGGCTTGCGGTGGTCATTTCTCTACCCGAGTCACTGCACACAAGATCCTCAGAGCAAGGTATTACTGGCCCACACTTTTTCAAGATACTGCAGAGTGGGTAGCTAAGTGCCAAGCGTGCCAACACTCTGTTGGGAATGTAAAATTGCCTGCATTACCTTTAAAACCAATTGTAATTGAAGAACCTTTCCAGCGGTGGGGAATGGATTTTATTGGTATGGTCAACCCAGCCTCTAGTGCCGGCCATCACTACATTCTGACAACTACTGATTATTTCAGTAAGTGGGTAGAAGCCATTCCTGTGAAGAACGCCACTTCCACCGAGGTGTGCAGTTTTAAAAAAGAAAATATTGTTGTTAGGTTTGGCGTACCCAATAAGATAGTAACAGATAACGCTCCAAATCTATTTTCTGAGGAGCTGATTGATTTTTGCTACACTCATGGGATCCAACTGGTACATTCCTCCAACTACTATCCACAAGGGAATGGCCAAGCTGAATAAAGTAACAAAAACTTGGTGACTATCGTGCGAAAGCTAGTAACGGAGAATCACAGAACTTGGCATAAGAAGTTGTTTGATGCATTATGGGCCGATAGAATTACACCAAAGAGGGCGATAGGCATGTCCCCTTTTCAGCTATTATATGGTAGAGACACGGAGCTGCCTCTTACCTTGGAACTGCCTGCCCTACAACTTTCTAGAGCCCTGGAGGATTCTACATTCACTGATGCTATTGATAAAAGGATAATGTACCTGATTGAATTGCGGGAGGTGCAGACTCAAGTTGCAGATAGATTGACAGAGCATCAAAGGAAGGTGAAAGTCATCTTTGACAAAAAAAGCCAGGGAAAGAAAGTTTGAAGTCGATGACTGGGTTCTTTTATGGGACAAAAAAAGAGAAGCAAAAGGCATGCATGAAAGTTCGATTCATTATGGAAAGGGCCTTTTGTGATTAAAAAGATCGCCGGAGCAGATAGCTTCATTCTTGCTCATCAGGATGGAGTTGAATTGCCGTTGTCTTTTAATGGGCAACATTTGAAGCTGTTCCAGACATGAAAAGCAGGATAAAACCTGTATGTACATAAATAAAACTTTGTTTTTCCTTGTTTTGTTTTTGTGTTGTGTTGTTTTTGTTTGCCTGACCCCGTGCCCAAAAGACAAGATATGAAACCAGAGATGTTGGGATCTCATCTTTTCCCTTGTCATTCTGACAGAGAAAAAGATGTCCACAGACAGAGCCGATTGGTGTCCCTAGATTTCATTCTGAAATCTGAGACTACCCTATCCGAAAAAA
Organism: Taxus chinensis; assembly: GCA_019776745.2. NCBI lineage: Eukaryota > Viridiplantae > Streptophyta > Pinopsida > Cupressales > Taxaceae > Taxus > Taxus chinensis. The sequence continues at coordinate 661,226,257 of CM034155.1, forward strand.
TTTCGTACTTTTAACATAATGGGTCATTTTGTGTTTTTATTGCCAGATGGTTCTTGTATTGTGTCAAGATATTCCCAAAGAGCCATAGTAGCCATTTTCGCCAAATACCCAGATGCCCAAAATTGTTTTATTCTGTCACTCGGGTTTGTCTGCGGGGAATTTGTATTTAATTATTTTAAGCCCCGTTTGTGGCAATTTGTGCTCAGGTTTAACCCTTTTGTGATCGTACATATCATTATTCCCATATACCAGTGGGTTTTTTAACCAGGGATGCATTCTAGACTTTATTTGTAACTTCTTGCAACGTTTTGTGTTTTTGTGTTTTCTTGTTTCGTTTTCTGTGAAATTTCTCTAGATCAATTCCTTTTGCCGGTTTGGCCTGATTCTTGGCCTGGAGTATTTGGAGATCACATATGCACGTTGTGCCAGAAGGAATTTTCCATCGGAGGCCTGGTTCTCTTGGAAAAGACGAAGTCGTGCACCAAAAAGCTTCTTCTGGGTTGGCCGCATTTTTGGAAAAAGAGGGTTTGAAGTGGATCAAAATTTGTAAGAAACATTCTTGTGTTCCAGACTTTGTGCTGAAACCCTTGAGAGCCACTTGAAGCAAAGGAATATATAGGAGCAGATTTCCGGAGAACTTTGTGTCACGGTGTATTTTGTTTCTAGCTTTCTATCTTAGATCTTTGAATAAACTCTGTGTTATTTTAGATCTAGATCTAGAGCTGCCTTTGCTTATAATTTTGTGTTGATATCTATTGGTTTCTTCTATGTGCATGCAATCAACTCTGTTATCTATTGATTGGGATGCACATCTTCCCCATTTCTTCCCTGTGTTTTACTATTTTCTTCCTCTATAAATATTTCCTTTCTTAAAACAGTTGCTTACTTGCTGCAGAACTGTACAGCTATGGTTCATGAGCTGAACAGTTAAAGTAAAATCCTATATAGATACTAGCATATTTTAATTGAAAAATCTGACATGGGAGCCTCACCGGTAAATGAGGGAGATTTATCTTATGACTGCCTAGGTTTTATGCTATGCAAAAAATCTAGCCAACAACCATATTGGAGCAGGTTGGAGAAAATGCCTTTCGACTTGATTTACCGGCCTTTATGAGGATGTAATCTGTAGTAAACTATGAGAACTTGCACCTATATGAGCCATCCATGCTAAATGAAGATGAAGGACTACAATTTCTACCTTCCATTGAGGATTGCGTCTTGGACTCACGAGGCGAATTGGAGGAGGATGTAGTGCTACAGCAGAAGGTTAGAGAGACTAGGAGAGGTCCACAAGAGTCTTGGTAGATTGGGCTGAAAGGAAAAACACCAAGGCAGGCCCGATGATACTCAAAGGAGCAAGTGAGGGAATTATTTCCTCATCTACTCCCCCACTAAGCTTTTGTGGGACCAAAAACCTCCTAAGATGGGGAGGTGTGATCCATAGGGATCCAAAATGACTCTACTTCATCAGATCAGTCAGCACAAAGAAGGAAAATAAATACACAGAGGTTCTGTCTTTTTAGTAACCAAACCGCTGCCCAATCAGGGTGGCGGTCTTGGCTCTTTCGGATAGAAAACAAAAATGTGAAACGAACAACCCCAAAATTTGAAAGTTTGTTCATGTCTCTTCTCCTCCATGACCTTTCCCATTCTCCAATGCACGGGAGGATATGAGAAAGGCTATAAATACATGTTTGTAGAAGAGAATAAGATCATCGAAGCATGAAAGCAAGTGAGAAAGAAGTTCTTAGTGCTAGAATTGTGTTTTGTAGAAGGAGTGTTGAGACAGAGCAAACAAGTAATTGGGAGGAAGTGTGAGATATTATCTACTTCTCTTTCATACTTATTGTAAATTAAATTTCACCCCCCCTGGGTAATTTTGATAACATGCATCAGAATATTCAAGTCCCAGGCACATTGATTGATTCAGAGCAAACATCATGTTTTTGAGGTTCTCTCAGATATTTTTCTAACTCTCCTGTCCAGGTAGTTAGGAGCAAGCTCTGAGAAAATGCGGGAAAAGGTTGCAGAAGGCAAGAAGGTTGATCCAGAAAAAATGGTGAAAATCGGCTAAGTCCTAGTCCTAGGAGCAATTGGGACATCTGGGACAAAAAGGCGCGGATCGGCCGAAAAGCCTCCAAGCGGCCCAAATAGCAACAGGGACATCTGGGACAAAAGTACGCGGTGGGCGCGAAATGCCGGTTCGACCGAGAGAAAATCGACTAACTGCTGAGAGGGACAGTTCGGGACAAGTGGGACAAAAAGGCGCGAACCGGCCGAACCGGGTGAAATCAGCACAAACAGTCCGAAACACAATGGGACAAGCGGGCCGCGAGTACGCGAACCGGCCGAACCGGGCGAAAAAGGTCGAGGCAGTCCAAAGCAAAGTGGGACATTTGGGACAAATGGATGCGAACCGGCCGGTTCGCGCGAAATCAGCACAAGGAGCACTAAGCATTTGGGACATCCGGGATGAAAAGACGCGAAGGGCGCGAAAGAGCCGGCAGGGCCGAGAACCAACCAGATCATGCCACGTGTCTCAAGGAGAAAAGTCAAAAGTCAAAGGGCAAGTTTTAAAGGGTCAGCCCGAACCAATGGGATAGTGCCACGTGTCCCAGTAAAGGGCCCCACAAGGAAATTTCAAAGGAAAGCCCGCGAAAGATGGAGGAGAGAGAATTGCTCGTCCAATCAGAGCCTGCCACGTGTCATCCAGGTGGCAGAGCGCGGAAAATATTTCAAAATCCGTTTTCACCTGTTTCGTGCCCTAATTCTTCAGATCGCCATAACTTTCGATCCAGAGCTCGGATTTGCACGTTCTTTATATCAACGGAAAGCTGGTGAAATTCTCTACACGATTCTGGGATCAATCTCGAGTTTTGGTGTAGTCTGAAGAGAGAAAATCGAGAAACGGCTCTGACGCGTGTTCATGGCCAGAAATGACATTCCAGCGACCAGATTTAATGCAGAATGGGTCGCATTCTCCTGTAATCCGGTCAAGGTAACAGGGTATGGGTTTGTAAGGTCCCCCATGCCGATTTAATGCACCTGCAGTCATGAGGAATGGGCTTGCACGTTTTCCTACGTTTCTGTCCCCTGGGCTCGACCCATGCAATGTAAAAGCCAGATTTGGCTCATTTTGAAAAGAGGTTGTTCATTCTTTCTGCTCTGCCCTCCCTTCTTTTCTTCTCTAGGGTTGAAAATGGAGTTCGAACCTCCTCCCTTGCTCTGTAATGGCATTTTTTCCTTTTACTAATGGAATGATGTTCTGTGCAAACTTCTGGAGCAACAAAACGTGTTTTGTGATGCATCTGTCCATCCTTCCTCGTTTTTGCTTGTTCTCTTCTTGCCTCTCTTCATTGCAGGTATTTGTGCATGTTTGAATGTTCATTGCAGGTCTGGAGCTGTGTTCATGGAGTTTTGGGACATTTTCTGTGTGAAATCTATCCTTGGGCCTGTGATGCATCTGTCCATCCTTCCCATTGCTCACCTCTCTTTGTCCCATGGCAGTTTTGATAGATGTCCAACATTCTCCTTTTGGTGCATCACCATCTTTAGTTAGTTTCAATTTTTGCACTTCTGCCCTGTCTCCTTGCAAGTTAGAATAGGATTAGGATCTAAACCTCTGTAGTTTTGCAAAATATAGATCTAAATCAGAGGAGTTTGAGGAACCAGCCTCTAATCTGGAGATTCCTCTCTCGGTTTCACAAGTCCCACGCTTGGAGAGAGGTTTCCATGTTGTGCAATCACACTGGATGCCTGAACATCAACCTAGAAGCCTGATGTGCGTCCAGGGGTGCTGTGATTTTGCACTAACAGTTTTGGCACGCCCGGTGGGACCTTAGAGGTCTTTCACTTCATCTTTTGCAGGTTGATGTGTTCCTGTGAAGATTTCAGCCTTTGGAGGCACTTGCAAACACATCTGGCGACTCCATCTGGTCAACAACCATCTCTGAAGTTGCAGACCTTCCTTTCCATTCATTTCCATCCATTTTTCATTCATCCTTCTTTCCATCCCTTTCATTCTTTTCCATTCCATGAAGTTGTGCAACCATGACTTCATTTCCATCATGGAACTCACATTTACAACAACAGCAGTATTTTCCACTTCCAACATGTTTTACAAATCCTCCAGATCAGCATGCATACTCATATGAAGCTTCCCAAGAGCAGTGCCAAAGTCAGTTTGGCAATGAAGCTCAAGCACAAGAGCTGGAATCGGTTATGGAGCACCCTGTCCATGGGTGGGACCTTTTCCAAGGCACTACAGCCCTCAGGAGAAGCTGGACTTCATGATAAAGATGCTGCCCCAACTTGCACAATGGACACAGAGATAGAGGCCTACAGACTTGTTGTTGAACAACCTTGTCAATGGGTAAGTTCTACACCATCATCTGGTTTTTCTCTTTCCATTACTCAAGCAGCACCATCTCATTTAAACTCCCCATCTGCTGTCCCATGTGTTGAATCCATCCCTCCATCCCCTAGTCTTCCACCCCATCTCGATTCTTCTTTCCTTTTCCCTTCCAAACAGTCATCCCCTCCACAAGAGCTAACAGAAATACCCCCTCCTCCAAAGAAACAAGAGGTTTCACCGCCTCCACCACCACACAAAATTGTCAAATCAGTTGAGTTTCAACCTATCCCTCCTCTTGCATCCCCAATTCCATGTGGGAAAGAAGAAATTGAAAAAATCAGTCATCAAGGACAACAAGAGGAAGAGCCAAAAAGAAAAGAAGTGACAGACAGTCTGAAGAGTTGGGCTCTTAGATTTGGGATGACAAAGATCCCCTTGATGGTTAAGCCTACAGAAGAGGCTGAGGTTGAACAAATGGTGGTGAGGACTGATTTTGTTGGAGAAGAAGATCTTGCAGTCCCAACTTGTCCTCTAGAGCAACAAATTGAAGAGTTTGACTTGACAAACTTCATGCTGGAGGAGGAGTTCAATCAAGAGCAAGATTCTCTTCAAACATTGGAGGAAGGAGAAGCTGCTCCAAATCCAAAAGAAGAGGAGCACATTCTAGCTGTGGAGGAGAAAAGTGCAGATCCAAGGGCTTTGAGCACAAAGCAGGCTACAGAAGAACCTTCAGTTCTTCTTTCCACTTCATCTCTCTCAAGTTCTATTACTGAAAAGGAGTTTGATCTCTCAAACTCAATATTGGAGAGTGAAGGAAACCATGGTGGTCAAGTTGCAGATCAAGAGGACACCATGGAGGAAGTTGAACACGAACAGCGGGACAACAATGAGGCAGTTTACCTGTCAGATTTGGAGGACTGTTTTGATGGAGAAGAGCCAGTTGAGTTTTCACCATTCTCTCTTTCATCATCCACATTCCAAACACAAGAGCCTGCTGCCATGAAGGAGAACTTTCATTTGCAGCAGCCTGCATCTTATAGCAGCCCTTTGGAATCAAAATTGGAAGATTCTAATCTTCCCTGTTCTTCATTGGAGGAAGAGAAAGGACAGAAGAATTTCACCATTTCTTCCACATCATCCATTCAAGAGGGTCTACAAGAAGACTCCATTCTTGGAGTTGAAAATCACAGCAATGGGCATACTCAAAGGACCATACCTTGCCCAATCAGGTATTTGGCTTCATTGGAGCCAAAGGAGAAGCCACAACCAGTCATGCTTGCTTCTGAGCATGAGGATGAGCTACAAAGTACCAAGGATCAGCTGCCATACCTCTCCAATCCAAATGCAGAGCAACTAAAAGAGGTATTGGATTTTTCAGTTGATACCTTGATGATTTGGATAGAAGACCAGCTTCTTGTTGATTTTCCATCCATCCAAACAGCCATGATCAGTGCCAAATCAATTGCATGGCTGCCAATTTTGAAGAAAGGAAGCTATTTCTCACAACCAGTTGCAGGGTTTGTTTAGCTTGCCTTTGCTTCCAGCTAGAGTAGAGTAGGTAGATTTGCTTTCAGTAGAAGAAGTGCTCGTGCACACTCTGCATGTTCCATTTGGGGCATGTATGATTTTCAGTTCTGTACATAGTTTTGGTGTTGCTGGTTTTGCTCTGGCACAGTTCATTTCAGTGGTTTTGGTGAGAACAACTCCATGCCCGGTGGTTTCCAAGTGGCTCAAAGGGGAGATTTTCAAGTTCAGATCAGTTTTCAGGCTTGCTTATGACTCCATGCCCAATGGATTGCTTCAGGCTACTGGTCTTTTCATCTAGCAGGCAGATGACCCCACTGAGTCGCCAAACTGTTGTCAAAATTTCACCCCCCCTGGGTAATTTTGATAACATGCATCAGAATATTCAAGTCCCAGGCACATTGATTGATTCAGAGCAAACATCATGTTTTTGAGGTTCTCTCAGATATTTTTCTAACTCTCCTGTCCAGGTAGTTAGGAGCAAGCTCTGAGAAAACGCGGGAAAAGGTTGCAGAAGGCAAGAAGGTTGATCCAGAAAAAATGGTGAAAATCGGCTAAGTCCTAGTCCTAGGAGCAATTGGGACATCTGGGACAAAAAGGCGCGGATCGGCCGAAAAGCCTCCAAGCGGCCCAAATAGCAACAGGGACATCTGGGACAAAAGTACGCGGTGGGCGCGAAATGCCGGTTCGACCGAGAGAAAATCGACTAACTGCTGAGAGGGACAGTTCGGGACAAGTGGGACAAAAAGGCGCGAACCGGCCGAACCGGGAGAAATCAGCACAAACAGTCCGAAACACAATGGGACAAGCGGGCCGCGAGTACGCGAACCGGCCGAACCGGGTGAAAAAGGTCGAGGCAGTCCAAAGCAAAGTGGGACATTTGGGACAAATGGATGCGAACCGGCCGGTTCGCGCGAAATCAGCACAAGGAGCACTAAGCATTTGGGACATCTGGGATGAAAAGACGCGAAGGGCGCGAAAGAGCCGGCAGGGCCGAGAACCAACCAGATCATGCCACGTGTCTCAAGGAGAAAAGTCAAAAGTCAAAGGGCAAGTTTTAAAGGGTCAGCCCGAACCAATGGGATAGTGCCACGTGTCCCAGTAAAGGGCCCCACAAGGAAATTTCAAAGGAAAGCCCACGAAAGATGGAGGAGAGAGAATTGCTCGTCCAATCAGAGCCTGCCACGTGTCATCCAGGTGGCAGAGCGCGGAAAATATTTCAAAATCCGTTTTCACCTGTTTCGTGCCCTAATTCTTCAGATCGCCATAACTTTCGATCCAGAGCTCAGATTTGCACGTTCTTTATATCAACGGAAAGCTGGTGAAATTCTCTACACGATTCTGGGATCAATCTCGAGTTTTGGTGTAGTCTGAAGAGAGAAAATTGAGAAACGGCTCTGACGCGTGTTCATGGCCAGAAATGACATTCCAGCGACCAGATTTAATGCAGAATGGGTCGCATTCTCCTGTAATCCGGTCAAGGTAATAGGGTATGGGTTTGTAAGGTCCCCCATGCCGATTTAATGCACCTGCAGTCATGAGGAATGGGCTTGCACGTTTTCCTACGTTTCTGTCCCCTGGGCTCGACCCATGCAATGTAAAAGCCAGATTTGGCTCATTTTGAAAAGAGGTTGTTCATTCTTTCTGCTCTGCCCTCCCTTCTTTTCTTCTCTAGGGTTGAAAATGGAGTTCGAACCTCCTCCCTTGCTCTGTAATGGTGTTTTTTCCTTTTACTAATGGAATGATGTTCTGTGCAAACTTCTGGAGCAACAAAACGTGTTTTGTGATGCATCTGTCCATCCTTCCTCGTTTTTGCTTGTTCTCTTCTTGCCTCTCTTCATTGCAGGTATTTGTGCATGTTTGAATGTTCATTGCAGGTCTGGAGCTATGTTCATGGAGTTTTGGGACATTTTCTGTGTGAAATCTATCCTTGGGCCTGTGATGCATCTGTCCATCCTTCCCATTGCTCACCTCTCTTTGTCCCATGGCAGTTTTGATAGATGTCCAACATTCTCCTTTTGGTGCATCACCATCTTTAGTTAGTTTCAATTTTTGCACTTCTTCCCGTCTCCTTGCAAGTTAGAATAGGATTAGGATCTAAACCTCTGTAGTTTTGCAAAATATAGATCTAAATCAGAGGAGTTTGAGGAACCAGCCTCTAATCTGGAGATTCCTCTCTCGGTTTCACAAGTCCCACGCTTGGAGAGAGGTTTCCATGTTGTGCAATCACACTGGATGCCTGAACATCAACCTAGAAGCCTGATGTGCGTCCAGGGGTTGAAATTGTCACACCAAATTTTCTCCCCAATTGAGTTTGGATAGGTCCATATAAGTGCGGATGAGTGGGTGTAGTGTCCAAGTACAACTCTAAATTCTTATATAAGCAATGCCAAAGATGTGGGGATGTTGGCTTTGCTCAATCTCCATGTGTAAACCCTCTTACTCCTCATATTAGGAGGAAACAATGTCCCCAAATCTGTCTCTTTCTTGCATCCCATGGAAGGTATGCATAACCCTGTGCATAATTTTGAAGAGGAGAGCCCACCATAGCTGTAGTCTAACTCAAAATTCTTGGATATATTGACATAGGAAGGGTGCAACAGCTGTAATACTTAAAATCCCTTCCACACATCATATTAAACCCAAAATTTTCATAAAAAATATCACCTACAACTGTCCAAGGAGAGAAGTATCCATTCACAATGCAAAATTTAGGAAGAGCATTTTACCTTGGCTTGAATTATGTTTCAATGAGTATGATTCAAATTGATGTCTTTGAAAGAGATTATTGTATTTTGGTAATCATTCATGAGGCCTTCATTTGGTCGAAATATGTGTTTCGAGCACTATTGACATGTGTTTAGTGATGATGATGTATCTAAGAAGTTCTCTCCGAGTAAAACAATGTATCATGAGTTGGCATGGACCTAAGTAGCATGTTTCATGCATTCACATGTGTGTATGATGTATATAAGCTTTAAGTGGTCTTAAAGGAGTAATATATGGTGTTGTGAGAGGTCTCTTTAGGTCCACACAGTCATTCATTGTTAAGACATGGTCATTTTGTGAAGTCTGAGTCTTATAAATTGTCATGAAGACCATCATGAGTCGAAAAAGTCTATATCAAGTTCTACAGGTGTCTATGATGTCTTGATAATCATGAAAAGGGTCCTTTTGGTGTCTTACATAGTTTTTTGAGTGTGTCTAAAGTCTATGGAGTCTCAAATAATCTTATATGAATTTTATAGTGTGTTATAAGTCTGTCATGAGCTTCAAGGGCTTGAACCATGTATGTCTAAGAATATGTGAAAGATTATAAAGCTATGAAAATGCCTTATAATTTTAGATGGAGATATCTCAGACTTCATTGGTTTAAGATTTTAGTCCTTGTGTGTTAAAGTGGAGTATGACTATGTAAACAAGTTAGTGATTTCATTACAATAGTGGAAATCCTCTATCAAAATTATATGATATGTTTGTCATGAACTTCAAAATCAGAGGGTCATATATTTATCAAATATTGTCATGATGGTTGTATGAATCTATGAATCTCATTTTCACGTGTATTAGGTCTAAGTATGATTAATGCTCAAAAACAAATCCAAGTTAAGTGTCAAGATGGTTTGTAGCATCATAAAGGTGTCAAATTTCTTGTGAACATAATAATATTTTCCTATAGTGGTGTGTTAGAATAGTTCAGTAAAAAAATATGAAACTCTCAGCTGATAAAGAGCTCAAGAAGGGTTAATGACCTGGTAACAGTGGATTAAGACACTTAATCGATAAGGTTTTAAACATGAAAACAATGATTTTGCATTGATGTCAAGGATTGATCAGTATTTTCATAACTTGTTCTTATCCTATGGTTGAGGTGGAAGGAAAATTTTTGAATATGCAACAAGTAAGATAACTATGCAAATGCAACCATAGGATAGATCTAGTTTGAGAAAGGAAATTATTGTGATGGTTGAGTGTGTTTTGAGGTTTTATCTGATCATTAAAATTGAGTTCTTGACATGTACATTAGTATTCAAGGGAGTTCCCCACAAAATTTGGTTGACGCTTAAAGAGTTTCATTGTCTAATGCAAATTGATTTTCCCTACACCTATTTCAAATGTGTATTAAAGTATGTGCCATTTCAGTTGTCCTATGTCTATGAGTATGTTCCAAATTCTATGATCATATAGTAGGTTAGTATTGTTCTGATTATATGTCTTTTTCATGGTCAAGTTAGACCAAGCAAGAGTATTATGACTCAATAGAATGTGATATGACCTCATTTGTACTGAGTCAAGGTCTAGAAAGTGGTTTAAGTGAGCTCTTGAGACGTGTCAATAACATCATATGTTCCTATGATTGTGTCTCTATGCATAAAGAATGTGTTTAGTGTGTAAATAAGTTCTTAAGGTCTATATAACCTTATGTATTTCATCAAAGTCATGGTATTAGTGTTGTTAGATCCATTATGGTCTTGAGATAAAGTTAGAAGGTTCAATAAAGACAAAGAAAAGGTTTGACATAGTGTCTAAAACACTATGAAGGTGTCTTGCACTACAATGAAAGGTCCATCATAAGAATATGTATTCAAAATGACAAGATAAATTAGTATCTTCTAAGCTAAGCATGATCAATAGAGCCTATAGAATTGTTTATAAATCTCAAAATGGACATCTACAGGTGATTATGGTGCTAGAAGTATGAAATGATACCTCAAAAAAAATCCATGAAAGCCAGTTGGAAGGTGATGTTACAGGTCATAAAGTCAATGTGAGAGAGTGTCTTAAAAAACAATATGCTACATGTATTGAAGAGTATGGTGTGGTCTGTATGTGCCTATGGAGACTGAGAAGATGCTTACTCCCAGGGGGATTCAAGTGTATTGTGAAGAAATATATGCATTCTTCTATATGTATCAGATATTATGGTTAAGTTTCTCTTCAAGGTTGAGTTCTCCTTAGGTTACAAAGTGTCAAGGTATACATATGTAACTAAATCTTGTCAGATCCTTTATGTTTTTTTTATGAGTGGGCTTATGAAGTTGACCAAAGAAATGTTTCATTAATGAGATCAAGTGGTCTTTAGAAGTCTAAAATGAAAAAATACAAGTTGTAATGATTTTTCAAGGATCAAGAAAATTGTCAATGTACATAGATTTGTGAAGGATGAACTTCATGATTCCATTCAAGAACTATAGGAATATTTGGAATGAAGGAAAAAATTTCAAGTTTTTTGTATCAAGAAGGGACTAAAATCAGTTGTAGGTATTTTTCTAGAGGCTCAAAAGATCATGTGAAAGGGATCAGTTGAAATTTGAGTCAAACCAAGAATTATGGTTACCTGTGAAAGTGCTAAGCTTCAGGGTTCTAAGTCTGAGTTTCAAGCTTGTGACTGACAAGCCATACATTCTAATATGAGTTGGAAAAGAGATGTTTTTGGATTTTTCAAGATATAGAAGGTGATGTACTCTCCGAGGTAGGCTTGGAAATAGAGTATGGATTATTGTCATTAATCTTGTATTGACAAGTATGTGTGAGACATATTAGAGAAGTTTTTCCAAATCTTAATAAGATGGCTGATGATCTTCATTGCACTTCCAGTCATTTGAGGATGTGAAAATTAGTGATTCACAATTATGAAAGTATAGGAAATACTGTAGAAGAATATTTACCTTTTTGAGCCTTGATGTAAATGTGCAAGAGTTATCACTCATTATAAAGTCCAAAGAAGACTACAAGATTATGTCATCAAGTCAGGACTGGTTTAAATGTTCCCTTATTAAGTTGATCATATAATATCATGGAAATGAGGACTGTAAAGTAAAGAGAGATTTTTTTTTATCAAGAATGGTCAATATGTTGGTATTAATCTTTGTAAGAAGAGTACTCTATCAAGTTTAGGTTTATGGAAGTTGTCCAAGTATTCTATAACGATGAAGTAAGGGTTTGTGATGTTTTCACTTGAGTTATTATCAATATGTATCAAGTGATAGAGGCTCAAGGAATAAGTTAAGACCTCTCAATGGGATATTGAACTGGTGCAATATAACCATCAACCAATGTATGTAGAGATGTGGAACTTTCTCTTTGTTGGCATTTAAGGCTATCCATCAAAGAATGTGCTTGCTACAAGTATAAGAATTCTTTATGAGAAGGGGAGAGTCCTTATGAAAAGGGGAGTCTTGTTTATTTTCCTAAAAGGTGTTCTAAATGATTCCATGTTATGGAAAGGTATGTTTTATATTTCTTCAAGGGAAAGGCATTCTAGTTCTACGCTTGCAATGTCACAACAAAATATGGCTACAAGAGCTGAAAAGTTGGTTTAGGGAAGTGCCTAATTGTTTGAATCATTCTCAAGGGCTGCAAACAAGGTTAAGTGTAAAATTTATGTGTTTCCAAGAAGATATAGATGGATTATACTTAGGGGGAGATTATTTTATCAAGTAGAGGTCACTCAAGGTAGGTACAAGAGATCAAAAAAGTGAAATAATAGTTATAGGAGGGGTGAAATATCCCTTCCTATGCTGCCCTCTTTTTTCTGATAGATTTGGGCTTGGATACTTGCAAACAATGTTAGATAATAACAATAAAGCATATATATGAAAGAGTAGATAGATAACACAATATGGATCCCAAAATAATGCTTTTCCAATATCAGACAAGAGGGTTTTACAATAAGAATAGAACTGATGTGTTGTTGGTCTATTTATGAAAACCAATGATTGCAATGTAATTTTAATATTATTATCTCAAATAAAGAATAATGGCATACCCAGAAATTAGGGGAAACTCCTTACAAACAAAAATCTACTTTGATGCCCTAGTCATCCCTCTTGGAGAAAAACATACGTTGTCTTAGAACCCTCAGACAACCCACACACTAGTTTCCACACACTTATAACCTAGACGTCTCCTTTTGGGGTTGTATTCTTCCCCCAAATTGATCCATAAGCTACTCTCCAATGTTGTCCCAAAATTGATATAAAAATCTTTGAAAACTTCATTGTAGAATACCTTTCACACCGTTGGAATCACTGAATATGAATTCCCTTCATATCCGGAGGTTTTTGTCCTTAAATACAAGTATCCAATAGAGGTTTTTCGTACCCTATGGCTGAAATGAAAGAGGATTTACATCCTAAACTTGTTTCATCTGAAGCGCTGCTCCAAATTAGCAAAATCTATTTTCTTAAAGAAATAACATAGTGTGTGTATGAAATGAAAGAGAAAAATATATAGATTCCAATGAACCAACCTTGGACTCCAAATTCCTCTTAAATCTCATGTTATGAAATTTTAGGTCTCCAATATGGGTCACCCCCCTTTGGAAAAAATAGTCTTTTATTTCACTTTTAATTTTTTCACTTTATTTTAATAAAGTCACTTCAACTTTATTAAGTCTCTTTAATATTATAAAGTCACTTTATAAAATAAAGTTATTTTAATAAAGTCACTTTCATAATAAAAGACATAAAGTGAGCTAAAGTGACTAAACCCATGTATTTTCCACAAAGCATTCCCTTACCATCTCCATTAGCTTACAGGAATGCAGTAATAAGCCAATTTGAATAACTGAGTGATATCTTAGGAAGAGAGGGAAATTATAGTCCTCCCTAGGATTTCTTGTCCCCAAGCAATTGTAAAGCTGGATGCTAAAGTATACACTCTCCTTCCCATGTAGCATCCTCCAATGGAAAATTTCTCCACCTAACCAGGGACTCCTAAATTTCTCTAATCCTCGGTCTCCTCTCTCTCCTATCCAAAATCTCCTCAAGAACTAGATCCAATCTCCCCTCCTCATCCAAGGGTGGAAACTTAGTAGAAGAAACCATGTGCTACCCCAATGCCTTTTTCAAGTAAGACACATGGAAAACATTATGTATATTACTTTAATAAGGTAAACACTCCCAAGCCAATATGAACTCTATTGTCCCCAAAAGGAAAATCAATGAAAGATGTTGCATCATACCCATACAATGCTCGGAAGGGGGTCATACCAATAAACATGTGGTAAGTAGTATTATAGAAATACTCACACAAATAGAACCATCTCACCCATGCCTTCTACTGCCCCAAAACATAGTTGTGAAGATAACCCTCTATCCATTTGTTCACAATCTATGTGTGTCCATCTGTCTGAGGGTGATAACTAGAGTCAACTCTTTACCAACCAATCAGAAAATCTCCTCCCAAAAGGTGCTCAAAAACCTATTATCCTAATCACTAACAATGTTCTTCAAAATTCCATACAATTTGAATACTTCATGGAAGAACAATTCAGCCACATGTGGTGCCTTAAATTTGGTTGGAATAGCGAAGAAGTGTGCATACTTTGTCAATCTGTCAACCACCACATAAATGTAATCATTCCCTTAAACTATGTGGAGCCCTGTAAGAAAATCCATCGAAATACTTTCCCATTTCTATTCTGGAATTGGCAAGGGCTCCAATAAACCTGTTGGAAAAGTATGTTCTAACTTGTTTTTTTGACAAGTCATACACTCACAGACATGGCGTAGGACATACCCCTTGAGACCATTTCAAGAGAATCTCTCTCTAACCTGCATGTATTTCTTGAAATACCCTAAATGTCCTGCAATTGGTGCACCATGGAAGGAATGTATAATCTTTTCCTTAAGTTTAGATTCAAGAACTAGGTGAATTCTTCCCTTATAAAAAATCAAATCAACCATCACCTTGTATCGCTCATCCTGAATTTTACCATCCATAATTTCACACCCAAAAGTATTTTTGGAATACTCAACTAATAGTTGAGATTTCCAATCTGCTGAAATCTCACTTAAAGAACATAGGACAACAAGATGTGGTTTTCTGGAAAGTGCACCAACCACTACATTCTTCTTACCTGTAACATACTCAATGTCAAAATCATATGCATGGATCTTACTGACCCACTTTTTAACCTCTCGTTGAGTTCCTTTTTCTCCAAAAATTATTTCAAGTTGTTGTGGTTAGTCCTCACCACAAACTTCCCACCTACCAAATATTGTCTGAATTTTGCCAAGGCATGTATAATGGTGAGCATCTCCTTATCACAAGTGGAGTACAACCTCTCATTGTCTCTCAACTTCCTACTCTCATAGGAAATAATATGGCGGTCCTACATAAGAACTACACCAATACCCAAACCACAAGCATCACAGTCTAATATGAAGGGCTAAGAGAAATACGGAAGACCCAAAACTGGAAAAATTCTCATAACCACTTTGAGCCTATCAAATACATCATGTGCGTCATATGTTCATATAAATTCCCTCTTCCATGTAATATCTTTCAATGGGGCTGCAATATCAGTATAGCCTATAAAAAACCTCCTATAGTAACAACATAATCCTAGGAATCCACGTAAGTTTGAAATGTTCCTAGGTGGTGGTCAATCCTGTATAGCTTGTATCTTCTCCTAATGAACCTTGACCGCATTGGCCCCAATGATGTTCATGTTATCAAAATTTCCCCCCCCCAGGGTAAATTTCGATAACATGCATCAAAAGTTGCAGAAAGGCAAATAGGTTGATTCAAGAAAAGTCGTGAAAATTGGCTAAGTCCTATTCCTAGGAGTAATCGGGACATTTGGGATAGAAATACGTGGATCAGCCGAAAAGCCTCCAGGCGGCCCAAGTAGCAACAGGGACATCTGGGACAAAGGTACGCGGCGGGCGTGAGAAGCCGATCTGGTCGAAAGAGGAAAAATTGGCTAACTACTGAGAGGGAAGCAAAATGGGACAAGTGGGCCAAAAAGGCGCGAACCGGGTGAAAAAGGGCCACAGTCCGAAGAAAAATGGGACAAGCGGACCAAAAAGGCGCGAACCGGCCGAACCGGGTGAAAAAGGGCCAGACAGTTCGAAACAAACTGGGACATTTGGGACAAATGGACGCGAACCGGCCGGTTCGCCCGAAATCAGCACAAGGAGCACTGTGCCATCCGGGACAAAAAGACATGAAGGGCGCGAAAGAGCCGGGCAGGGCCAAGGAACAACCAGATCACGCCACGTGTCACGAGGGGAAAGGACCAGAAAAGTCAAAGGGCGAGTTTTCGAGCACCGATCCGAGCCAATGGAATAGTGCCACGTGTCCCCAACTAGGGCCCACAAAGAAATTTCAAAGAAAAGATTGCCGAAAAGTAGAGGAGAGAGAATTATTCAGTAAATCAGAGCCTGCCACGTGTCATCCAAGTGGCAGAGCGTGGGAACAAATTCAAAAATCCGTTTTCGCCTGTTCCGTGCCCTAAATCTTCAGATTGACATAACTTTCGATCCAGAGCTCGGATTTGCACGTTCTTTATATCAACGGGAAGCTGATGAAATTCTCTACACGTTTCTAGGGTCAATCTTGCATTTTGGTTTAGATTAGAGAGAGAAAATATAGAAACACCTCTGGCACGAAATAACAAGCAGAAGTAATGCGTCAACAAACAATTTTAATGCAGCAGACAGTTCGCCGCTTCTGTTAGGTAGCCCGCCGTTTCGCTAGGATCTGCCGCTTCTTCCATAATGAGATGAGTTAAGTGCATTCTGGAGGTGGTTGGGGCAGATTTCGAATTCCTCTCTCTTTTCTCTCTCATTCTTCCTATAAATTGTAAGGAGGGGCTTCTTTCTAACGGTCGAACATTTTTCTGTTTTGCCTCTCCCTTTTTCTCCTCGGGTGAATTTGTGGAGTTCGAACTTCTCATTTGAACTGTAATACTATTCTGACTCTTGGCATTCTGCAGTGTATTGTATCAATCTTTGGAGCAAGTAACACATGTCTGTGGATGATTCTCAACCCTCTCTGTGTTCATTTTTTGCATCCTCCTGGTCTTTTACTGCAGTTTCTGTCATCTGTGCATGATCTTATATCACATTCAAGTGGTCTGTGTTTATTGGAAAAATAAGTGTTCTTCATTCCTCGATGCATCACCTCTATTAGTTTTAGATTTATTTTTATGCATTTTCTTACCTTGTCTCCTTGGCAGATTAGATTAGGTTTTAAAAAGAAAACCCTCTGCATATTTCGTGTGCATCTGAACAAAGGAATAGGAACCAGCCTTCTCTGGAGATTCCTTTCTCACTCTTCAAGTCCCACACTTGGAGAAAGGATTCAATGTTATGCAATCACACTGGATGTTAGTATGATCAACCTAGAAATCTGATCAACATCCAGGGGTGCTGTGATTTTGCACTAACAATTTTGGCACGCCCGGTGGGACAGAGGTCTCATTTCTATTGCAGCAAAGTTGATATGCATCTGCTGCAATTTTCTTGCTTAAAAGGAGCTATTATTTGCATATCTGGCGACTCTAAAAGGAATAATCAACTGGTTTCAGCAGTACAGGCCTAAAAGCTTATGAGAAGAATCACAAGGTCAAGAGTTGGAGAAGAAAAAGTGTCGTTTGAATACTTGCAATTATCTCCAGGAAGAAGGCAAAGAGGAAGAAGGATTCAGAGGTCTCCATCTCCACCAAACAGAACTCTCTCAACTCCTCCACCTGACAGGCCTTTCTTTCAATATACAAGGGTTTTAAGACCAATCAGAATGGCGCAACCAGTGAACCCCTATGTCAACTTCACAGGCAGCAGCCCACTTGCTCTCAATGCACAAAATCCAATCCCAGTAGCAGCATTGAAGAACATTCCATACTTTACTGGAGAAAATCAGACCACTCCTCGTGATCATGTCAAGGACATTGCTAACATTTGTGCAATCCATGAGATTAACGAGATGCAAGTAGCTGTCAAATTGCTGGCATCTTCATTCAAGGGGAAAGCATTGCAATGGTTTAGGAGCCTTGAAGTTGGCTCTATCGCAAACTGGAATCAGCTATGTATTGCACTTCATGATCAATTTGGAGAGAAGGGAGACAACTTGTCTCTTTTGGAGCAGTTGACAACCATCAAGAGAGCCTCCAATGAGCAGCTAACTAACTTCAACTTCAGATTTCAAAGATCTTGGGATAGAATTCCAGTAGCAGTCAGGCCAATAGCAGGAGGTGCTTTTCTATACTACCTTAAAGCTTTAAATTCTGATATTTCTATGTTGATTCAATCTATGGGAGGCACAACTATCCCTGCTGCTTATAGTATTGCCATTAGAGCTGAAAATTGTCTGATTCAAGCTGGCAAGCTAGCTCCTAGGCCTCCAATGCCATTATATCCAAGTTTAGAGAGCCCAAGTACTAGTCAAGCACCTGTCTTAGCTCCTTCTCCCACTCCTAGAAATCAGAGTTCAAATGAAGCTTCCACTTCATCTCCAAGTGCCCCAAATGAGCTTCAAGAAGTCATGAAGCAACTGCAAAATTTAGGTAATGAGCTGGTCACACTCAAGAGACAGCAAGCTCAAGGTTTTAGACCTTCGTATCAGCCTCAAGCTCAACCCAATAGGTAGCCATATCAGCCTCAAAGACCACCTAATCCAGCTGCAAATATGAATCAAACAAGGCCTCCTGCCAATAGACCATTCCAGCCCTATAATCCAAATGCCATATCTGCCTCTAAGGCATTAGTACCAGCACAAAACAACACTGCCCAGGAGTATGATTGGTGTTTTCCATGTAATGAACCCTATAATCAATCCATGTGCTATAATGGTGCTTTAACTCAAGCTTTAATGGTAACAACTACTGGTGTGGAGGGTGAAAGCAATCAAGAAAACAGCCAACAACAAGAAACATTCCAACAACAATCTGCCCCAAATGACACCACATTGGTAAATTGGCAGGTAGAGGATTTCTGTGGTATGAATCAGGCAGTCTCTCAAGGTGTTGCAGCCAACACAAGGTCAAAAAGGAGAAATTTGGGTGAAGAACAGCCATTAGCCCCAGCCAATCCACAACCTTCCATAGCTCCACAAATGATTGGCAAGCAAAACCCAGTTTCAAATGCACAAGGGCAGCCAAGAACATCCCCTAGGCCAACTCAAATGCCAGCTGTTGCTGCCCACATACAAGGAATAAATGTGCAAACCAAAGGACAACAGAGAGATCCTTCATCACCATTCAGTA
Organism: Taxus chinensis; assembly: GCA_019776745.2. Lineage (NCBI taxonomy): Eukaryota > Viridiplantae > Streptophyta > Pinopsida > Cupressales > Taxaceae > Taxus > Taxus chinensis. The sequence goes on from CM034155.1 coordinate 661,245,132, forward strand.
TCATTGATCAGATGAAGAAGACAAACATCAATATATCTCTGTGGGAATCCCTATCCATCCCAGGCCAAAGAGATTTGCTGCAAGCTACTATGAAGGACTGGCCAACTTCGAATCAGCAGGTTCAGAGGCAAGACAAAGTGCTTACAAATGCTGCCCAGCTTGAAGGAAATCATGGAGCACAAGGAGGTAAAATGTTGAATCCCCCCCCTTTTTATGTTTCGTTAATCATTGGAAATCAGCTAGTGCATAATTGCATGATAGACTCCGGGGCAAGTAGCTCAGTAATGCCTAAACAGATAGCTGATCAGTTAGGGCTCCAGTGTGAAATAACATCTAAGGGAGTAGTGCAGCTGGATGGGACAGCAATAGCAACAGTTGGAGTGATTAGAAATTTGAGTCTTACCTTGCATGCATGTCCAAATGTTGTTGTCTTACAAGATGTATCAGTCATAGACCTTCCACCACTCTTTGCCCTATGCTTGTCAAGGGACTTCACAGCCAAGATTGGGGGATATTTGTCCGTTGATTGGTCTCACATGCTATTCAGAACAAGGTATGGAACTAAGGCCACAATTAGATCAGAACCTATTGCAAACTTCCACATTGAGCCCTATACTCCAAGTCAGATTAATGTCAATTGCTCAGCATTTGATCAAGAAGATCACCCTAGCACTGATGAAGCTAACACTAAGGTTGGAAGCATCCCAGATTTGACTCTTGATGAATGGGCAAGCAAGGTGCATGCTTTTGACCCTTATCAAGGAATAGAGGAATCTGAGCTAGGAGTTTATTGTATACACGAAGGAAGTCAACCTATTCCTAGCATCACCAAGCCAAACCTCAAGGATGACAATGAGGTATGGCAACTGTTTTTTGATGGATCGAGGAGTAGACAAGGTGCAGGAGGTGGAGCCATGCTTGTTTCACCTCAAGGAATAAAGCATTATTCAGCTTTTAGATTTCAATTTGCATGCTCCAATAACACTGCTGAATATGAAGCCTTGGTGCAAGGGATGCATTGGGCAATCAAGAAAAAAATAAAGAACTTGCAAGTTTTTGGGGACAGTGAGCTGATTGTAAATCAGGTCAAGGGACAACATGCTACCAAAAATGATCTACTCAGATGCTACAAGAACAGGGTGTGGGACCTCATGGAAGATTTTGAGGGTTTCGGCATCAAGGCCATTCCTAGGAAAGAGAATCAAGCTGCTGACAGGCTTGCAGCAGTAGGGGCAGCCTTTGACATTGTAGAAAACATTCAACAAGACAAGGTACAACCAAACATCCACGTGATTGTGAGGCCTTCAGTGCTGGATAACGATGTCAATTGGCAAGTATTTAAGAATGACCAGTAAATCATCCACTTCTTGTAAGAAGAAGCTGAGTTCTTAGCTAAGAATCAAGAGAAGTTGGAACAACAATATGGTGACCAGGTGATACAGCTGAGAACTGACAAGCTGCCCAAGGGACTTATCACCTTGGAGTCCATTTTTAACCCCAATGATCAGTTTAGAAAGGAGAAAACAAACATTCAGGTCAAGAGGGAAGATTCGGTATCCATCCTGGTAGAAGAGAACAAGCCATTGCAAATTGGAAAGATGACAACTGAGCAAGAAAGGTATGAGTTCATACAGCTTTGTCAAGAATTCCCTGACGTGTTTGCTTGGAGCTATGAAGACTTGAAAGGTTTCAATCCCAACTTAGCTCAGCATACCATCGAATTGGATCCAAATACTAAGCCCATCAGGCAGAAACAGAGACCAGTCAATCCCACACATTGAGCCTCTCATGAGGAAAGAATTGGACAAGCTGATTGAGTCAGCAATCATATTCCCAATCAAGCACTCAAGCTGGGTTGCCAACTTGTTCCGGTCAGGAAGAAGAAGAGGAGAGAAATCAGGTTGTGTGTGGACTTCAGAGACCTCAATAGGGCATCTCTCTCAAGGACCATTATCCACTCCCTTCCATGGAGCAAATATTGCAGGTCGTAGCTGGTTCAGAAAGGTTTCACTACTTGATGGCTACTCAGGCTATAATCAGATTATGGTGAAGGAGGAAGACCAGTTCAAGACAGCCTTCACAACCAAATGGGGCACGTATGCTTACAAGAAGATGCCATTTGGACTATCGAACGCCGGAGCACATTCCAAAGGGCTATGGATATGGCATTCAAAGGGGTTGATCAATAAGATAGTGCTGATATACCTAGATGATATCACTGTCTTCTCAAAAAATGCAGCAGACCACCTTTTTCACCTCAGGCAAGTGTTTTCAGAGGTGTAGAAAGTTTGGAGTGTCTTTGAATCCTAAGAAGTGCATCTTTCTTGCACATGAAGGGAAACTCCTTGGCCATATTGTCTCCAAGGAAGGATTAGCAATTGATCCAGAGAGGGTTGAAGCCATAAGGGCTCTACCATTGCCAAGTCACAAGAAGGCTCTTCAAAGTTTCTGGGAAGGATAAACTTTGTTCGTCCGAGGTTTGTCCCAAATTTTGCAGCCCTTGTCAAGCCCATCACCAAAATGTTAAGAAAAAGCATGGCTTTCAAATGGACGGCAGAAGGCAAGGAGAGTTTTGAAGCAATCAAAGAAGCCATCTCCAAGCACCCACTCTCATCAACCCAGACTTTTCCAAGGATTTCATCCTCTATGCATTTGGAGGTGATGACACTATTTCTGCCATTCTGGTACAACAGAACAAAGATAATGATGAACAGCCCATTGCCTTCTTCAGCCAAAGCCTAGATGACTGTGAATTGAGGTACTCTTTTATTGAAAAACATGTGCTTGCAGTAATCAGAGCTTGAAGAAATTCAAGCATTTAGTCTCAAACAACAAGGTCCAGTTGCTGGTCTCACATGCTGGGGTTAAGGACTTCCTCCTCAACAAGGATTTGAATGAGAAAAGGGCAGGATGGATCACCCGTGTCATGGAGTATGACATTGAGATCAAGATCACCAAGCTGGTAAGAGGGAAAGGATTGTGTGAGCAGCTGCTTCAAACAAAGCCAGACAACCCAGAAGATGAAGAAGAAGAGTTGTCTTGACTATACAGATGATCAAAAATCAGGAAAAGATGATGTGTCCCCCACTCCTGTTGGACTCAGAATATGATACATTTCCTACAAACAGGCCATATGCCCTCCAGAAATGAGCAAAGCGAAGAAAGGAGAAGATACTTCAGGTTGCAGGCTGTTCCATATGCCATCATTGATGGAGTTTTGTTCAAGAAGGATGTGAATGGAGTGCTGCTGAGATGCATTAGCACAGGTCAGATCCAAAGGGTATTGGAAGAGTTTCATGATGGACCAGCTGGTGGCCATTTTGCACCAAGAGTGACAGCTCTAAAATCATGAAGGCTGTTATTATTGGCCTAAAATCTTCAGTGATTGCTATGCATGGATCAAGAGGTGTAAGAATTGTGCATTCTTCACAGGAAAAGAGAGACTTGCTGCCCTTCCATTACATCCAATCTCAGTTGACCAGCCATTCATGCAATGGGGTTTGGACTTCATTGGAGTCATCAATCCCAATTCAAGCCAAGGGCACAAATGGATTTTGACAGCCACAGGACTACTTCACCAGATGGACAGAAGCAGTAGCACTCAAAGAGGCAAATGAGTCTAGCATCTTGACTTTTACGAGGGGATAACTACCAGATTTGGTGTACCTGCTACAATAATCTCTGATAATGCATTGGCATTCATTGGATCTAAGGTGACTGAGTGGGCTGTCAAGAACGGGATCTACCTAAGCACTTCATCTCAAACTATTACCCTCAGGTAATGGCCAGGCCGAGTCTACAAACAAGAACTTGTTGAGGATCATTAGGAGGACTCTTGATGAGAATCAGAGGGCTTGGCATACCAAACTGAAATCAGCCTTATGGGCTGATAGGATCACTCCCAAAAGATCCACAGGGTAATTCTCCATTTAAGCTTGTCTATGGAAGAGAGGCAATCTTGCCCATGTCACTTGAGTTGCCAACATTGGAACTCATGAAGCAGCTGGAGTTGCTTGAATTTGAGCCCATGGAGGTGAGATATGCAGAGTTGATGGAGCTGCAAGAAATCAGAAATCAGGCATCCCAAGCAATGGAAAAGGATCAAGCTTTGATCAAGAAAGACCTTTGATAGAAGGCCAAGGATAGATCTTTTCAAGTTGGAGATCTAGTGTTGAAATGGGATGCAGATCGAGCAAAACCAGGAAGGCATTCAAAATTTGATGCCATTTGGAGTGGCCCATACATGGTCACGGGGCAGTGCAAGAAAGCAAGCAATGCTTTCCAATTGGCCTCATTGGATGGTGAAGAACTACAGATTCCAGTCAATGGAATCTATCTCAAGCGTTGCTTCTAGAGGGAAGTTCACTACCTGTAAATATTAGATTAGATTTTCATTCCTCCAAGTGCTTGTGCACATTGTCCTGTTGTAGTTAGGTTTCAGTTTTCCTAAGTGCTTTGGCACAGGTTTTGTCCATGGAGAGGTTTTTTTGCTACAGTTCAGAGTGTTGTCTTCCTCCTTGCACATTGCAGAGTCAGGCTCGTTTAAGGTTATTGCTTGATGACTCCATGCCCAATGGATCTGCTTCAAAGGCCACTGGTCTTCTACCTAGCAGGCAGGTGACCCCGCTGAGTCGCAAATTGTTATCCAAAATTCACCCCCCAGGGTAAATAAATCAATGTCATGAGAAATAATGTGTGCATCATACCCATAACAATGCTCGGAAAGGGGGGTCATACCAATATAATCAAACATTGTCCCGGTAAAGTAGTATTATAGAAATACTTCACGCAAAAAAATTATAATACAACCATCTCCAACCATACCTTCTACTTCCCCAAAAAATAGTGTTGTGTGTGAAGATAACCCTATATCCATTGTTCACAATCTCTGTGTGTTGTGTCCTATTTGTCTTCTGAGGGTGATGGGTGATAACTAGAGTAACTCTTTACCAACCAAGTAGAAAATAATTATCCTGCCAAAAGGGGGGCTCCTCACCCAAAACCTAAATTAATCTGACAGTGATCATAAACAATTGTTTTTGTTTTTTTAAAAAAAAATTCCATACAATTTGAATACTCACGAAAAAGAAGAACAATTCAACAAATTGTGTGCCTTTCATTATTTATAATTTGGTTGGAAAATAGCGAAAGAAGAAGTGTCCATAATTTGTCATTCTGACAACCAACACATAAATTAATCGTTCCCTCTTACTTAAATATGTGAGCCCTCTGTTGTAATTGTTCGTAATAAAACTCCACCTTGAAATACTTTTCCCTTTCTATTTTGGAAATTGGTGTTTTCTCTAAGGGCTTAGGGCTTCCAATAATCATGTTGGAAAAGTTGTCTTGAAGGTTTTTGACAAGTCATACACTCACGACATCATGGCGTATAGTTTTAGGACCTCCTCCTTGAGACCCTTTCAAGAGAAAGAATCTCTTTCTAACTACATGTATTCTTGTGAAATTACCCCAACAAAAGGTCCTAAAATTGGGCCACTTTGCAGGCTGCTGCACCATGGAATGGAAGGATATGCATAATTTTTCCTTTTTAAGTTTAGGATCAAAAATAGGGTAAAAATTCTTCCCTTCTAAAAATCAATCAACAATTCACCTTGTTTATGCTCATCCTAACTTTTTACCATCCATAATTACACCCCAAAATGTTGAATTTTGGGAATACTCAACTAATTAGTTGAGATTTCCAAATCTACTGAAATCTCGCTTAAAGAAATAAAGAACATAGGACGACAACAAGATGTGGGTTTCTAGGAGAACAGAAAGGGCATCAACCATACATTATTCTTACCTTTTCCTTTTGACCATCTCATGTAAAAATTAATGCATGGATCTACACTGACCCAATTTTATTTTAATTTTTTTTAAAACCTCTATCGATTGAGCTCATCATTTTTCTCTCCAAAAAGTATTTCTATATTTTCAAGTTGGTGGGTTAGTCCTAACCACAAACTTCCAACCTACCAAATAATATTGTCTTGAATTTTTTCCAAGCATGACCAAATGTTCGTGGAGATCTTCTTCCTTATTATCTGGTGAGGAGTACAACCTCTCATTCTCACTAAACTTCCTACTCTGTAGGAAAAAGGCTGGCTGCCTACATAAAGAACTACACCAATACCCAAACCACAAGACAATCACACTCTAATATGAAGGGCATGAGGGAGAAAGAGAAATACGAAGAAGCCACAAATTGGACAAGTTATCATAACTCCAAATTGATCCTTTATATCCCGACATCATGTGCGCCATCATGGCCATATATAAATTCCCTTCCATGTTAAGGATCTTAAATGGAGCTGCCTGCAAAAGTTTGCAATCCAGGGGGGAATAGACCTCATCCGTTTCAGCGAGAAAAAAAAAATACACCGAGACGGGAAAAAGAAGACTACGAGGAATAAAAAGGAAGTTGGTGAAGTGGGAAAGGGGAAAGACCCCCGTGGTGGGGGTGGTGGCCAATCCTGTTTAGAGTTGTATCTTCTCCTCAAGATGATGAACCTGACGGCATTGGACCCAATTGATGCTGCTAAGATACAAAAAATCTCTGTAAGTCCAAAATTATCATTTGCCACTCTCGTAGAATAGAAAATATAGAGACTATGTCTCCATGATGCCAAGTAACCATCATTAAGGTGCCTCAATGCTCCTCCCATGTCTGTTTTAAATCAATATGTAATCAAAAAAATACTAGCAAAAAATCCTCAATTGTGTATTGAAGAGATGGTTTCATGCATGACTAATTGCAGTAGGTGCATTATGAGGTGAATGCATCACCAAAACTCATAGTGCCCATAGTGACATCTGAAGGTTGTCGTGTGAATGTCTGCATGATGAACCTGAATATGATGGTATCCTGATCGAAGATCAATCTTCAAAAAATAGATAGCTCCATGCAACTCATCTAATAGCTCAGCTATGCAAGGAATGTGATACATGTTCTTGATAGTCTTATTCTTTAGAGAATGGTAATCAATGCACTCCTCATGGTCCTATCCTTCTTCTTCCCAATACAACTGAAGAAGCAAAAGGGCTAGAACTAAGGGGTGGGGGGGAGGATATGTCCCATACCCAGAGATTCTATAATGGACCTTCTCTCTATCTCATCCTTGAATTTCTTAGGATGGAGATAAGGCATAGTAATAATGGGCTTGGGGGCCCTCCTCTACCTCTATGACATGTTCAAATCCCCTGTCTGGCAGTCTAACCTGGAGGAATTCACCAAACCTGGTCCATCGTTCCAGCAACTACATAACTGGATATCCACATGAAAAGGGTTTTCCCACTATCTGAAGAAGATTTCGGATGAAATGACGCATTGTGATGCCCATGAACCTCTCCAGCCTGACAAGGGCCCCATCATATGTGCTCAAACACTCTAGGCCAACCATCAAATATCCCTAAGCACAATCTTCTTCCCATTCGCCATAACTCTAACTCCATCCTCCTTAAATCCTGTACATACCTACCAAGGGACTATCATCCATTACATCCCAGAATGTTATCAAATCTCACCAAGCCACTACATAGAAATCCTCAGTCAATTTATTCGCCCCATCAGGATGACTAACTTAGAATCCTCTAGTAAAACTCATAGTAATCCATATGCACTCGTACATAAACCCCTCAATTGCAATCACCTATAATCTCATGAGCTTGCAACCAGCCCCTCAGCATCTATGAAGTTGTGTGTAAGCTCTATTGTCTATCAAAACAAACAACTCGGTAGCCCTTAATTACTCCTTTAGCTAAAGGGGTGATACATAGAGACTCCTAAAAAATGGGCATATTGACATTTGATAAATCCAATGCCTCATCTTCTCCCAAACTCTATTTGAGTGTTTCCCCCTCAGTACATCATGACCGTTGTCACTCTTCCCTCTGAATTTGTATCTTGTAAGTTCTCATAATCCACATATGAAACCACCTCAATGAGTTGTAACCTTGCCTTTACCAAGGCAGTGTTTTCCAGGCTCCCAAGGATCCTTACACAGAGAATCAAACATTCTTCCTACTCAACTCATTACGAGTATCTATCTTGGTCCATCCGAGGAGGGGGGTATGACTCTTCTACTGAATAGTAAGGACTGAAATGGTTTAGGAGCTCAATGGGAAACTTCTTATTGGCTAATAAGAAGTGGGGGATGTGTTCAAATCTAATGTCATCTGAATGACATCATAAAACATCCTAGGATTAAGAGCCTTGACAATCCTCTCACTCCTTTCTTGAAGCCCCCTATGAATAACATTACTACACTTTTCTCGGAATATCTAGAACCATCAGTTTTATGCATTGAAATTCCTTGTCTAGGCATCAATATGTCCACTCTGGCAGAGTTGTGCAAAATATCTTTTGTATAGCTCCACATCCTTGCAATCAATATCACAATAAATATCTCACTAAAATCCCTGTTAGGACATAGAAGATCATGGTTCTATGTAACCAGCCTATGATGACACACATCATATGTTACTTCCCTCAAAGTGTAGAGTGGTGAACTGAATAGCCTCCTACTCTTGCATAGGCTTAAGGGTAAGAGTACGTGTCAAGCTTATAAATATAAGCTTTGGCACTGATCTTTCCATTACCTATTGTGGTTGTGATCTAGGCCTCCTATCCTATCTAGCTCTCAAAAACTATGTCTCCTCTCTACACAATACTACTGCAGAACGGGAAAAACATATCTCACATGATGTGGTAAATTCCTCCACTCATCACTAGCTACCATAACAGTTTCATGGAACTCCACTCCCTCAAGTGGATCTTCAACCGCCGGTGAGTCCATCTCTAGGAAATAAACTAAGTTTCACATGCCTATCTACTGTTTGGGTAGGTATTCATATCATTTGTATGAGTGTTCCTCCTCTCAGTGGCAAGGAGATAACCCTCACCTACCAATCTCCAAAGGTGATCTATTGTGCCTCTTATGACTGCTGGAAAACCGATATGGATCTATCTCTCCTATCAATCTATCTCTTGGCCTATCCAAGGCCAACCTATCCAGAGTAGTGCCCAAATGTTCCATGGACTGAATCATTGCGTTGTTAGGTGGGATACCATAGTCATAAAACATTCTCTAGTCTAGTTCCACTTGGTTACAATCGGGGAGGGATATGATGAGCTTCATGTCTATCACCCCATGCCTTGCATAACTGTAACACTTGTTTGTAGACTATCCTCTTGTTGTAACTACGGTCTACGTGTGTAATATCTATGTGGACAACAATCTCTCATTGGTTGCATAGAATCAAACTCAGAAACCCTACAAAAGGCTGGTAGGATAATGTTGCTTCTCGTGGGTATTTTTTATATTCCTTCTCTCAGCATGCTAGGAGAGGTACACTATGTTGATACCACTGAAAGAATCCCTCTTATGCTACCGCTCGTTTTCTGATGGATTTGGGCTTGTATCCTTTCTTACAAACGTTAGATAACAACAGATAAAGCATATATATGAAAGAGTACATAGATAACACAGTATGGAACCCAAAATAATGATTTTCCAATATCAGATAAGAGGGTTTTTCAATATGAATCAGAACTCATATGTTGTTGGTATGTTTATGATAGCCTATGATTACAATGGAATTTCATATTATTATCTCAAATAAGAACAATGGCATACCCAAAAATTAAGGGAAACTCCTTATAAATAGAAATATGTTTTGATTCCCTAGTCATATCCCTATTAGAGAAAAGCTTACATTGTCTTAGAATCCCTCATAAAACCCACAACATATTGTCCACACCCTTCTGCCCTAGACGGCTCCTTTTTTGGTTGGTATTCTTCCCTTCCCCCCAACTTTGATCCACAATAATGTTTCTCATAATGTGGTCCCAAAATTGATATAAAATATTTTGAAAACTTGATTATGTAATACCTTTCACCCCCTTGCCTCACATAATATGAATTCCCCTTCGTATAATATAGGTTTTTCATCCCAAAATAAAAGTATCCAATCTAGGGTTTCCATCCCATATGGATTTCTAAAAAGAGGGATTCTCATCGTCACTAGTTTGATCTCAAGCGTTGCTATCTACATGTGCAAATCTGTTTTTTTTTGAAAAATGACATAATGCCCCACAAGAAATGAAAGAGAAAATATATAAATTCCAATGAACCAACCATGGATTCAACTCCTCTTAATCTCATGTTAATGAACTTTTAGGTCTCCAATATGGGTTATCCCCCTTTGGAAAAATAGTATTTTATTTCACTTTATATTTGGCACGTTTATTTAATAAAGTCACTTCAACTTTATTAAGTCACTTTAATATTATAAAGTCACTTGAATAATACAAGACACAAAGTGAGCTCAAGTGCTAAACCATGATTTTCTTCTGCAAAGCATTTCCATTCCATCTCTATTATCCTACGAGAATTGGGTAATACGCATTTGAATAACCAAGTGATCTCTATGCAGAGAGGGACATTACAGGGCTTGTAGATGGTTAAGCCTCTTTTCTCATGCAGAAGTATTTTCAATGCTCATTGTATGTCAAGTGTCCAAAACCCTGGGGTTCTTGTCGAAGGGGGAGAGAGGGTGGTCAAAACCATGAAGAATGATGTGAGTGTTGGTTGTTGTGTTTCCATCACAGTTTGCAAGTGGTTTGTCATAATGAATCAAGGGGAGATTGTTGAACCACCCTAGTCATATTTGTGTTGTCATTCATGTCAAGTGGCATGATGGAAAGTAGTGAAAGTTAACTGAGGCTCTATAAGGGACCATGAAGGTGATTGGTAGTTTCTTGTGAATGATGTTGACGCTTTGAAGATATGTCCTGATGGTTTTATGCTCTAATCAAAGGCATTTGTTTGGTGAGGAAGAATCCATTGAATCTTGGACATGGTGTTATGCGGTTCATTTTCTAGTGTTAAATATAATGTTTTCCAACAAGTTAATAACTCTTAGGTGGTGTCCAAGTATTTGGTGGAAGTTTGCAGTTGAAACTGATCATTTCGTCTTGTTTCTAGAGCCTGATGAGTGTAAAAGGTGGTATAGGTCATGGGAGGTAATATAAGCATGATCAAATTAAAATGTTGTTTAGGGCATGTTTGATCTAAAATAAGGTTAGAATCTTGGAGGCAAATTCAAAAGCTATCTAAAGTTGACTTTGATACCTGATATTGTAGGTTGATGCAAATGAGATAGTTTGGATAGGTACAAACAAATCTAGGCTATCCAACACAAGGAATGAGTATAAGCGATGTATTTAGTGCTTCACGCAAAATTTATCAAGTTCTGAGATGATATGTTGAAAGTTATCCTAGTTTCTCAAAACAGATTTTTGAAAAGTGCATAATAAGTGTTTGGCTTCTTAGCAGTCAAGAAAAAATATAGTTCTTCCTTAAGATAAATCATAGAAGGAATTTTGTAGAGGATTTCAATATTGAAGTGTGGCAAAAAAGTTTTAGGTGCAATGGACAAGTTTAAGAAAGTTACGAGCATGTCTTTTTCTAATGTTTATCTCTCTCCAGGGTTTCTTCCTTGAGTTGATAGAGCTAAACATTAAGTTTCCAGACTCTAAATGATTGGTTCAACTATGTTCAATCCTCAGAAGGATAGAACACCTTTTCCAAGTCACAATGTTGACCCCACAATATATCAGATAGGAGCAAGGCGTGTAGCTGGAGCCACCAATGTTTTATGATACATGTCTGAATGCTTTCTTCAAGTGACTACATGTTGTAAACAAAATGTGTCTTCTGGTGCTCATTTGGTCTTCTTAGCTTTAAATCCGTTCTTCAAAGATGTTGGAGCAAACTTGAAACTTGGAGGATGCATGGTAAGGGTCAAAAGTTAATTCTTAAAGGAACCATGTATGGTTGTGCAAAAGACAGAGTCTGCATTCAAAGATAATGAATTTCTCTGAAAAGGTGTTGGTAGTAATTCCAATATGCCCCAAAGGATTCTAAATAATTTACTCAAGCCTCAACATGCACTATTACAAAACTGGAATCATCTTACTTTGATCTAGAATGCACTGTCAGGGTCTGTATCACACTGTACATTATGGTTGTGGCTGTGGCTGTGGCTGGGGACAGCCATAGCCACATCCATAGCAATAGCCATACTATTGATGAGAATATCAATTCATTGTACTCTAATTTGAAGATCAATAATGAAAGGTTCTGAGTATATCTTGTTTTCCTACTATGTATGCATTTCATGATGAACTATATTTAATGATGATCAAGCTTAATGTTTGTATTTTATGAGGTTGTATGTTTGATGTTTGAAATTGAAAAGAGAAAGGTATAATAAAGAATTGATCTACCCCCCCTCTCTGTCCTTTATCAGTTCTGAAAAACTCTTCCAAAGGCGACTGAAACCCTTCGAGAAAATTCCACTTTGTAGAAAGACTCTTGTGCTAGACTGATGGACAATTTTCCACTTTTTCACACCCCAAAATATATTCTTTGATTGTTTCACTATGAAGTAGGCTCTTTAAATGTGACAACAACATTTTAGGGTAAATTTGTGAGTAAAAGTAGAGTATACTGTGTGATAAGGATATATATAAATGACAAATATTACACATATTTATATGAGAACATAACTTGAATTCAAAATATCTCTTATAGGTTGACATAAAATGTGGTTGATGTAGTCCATTGGTAAAAAGGTTTTCCGAGATGACATCGAATATTATCATATGCATGATTTAGCAAAAAATTGATTCATACAATTTACTTGTACCATCAAATCCCTCTCCAAACCTCCCACAACTGACATAAACAACTCCTTAGCATTAATCACATCCAATTATGTGAAAGAAAGAAAAAATCCACCACAAGAGATTGATTCAAGTATGTCCTCATCCCCGAGCTGTTAATCCGACCCAACTTTCTTAGGAATGCAACTATATCTATCCTCATTTAAAGCCACATGAATTCGTTGTTCATAAATCATGTCCAAAACCTCATTAAAAGTTTTCAATACTAGTGGCTCCACAATTTCCACCCAATTTCAAGTATACACAACCTTTTTTCCTTCTGTAGTTGGATAAACCCTTTTCATTGATGAAGAGGTGACAATTCTTTCTAATCCTCATATGCCTCATGTGTAGGAGTGATTCCAATATCTTATTCCCAACTGTACATGCCACTACCATCTTTCATCTTAGACTCGTCATCCTGATCTTCTCTAAATTGTAGTTCCTATCCTTATTTTCCCCTCTCGTGTCTATCTATACATCCTTTGTAGCCTCTAATATGTCATCAACCTTAAGAAATTATGGTGATAAAATTTGTGATCTTTGGGGGACAGCCACAACCAGTTATGATCTTTAGGGGACAGTCACAACCATAGCCACAACCATATCTTGAGTTAATAGGCTAAACATCAGTTTCCAGACTCTAAATCATTGGTTCAATTATGTTCACTCCTTAGAAGGAAATAAAACCTTTTCCAAAATCAAAATGTTGACCCCAAATATATCAAATAGGAGCAAGGCATGTAGTTGGAGCCACCAATGTTTATGATACATGCCTAAATGCTTTTCTTCAAGTGACTGCATGTTGTAACAAAATGTGTCTTCAGGTGCTCATTTTGTCTTCTTAGCTTAGATCCTTCATCAAATATGTTGAAGCAAACTTGAAACTTGGAGATGCAAGTAAGGTCAAAATTTGATTCTTAAAGGAACCATGTATGGTTGTCCAAAAGACAGAGTCTGCATTCAAAGAAAATGAATTGCTCTAAAAGGCGTTGGTAGTTATTCCAATATGCCCAAAGGATTCTAAATAATTTACTCAAGCCTCAACATGCACTATTACAGAACTGGAATCATCTTACTTTGATCTAGAATGCACTGTTAGGGTCCATATCACACTGTACACTGTTATTCTTGATTGGTGGGATCAAATGAAGCCATTTCATGGTGTTTAATTTTTTGGGAATGTTGGAAGTTGGTCTCAGAAAGACTTAGAAGATGTAAATTTAAAATTCCATCATGCTTTGAGCTTGAAAAACAATTTAATGTGGTCTCAGGTATGTACAATTTTTCCATAAACTGGTTCTAGGGTTTGAAACCCTTTTTGGTCAAATCTCGTCATTTGTTCAACAAAAATCCTTGAAAATTTGTGAAGACCTCTATCTTGAAGGAAAAAATCATTTACAAAATATTTTTTTCATTTTCATCAAGTGCACGATGAAAAATTATTGACAAAGTTTTTGAATCTCATGGGGACAGTGTGTAGGGTCTGAGTTGGGTATTTTTGAGTTCATTTTCTTTATTAATCTCAAAATAGAATCTCCCTCAACCTTTCACTTAGCTTGTTCATGGTCTAACTAATTTAAAGGACCACTTGCAATGTCTTGATAGTAAAATTCACTTGTAACAGTGATGAACTAGTACAGAAGCATATTCCAATTACAATTTTAGTATGGAAGGTGAATGAAATCTTCATGTCAAGCCTCCAAATCCTGAGAGAGGAATCAAGAAACATGGGAAGATTGTTTCTCTTGCATGAAAATTAAATGTTGCATAACAGGGTCAGTGTCACAATTGACAGTATGGATGATTTAGTCAAGAAACCGCAATATCTTTGTCAATGTCAATGTTTCTCTAAAATTGTTTTGTCTCAAAGTCCTTGGCTATCTTGGATATTAGTTGAAGGCTTATGATATTGTTCCACCATGCTCTAGCAAGTAAGTGGATTATGTACCTCAAAGTAAACTTAGTTTGGTTAGTTCAAAACAAAGAAGTTGTTTGAGTTCAAAAAGACATGTTAAGGTACAAATTCGCAGTCTCTTAAGGAAGCATAAGGGTCTAGGTTGAAGCAAATGAGTTTTTTGAAAATGTATAAAGGTTCATAAATAGTTAAAAACTCATAAAACAGTCCCCTAACTTGTTGTGAAAAGATGGAAAGACATATTTGTCTTTATTATGAAAAGTCAAGTGTCAAAGGAATCTTGAACTTACTTGGTGAATATGGAGAGACTGATATGGCTCAAACAATGAAAATTATTGTAAGGCATGAAAAATGAAAAGGTTGTGTAAGATGAAGATTCAAGTGGATGGTGTACAAAAGGAAGATGATTTAGTCTTGTAAAATGTTGATGAAAAATTCCCTTTATCTTCCATTGCAGAAAATTTTTTTGCAAACCAAAACCCCTTGGGCTTAGCCCAAAATCCGTGGAATTCTTTTCTAGGTTCATATAATTTTGTAGTGGAAAAAATATGATGAAGTCTCTGCAATAACAAGTTGATGAAAGAGAGCAGTCTTGATGTTTTGTTGTTGAATGTTATTGTCACAACATATTGATGTCAGTACAATATTTATGAGATGTTAATTGTATATTGTAGACTGTTGATGAGAAGATTAATTCATTGTTTTCCTACTATATATGCATTTCATGATGAACTATATTTAATGTTGATCAAGCTTAATGTTTGTAGTTTATGAGGTTGTATGTTTGACGTTTGAAATTGAAAAGAGAAAGGTTTTATAAAGAATTTATTTACACCCCCCTCTCAGTCCTTTGTCAGTTCTGACAAACTCTTCCAAATGTGTCTAAAACCCTTTGAGAAAATTCCACTTTGTAGAAAGACTCTTGTGCTACACTGATGACAATTTTCCACTTTCTCACACCCCCAAAAATATTCTTTGATTTTTTCACCATGAAGTAGGCTCTTTCAATATGACAACAAAATTTAAGGGTAATTTTTTGAGTAAAAGTAGAGTATATTGTGTGATAAGGATATAGATAAATGACAAATATTACACATATTTATATGAGAACATAACTTGAAGTCAAAATCTCTCTTATAGGATGACATAAAATGTGGTTGATGTAGTCCATTGGTAAAAAGGTTTTATGAGATGACATCAACTATTATCATATGCATGATTTTAGCACAAATCTAATTCATACAATTTACTTGTACCATCAAATCCCTCTGCAAACCTCCAATAGATGACATAAACAACTCTTTAGCATTAATCACATCCAATTCTGTGAAAGGAAGAAAAAATCCACCACAAGAGATTGAGTCAAATATGTCCTCATCCCCGAGCTGTTTATCCCACCCAACTTTCTTAGGAATGTAACTATCTCCATCCTCATTTACAGCCATATGAAGCCATTGTACATGCCACCACCATCTTTCATCTTAGCCTTGCCACCCCGATCTTCTCCAAATTGTAGTTCCTATCCTTATTTGCCCCTCCTGTGTCTGTCTATACATCCTCTGTAGCCATCTAAAATGTCATCAACCTTAAGAAATTATGGGTGGTAGAAGTTGTGATCTTTGGGACACACACACACACACACACACCCACACAACACACACCACACCACACACACACAACACACAACACACACACAACACCACACACACACACAACACACACACACACACACACACACCACCTTACACACACACCCCCACCCACATGCACACACACACACCACACACAGATACGCACACGCTTCACACGCACCCCACACCCATTCCCACACACACGCCCCACACACACTCTCACGCCCACACACACCCACTTCACTCACACACACACACCCCAACCACACCCACTCCACCCACCGCCCCTTCACACCACGCGACTCACACACACACACACTCAACACGTACCCCCCACACCCACACGCCACACCCACGCACCGCACACACACTCACCCGCACACGCACACTGCAACTCACACATGCACTCGCACCTCACATGCACCCACGCACACACACTCGCACGCACGCACGCACACACACGCACATTGGCACGCACTCCCACACGCACACGTGCACGCCACGTCAACACACACCCACACGCACACACACACACACATGCAACGCACACAACCGCACGCACACACCCACACGCCACACCCACGCACACCACAACGCACGCACAACACCCTCACCACACACATTGCACACACACATCACACACACACCCACCGAACGCAAACGCACTCACCACTCACACGCAACACTCACACTTCGACTCACATACACACACACAGACCCGCTTTCACCCGCCACACATTCCACACACCGCCACGCACTCACGCACACACCAATGCACCCCCACACCACACGCACATGCCCACCACGCCACGCATTCCCGCACACGCATGCACACACAATGCACACGCACGCACGCTACGCCGCCCACATCCACTTCACTCACAACACAAGCGCACGCATGCAACGCACATGCACGCGCACGCAACACACACACGCACACACACACACACACAGACGCATGAACACATGCACACTCACACACGCACACACAACCCACACACACATACACCCGTCATGACATGCCCACACGCACACCCCGGACACACACACAACACAACGCCCACCCTCACCACATCCCATCCCGCAAACCCAACCCACACACACCACACATGCCGACACGCTCACACACCGCACACATTCACACCATGCCCACACACTCCCACACACGCACACACACTTCACCCACCCCTACCCACACCATCACATCCCAACACCACACACACACAACTGCCACACACACCTAACGCACCCTCACACACACCCACACACTCACATATCACATGCACACGCACACACACACACTCCATCGGCCGCACACTGAATGAGCACATGCCCACTCACAGGTCTCCCGACTCACACGCCCAACTTCTACACCTGGTACACACACGCACAACTCACACTCACACACTCACACACACTCACACACAACATTCACACACACTCTACACGCCATACTTACGCACACACTCACACCCACTCACACACAC
>CM034155.1:661263397-661446287 GCA_019776745.2 Taxus chinensis
ACGGAGCGCAATAGCCTCATACGGGGCTCAAAATAATTAAATACAAATTTCCCGCAGACAAATCCTGGCGACAGAATAAAACAATTTTGGGCATCTGGGTATTTGGCGAAAAGGGCTAATATGGCTCTTTAGGATTATCTTGACGCAATACAGGAACTTTCAGGCAATAAAGACAACAAATGACCCATTATTTTAAAAGTACGAAAATTTTTCGGATAGGGTAGTCGCAGATTTCAGGGTGAAATCTAAGTGACACCACTCCTTGTTTTAGTTGTTCCCTTGATGGTTTACCCAAGGAGATGACTTGGACACTGTAATCATCATTAGTTATATCTCTTCTTGTCTTCCCCTCGAAAGGAGTTACAATTTCCAGCGTTCTTGCCCCAGATAAATCAATGGTGGTCCTTGTGATGGTTCTAACCTTCTTTGGGGCTCTTCCTGTCTTTGGAAAAGACAGAGCAGCAAGATCAACTGCTTGTATAGGGATGGCAATTTCTTCATTTGACATTAATTTACTGATCAAACCCTCTTTCAAACCTGTTTCAGTCTTAGTTTCCCGCAATTTTTGCTGGGGTTTTTCTGGCACAACTACAATCTGCTTAGACATTTCCTGCTCCTTATGTTCCACTGAACCTGTCTTTTCTGGAGCATTCATTTCCTCTAGATGCTTCTTTTCTTGCTCTGGAACCTCAGATTGGTCGTCCCTAGCCTGATCTGCATCTATTTTCAAAAGGAGCTCTTTTACTGTCTCATCAGTTGAATCCATAGTGGCGTGAATCTCTTCCTTTTCATCCATCTGTATTATAGTTTGAACAATGGGTTCTTCTTCTCCTAAAACTGGCTGAGTCATGAAACTACTATCTTCTTGCCCTAATGACACTTCAGGCAATGTTATGACAAGCTGCTCGACTGGAATTGGATCAGCACTTCCTATTAACAACTGTGATTCTTTACTAACAATAATCTCCTCATTATTAATTTCATCCTGTGTCATTTTCAATCTGTCTTCAAAAGACATCTTTCTTTCCTGGTGAATGACATCACTCTCAGCAACCTTGACAGGAACTGGCAAAATATCCTTTATCATCAATTCAGCACTAGCACTCTTCAACAATTCTGATTCACTTGACCCTAATAATAAATGTTCTGTGAAAGATGTTTCTGTAATTTGAACCTTCTCATCAATTGTCAGCATATGAGAATCTACTTCTGATCCCTTATCTTTTTCAACATTACTTATTGGTGTTAGCAATGGCTCCTCTGTAGATGACTTGAGCTTATCCAACATAGATAATTCCCCGATATCATCTAAATCAATTACCTTAGTTTACAAATTTTCAGATTTGTGCATTGTTTCAACTAGAGGTACATTGATATCTCTAATAAGTAGAGCTTCAGGGATGTTCATACCTGGGGTCACAAATTGGCTATCCACAGGATTGACTGCAATATCCCCCTGAGGAACTGAACTCTGAGTGCACCTTACCTCTTTCTCCACGGAGAAAGAATGAGGGATCAAAGGACTTGACCGCTCAATACCTGGCACTGGTGTATCCTGCTTCTTCTGGACACTATTAGTTCTTTCCACCCTTGGGGGATCAATTACCCCATCTCTATGCTTGAACTTCTTTGGAGTGTGATCACCTACCCTCACCTGGACTCACTGGCGATCAATTTTGGGCTTTTTGGGTGCACTCTCAAACATCATCGATTCCGGTGGTGCTCTCTTTTCCTCTTTGTGTTGCCTGGGCAGAATATGCCCACTTGCAATGGCAGCACTCATTAAATTTTCGGTATTATGTTGCTCTGGCACAACATTTGGGAGGACCACATGCGAAGCCAAACCCTTTCCTTTTGCTTGGAGTGGCACTGCAGAAGTAATTGGGGCATTCGCCATGGACTTCAAGAGCATTTTTTCAGTTTTCTGCCTGAGGGCAGACATAGAAGTGCCAGTCTCACTTGTAGCCGTTGTCCATTCATCAATCATCCCATCAGTGGGCCTCCTGGGGGGCAATAAAGGAGCTTTTCCTCCTAATGGATCAATCTTATCAGCTCCCTCCCTCAAAGGTGGGAGATCATTCTCCAAGTTTCCCAGACCCCTGAAATGATTTAGAATCTTTGTGTTCTGTATTGATAGGTCAATGTTTTTCTGGGCCAACCAGTCCATCGTTCTCCTCATGACATCTGTTATCCTTATATAAGCATCGTCAGATTCTTCCTCATCCCAACTTGGGGGAGCTATGGGTTGCCCTTCCACTTTCTGATCAATGTAAAATTTTCTCACCGTGTTCAAATCATCCACAACTCCCTCTGGGATGACTGCAATTTTGAAATCCACAACCTGTGACAAAGTCATCCTTGAGAAATCCCTCAACCTGACATCTTTTTCATCCCTGCAATTCATCCAATAATCCTCAAAGTGAGGCTCGTGCTCAAAGGTGTTAGGAACATTGCTGAAAACCCATCGAATGTCTTAATTAGGCCTAGCTACAAAAGTCTCCATGGCCAAGCTTTTCATTTCTTCTCCAATCAATCTGGCTTTCATGATGGGAGGGCAAGAAAACCTTCCAATTCTGATAGGGAATTTTACATTAGTCTTACGTCTCCCAGCAATTAGCTTATGCACATGCACCAATTGCTTTGCCAATTCACATAAACATAGTTTGTTGTCCACAAATCTAGGCAATTTAAAAGGCTTTCCTTCAAAGCCACTAACCCTGATGTAGGTGAACTTCTTGTACTGAATGAAGTAGCACCCATATTCCATGATCACTTGCCTTGCATACTCAGAAATTCTATATTGCCCCCACTCTGGCTTAAATAAGCAGATGATTGGTGCAATGAAGGCATCATTTATCAGTCTGACATTTCCACTCAGATAAGTTGACTGCAATTGAGGGAAAATCTCATGCATTGGGCAATTCTTAACATCAGCTTGTGGTGACAAAGCAGGAAAACGCCTATGTGCTGCAACATTATATACCAGGTACGTCATCATATAAAATTTGAACTCTGTATTATCCCCCATCTCAATTCTTGCTGCTAGAGTAGCCATATGGCTATGAATTGCCTCTGAAATAAAGGTTGCCCAACAAATATTTCCTTTTCTCTCTAGAATGATCCATATATAAGTGGACATCCATTCTTTAAACTCATTCCCAGTTTCCAGTCCGGCCATTCGACTCAGAAGAACAATGATGTCCTCCACCTCTTCAACGAATTGAGCCCTAACCAATCTCTTAGGGATTTTAGCAGTTGCCTTTCTACCCGTGAGGAGCCACTTTGTGTTTATCATTCTTGCAAATTCTTTTTTCTTTTCTTCATAATCCGCCTGGGCAAGCTTGATGCCAATGGTAATGGGATTTGCAATTACAGGTAATTTGAGTACTGCCCTGATAGCTGCCGGCGTCAATGTTAATACCGCATTCCCACTTCCGTCCAATACTTTGTTATCCCCATTTTGAGTTCTCGACAAAATGATTGGATAACCCCTACAAAATTTTCGAAGTGATTTTGCATTATGGCCTCTTTTAAAGAAAATCGGGTTTTCGGGTGTTACCAACAACTCGACATACCTAAGTTTAAACCTGCTTTGTGTCACGTGACCTCCGAAATCCGAAACCCACCTTGTATTGAGAAGACCCTTTGTATTCGGGTTTTCGGAACCCCAAAGCATCGGGACATCCATGATCCAAAACATGTTTTATGCGCCATGTTCTCCGATTCCCGAAGTCCGCTCAATCCTTTGTATTCGGGTTTTCGGGGCTATGTAGCACCTAAGCACTTCATGTTTTGTGCTCTATGTTTTCCGAAACCCGAAACCCAGAATGCACTAAATCTCTTCGTTGCGGGTTTTTGGACCCCTCCAACATGCTGACATGGCATTCATGCCGAATGGTCGGTGAGTTGGCACGTGCCGGGCTGAAGCGTATTTATTACTAATTTTCTTATAAATACATGGATTTCCACGTCATTCTTACCATTCATATTTTTAATTCGTGGATTTTTCACATGCTCTTCCGCTTTCAAAACCCGCAAACTCGCATTGCCCGATTGGATCGTTTGTTTTTGATCTTACATGTCTCGAATTGAAGGTATTCTTATTTCCTTCTTTATTCTTGATTTTTATGGATCGATTGCGCGCATTTTCTTCCCAATTTCTTGCCAGTTGTTGAAGGTTTTCTTCCCTTCTTCTTTCTGTGTTGTTTTGGAAAGGGTTTTGGGTTTTTAGGGTTTATTTTCTTTTTGAGACTATCAATTGATGTCGTTTCTTCCAAAATTCTAATTATATGCATGATGTATGGAATATGAATAACAAAAAAGAAAGGAAGTTGTATATGTGGAAATACAGGAAAGACTTTGTTTTTGCTTCTCGGTTTTTGAAGATTGTTTTGCAGATTCAAAGGCCCAGAGTATAAAGGAAGCTTGAAGTATCGGGGTTTCTCAACATTCTGACCTCAAAAGTAAGTGTCGGGAATCTCCGAAGTTCCGTCATCAAAAGTGGGCGCCGGATTTCCTCCCATTTCCGCCATTGATAGTGAGTGCCGGGTTTCCGCCAGTTTCCGTCATTGAAAAGCAAGTGTCGGGCTTTGCCAAAGTTCCGACAGATCAAACTTGTCAGGTTCTCAGGGTTTTCCGACATCCTCTTCAGCGTGTCAGGTTCTTCTCTTCTTCTAGTGCATTAAGTCAATTGGGATTTCCAGTTTGAACAGCATCACCTGAGTTCCGAGTCTTTCTCCCTCCACATTCTTCATGTCGGACCCTGGTTCATCTCAGGAGAAGGCCGAGAAGTCTAGTAGGATGAAGTACAAATTTAAGAAACCAGAATCCCCATCATATATTGATTGTAATTATGATATCAGGGATACTGAACTTGGCAACATAGATATGGACGACTTTTGGAATAGGGTGAAGAGTTCTTCTCAAACCCCATGGATGATGGCTTTAGCTAACAGTGGCTTGCCCCTTGCAGCAGGCTTTCCCATGTCTGCCCAATGTCTAGAGTTTGTTTTGGCTTGTGCATCCAGTTACGACTCGGCTTCTCGTTCAGTAAGGAATCAGGCTGGTGAGGTAGTTATCAAACTAGATGGAGCTTATTTTGATGATCTCCTGAAACTACCTAATTTTGAGGAGTGTGGGGACCTAGACATCAAGTCGGCTCAGAAGGCCTGGGACAGTAACCAGGAAAATTGCATTAAGGATGTCAATAAGAAGTTCTTGGTCAAGGAAAAACCAATAATATCTAGATTTCCAAGAACTATTCCTAGATGTGATTTCATACAAGAAATCAATGACATTATCACCCTGCTGAGCCGGGTTTTTGGCTTGCCGGAATCAAATTTATTTCATGGATGGATGTATCAGTTTATGGTCACCATCAAGAAGAACCAGCAAGGGATTGACTGGGGAACCCTTATCAGTAATGAGATTGACTCTCAGATGACGACGGTCTTATCGACCGGAAAGTTTTATATGTTCTCATATGTGGCCTATGCAGCAGCTGGAATGAGGAGCTATCCCGGACTGGATACTAAAGGAAGCAGAATGACAAACCCAGTGTATAAGTATTATCCTCAAATAACAAAGAAGGGGTCCAAGGATCATTTTAGGAGGGTAAATGACGCCTTTTTCTACGAGAACATCTTCCAGCTGAACCCAGGGCTAAGAAAGACAAGGGTATCAGACGAAGCTTGGACTGAGGTATCTAAATGGGGATGTATCTTCTTACAGTTCAAGAAGTTTACCTACCTTCGAACGGTCATGTACTCAGGAGAGCCTTTCCGTCTGCCTCGCTATCCAGGGGATAGATTGATACTAATAGAATTGGTCAGACAGCTATTGGATTTTCACAAATTCCAACAGAGCAAGCATAAGGCAGCAGTATCCTTCCCAATTTCTATTGGGAGATATACTTGCTCAACAGTGGCAAAGGCCAAAAATGTTGAATGTGAACTCCAGGAGAAATTAAAGAAGCATATGAAGTCTCAGGATGGTTTTGACATCCAAGGAGTACTTAGAACCTATGGAGCCCTACATCTGCACATGCCTGACATTGAGGATATCTGGGTGGATCTGCGTAACGAAGTTGCAGTTCACAGAAAAGATAATAGTAGGTTAACTATTAATGAGATTCAGACGCTAGAGCTTTCTGATTTGCTAGATGGCACAACTGACAATGAAAGTGTGTTGGATATGTCCTATGATGGGCTTAATGAAGATCGATACGTTTTCCCGCCTATTGATTGGTCAGCCAGCGAAAAAGCCTCTATCACAGATAGGTCGGCTCTCATTCTTGCTCGCACCAAAAAATGGCTCTCTTCTTGGGGCATGAATTTTAAAGATGACAAGTTTCCAAAGTTGGCTGAAATGGAGGTGGGGCCCTCCCAAAAGAAAAAGGACAAAGAATCTACTGGGGGGCCTATAAAGATCAGGATCCCTAAGAAGAGGAAAGAAAGACAAATCTCTTCAATTGTTTCTCCAGCTCAAACGGTGGTTGTGTCAGAATCACCAACACCACCAGAAATAGGGGAGATTAATTTAGAAGGAGGGAGCCAGCTCTTGACTTCACCATTTTCTAATTGCTCAACTGGAGAGACCTTATCTCTTGCATTCAAGGCTTTGGAAATTGAATCTGCACCTCCTCCCTCACAGCCACTTCAGCCTCCTCATTCCCCATCCACTTCTTCAAGCATGGCCAGTATTTTCTCTGGGCTTTCGCCCCTCTCCACTGGAACCCAAGTGATCATCAGCACGCCCCCTCCTGTGCCTCTTCTCGTTGCATCTACTACCACGTTGGCTGCTGTTCCCCCTCCAATAGTTAAATCTTCTCCCCTTGAGAGTAGAATACCAGTTACTACAACATTGGCAGTTTCCTCTAATACACCCCAATGGCTACTCGAGCAAACTCCAAGGAAGAGGAAAGTGATTGTACCCCTACCAGCCTTTGATTTCAGCTCACTCAAGGTTTCTACTGCGAGATCAGCCAAGAAACCCAAAACAGTTTCAAGGGTTTTGGTGGATGCTTCAGGAGATAAGTTCGCAGAGATTGCCACTCCCTTAGCTGACAAAACTAGAGATGATGTAACAGCTGCTGATTACCAGGTAACCAGGGTGGCTCTAGGGAAAGTAACAGCAAAAGGGGCGCAGCAAGATGCAAAGGATTCCATAGACGTGTTGTGCCAAAAGTTGAAAGAAACAAAGGACAACAGAAATGAGCTTAAAGAAAAAGTGGAGCAGTTGACAGAGGTTTTGATTAAACTCTCAACACCCCTGGAATCCATACCATCTTCTTCTGTATCTCCCGGATTCGATTTCTCATCGGTGCCTACGATTGAGAAGATTGCTAAAAAAGGAAGGGTGGTTGATGAATGGATCCAAAAGTTGCTCCAACAAGGGAAGGAAGTAATTCAAGACGTGGTGAAAGTTCATCAATCTTTGGGGGAGATTCAGAAGGAAGGAGAGAAGATGGATGAGGAATTCACTGAAGAAATTGGACAGCTTGATTTGACTTGTGAAGCTCTCCAAGTGCTAAAGCAAATACCATCACATCTCTTGGTAGAAGAAGGCGTTCTTCCACATACAGATAAACACTTTTAGTTGATCAAGGCCATCAAGTTCAGAGTAAAGATTCTCAACGAAGCCTGCAGCAAGTTGAGAGAATCAAGGGATAAATTGATCGATGGGAAAAGTGATCTGGAAGAAGAATTGCTAAAGATTTGTCCAAAGGTGTCAGTTGGGAACTCAGGTATCCTATCAGCAGATGATCTCTTCAAACAAGTTCAGGAATCTATTTAGCATGAACCTGTACACGGATTTGACCTTGAAGTCATTGGTCAGTTTGTAAGGATTAAGCACACTTTAGAGGCCTTAAGAAAGCTCAACAAAGGATTGAAGAAACTTCCCGGCACTGCCAGTGATGTTCATGAAACCTGCGAAATGTGGAATGATCATTCCACTGCGCCTGATGAGAATGAAATGCAAGGCATTATTCGGAAGTTCCAGGAGTTTCGTAACAAACAATATCAGCTGGAGGAGGAGAAAGAAGAAGCAAAAGATGATGATTCGGATTAATTCCCAACGTCCCATGTCATTTCTATTTTTAGATTGACATGTCTTTGTTATTTCCGTTTTATCATATTTTTAATTCATGTTTTGACTTGATCTCCTGCGTGAGAGTCATGCAAAACTGAAACTCCAGTTAACATGCTACTCTTTAGGATCTGTCCTGTTTTATCTCTAGCTTCTTTTGTTATAAATAAGGGATGCCTGTGCATTCAAAAGGTCGAGAATTTTTGAAGCATTAAGAGGCTATTGGAAAGGAGAAAAACTTTGTGTTTTCTTTCAATCATTTTGAAGAATAGAAGTTGATATTGTTTTGCAGACTTTGTGTTGTGAAATATATCTTATTTAAGACAGTGTTCTTATGTTCATGATCTTAAAGCTATTCTTTTCATAGAATCTCAGTGTTTCTAATTATCTCGGACACTATATCTGTGATCTAAAACTCGTATGATTATTTTGTGCTCTGTGTTTACTCGAAAGAAAATACGTTTCTCCCATTTCTTTTCTACCGTGCTTCTTTCACTATAACAGTTTCTAACCTATTTCACTTACGAAAGAAATATCCTTGAATCGTGTGAATGTGGAT
Source organism: Taxus chinensis (assembly GCA_019776745.2). Taxonomy (NCBI): domain Eukaryota; kingdom Viridiplantae; phylum Streptophyta; class Pinopsida; order Cupressales; family Taxaceae; genus Taxus; species Taxus chinensis. Next base: position 661,272,045 of record CM034155.1, read on the forward strand.
TTCGGGATTTCATCCCAACCCCCAATGGTTAGATTAGTGTGAATATTGTATATATTATTTACTGTGTTTTAGATTAGCAATAAATAGGCAGCCTCACCTGTCTTTGAGGAGGGATTTAATCCCATGTACTGTGGTTGAACCTCATATTTTGGTTTGAAAAAATATCCAACCAACATACTTCTCTCTTAACAGAGTCATAGTTCATTGCGCAATACCATACTAATTCTGGGCATTGCACAGAAGGTGGGATGGCACCCGCAATGGCAATTCGGTTGTCATGGATTGTTTTCAGGGATTCGCTTATGTTGGGCATTGCTCTTTACTTAATATAAAATGCCCAGCCAATGGTGTACTAACGTGTTTTGCATTCTGCATCTGAAACCTTTCTAACACCTTTTCTGCATAGTCCTCCTGAGACAACACCTATTTCTTATTTATTTTGTCCCTCTTGATTTTCATACCATTTTCTTTTTTGCACCCAAATCCTTCATTTCAAATGTTTGTGCAAGATTTTCCTTAAGCTTTGCAATTTCCTGCATATTAGACCCTGCTACAAGCATATCATCTACATATAATAGAAGAATAATGTAGCTCCCACTATCAAACCATTTAAGGTATATACAATGATCTGATTGACATCTAGTAAAACCATGCTCATGCATAAAACTATCAAACTTTAGACACCATTGTTGGGGAGCTTGCTTGAGCCCGTATAGGCTCTTCTTCAACATGCAAACCAATTTCTCCTTACCCGTCACCTGATATCCAAGTGGTTGCTGCATATAAATCTCCTCCTCCAAGTCACCATGGAGAAATGTCTTCTTGACATCAAATTTCTCTAATTTTAAATCTTCAACAACAACTAAAATAAATACAATATGAATGGAAGACATCTTTGCAACAGGGGAGAAAATTTCATCAAAATCGAGACCTTTAATTTTGTTCATATTCCTTCACTACAAGCCTTGCTTTGCACCTTTTCTGTCCACCTTCTTCTTCTTTCACATGGTAGAACCATTTGTTTTGTAGTAATCTATTCCCAGCCGGAAATTTGACTAAATCCCATGTTTGGTTCTTCTCCAGGGAGTCCATTTCCTCCTTCATGCCATGCTCCCACTCCTTAGTGGACTCCACCTGCATTACCTCATCAAAGCTCTCTAGCTCACCACTATCTATTAGTAACAAATAATAAAAATTAGGGGAAAATCTTTGTGGACGTCTACTAATACGTTGTGACCTTATTACCAAAGATGGGGGTGACTCGGGATCATTATTTTCTTTACTGCTCATTTTCTTGAATTTCTGACAGAGGTGCCAATACTGATGCTGGCTGTCATGCTCAGCCTACAAAACTATCAACCTCGGTACCTATAGGTGGATATTTTCCATCCGAGAGTTCATTTTTAGGAGCTATATCCTCAACCAAATCTTCCTTGGGCTTTTTTTTCATCCTGTACTTATCCTTGTACATTCTATTTTCATGCCAAACAACATCACGAATCCTAATTATCTTAGATTCATCTAGATCCAAAAATCGAAATCCACAATCACCATTGGAGCCATATCCTATGAATGTGCAACGTTTGGATTTTGAATCCAATTTGTTCTTGTTTTCTTTATTAACATGCACAAATGCCTCTGAACCAAATACTATTAAAAATTAAAGGTCTACCTCTTTCACGGTCCAGTAATCTTCAGGAATTCCTCCATCTAATGCAATCGAAGGCCCATGGTTGATTAAGTACACAACAGTATCTATGGCCTCTACCCAAAACTGGAGAGGCATCCCCGCATGCAATCTCATTGACCGTGCATGCTCCATTATTGTTCTATTCATCCTCTCACTAACACCATTTTTTTGCAAAGTCCTAGGAACTATTTTCTCTCTACGAATCCCATTCAAGGAACAATAATCATCAAATTTCTTACTGCAATACTCACTGCCATTATCAGATCTCAAACATTTCAATTTAAAACCACATTCATTCTCAACAAGTGCTTTCCATTTATTAAATGTATCAAAGACATCAGACTTACGCTTAATGCAATATACCCATACCTTCCTTATGGCATCATCTATGAATGTGACATAGTACAGAGAACCACCATGAGATGCAACATGGGCCAGCCCCCACACATCTATATGAACTAGCTCCAACTTTTTCTCTTTCTTGGTATTCCCTGCCTTGAGAAATCTAACTCTTTTCTGTTTCCCAAAAATGTAATGCTCACAAAACTCTAAGTCCAATTGCTTCAAACTTGAAAGCTTACCTTTTGCATGTAGAATTTTCATGCCCTTCTCACTCATATGTCCCAATCTACTGTGCCACATGTTGGCATCCTCATCTGAAGTAGACAATATGGTAGAAGAATTAGATATACAAGTAGATAAATAAAGAGTGCCTAATTTCTTACCCCGTGCCACTACCAGTGCACCCTTGGAAACCTTCCAAGCATCTGAAGTGAATGTAACTATGCAACATTCACCACCCAAATGTTCTGCAGAGATGAGATTTCTCCTGAGACTAGGTACATGCCTCACGTCTCTCAATATCCATGTAGTTCCGTTCTGTAATTTCAGGTGTACATTGCCCTTCCCGACAATGTTCACATGGCTCATCATCACCTAAATAAACCTGTCCAAAATTTCCCTAGACATACTCTTTAAAATAGCCCTTATCAGTGGTTGCATGGAAAGAGGCACCTGAATCTATTACCCAAGATTCTACTCTAGTATCAAGAGAAAGTATAAGAGCATCCTGAATAATATTACCTGTCGAATTTTCCTCTTTAATACCTTCAGGCTAGTTTTCTTTGTTTCCTTTGAACCAACAATCCTTTTTAGCATGTCCTCTCTTTCCACAGTTCCAACAAGTAATTCCTCTACTCCTAGATTTGGATCTAGCCATATTCGATTTAGATCTCCCATGAGACTTACTCTTTGATTTCTCCTTGCTCCTCCCTCTACTCTCCATATTCAACGCATTTCCAAAAGAAGAATTTTCCCCTGTACTTTACCTGCGCATTTCCTCATTTAAGATGACACTTACTACATCTTCAAATTTAAGAGAAGTAGATGATGTATTACTAACTGCTATTACTAAGTTGTCCCAACTTTCTGGCAAAGAACATAGGAATAATAATGATCTAACCTCCTCATCAAATGGGATATTAACTGAATCTAACTGATTTACAATAGTGTGGAAATCATTAAGATGGTAAGATACACATCCACCTTCTTGCATTTGTAGATTAAACAATCTTTTCATCAAATAAACTTTATTGGATGCACTAGGTGTTTCATATAAATTAGCTAGGGTTTTCATCAACTCTAACTTACTCTTCTCCTATGAGATATTTGAAGCTACGGATGATGCCAGACTCAATCGAATCACACCGAGAGACTTCCCGTCCAAAACATTCCATTCATCATCAGACATGAATGGGGGCTTCACTCCTACACCTCCCAATGGTAGATATAGATCCTTTTGATACAGGTAATCTTCCACCTGCATTTTCCATAGCTAGTAATTTCGGCCGTCAAACTTCTCAACTCTAAAATTACTCTCCTCTGCCATTGCTGCTTCTCCCACTCAAAAATAAATCCCTCTGTGAGTATACTACTAACAAATAAATCTCAAACGTGCTTTGATACCAGTTGTTGGGATTATACCAGTTGTACAGGTAAACAAGCAGGCAATGAATAATGCAGGAAACATAAATTAGAAATAAAATGCAATAAAACAGAGATACAGATTTAACATGGTTCACCCAAAATGGGCTATGTCCACCAGAAATAGCCAATCCTTTTATTCAATCTAACAAAACTCTCTTACAGTGCATCAATTGCTACAATGAGCCTCTTACATCACGACCCTTCTTTTAGATATTAGAGTTTTAAATCATTTTGGGGGAAACATATAATAAATACATATTAAATGTGGCTTATGGGGGTGCTTCCCTTGAGCCCCCCACCAGGGCGCGTGGCCCTTGGACCCTGCAAAGGGGGTGAATCCCCCCTTGCAACCCCATCGCTATCAGGCTCCACAACTAATAGGGATAGAAAGTGGTGGTACTCAGTGATAGTGGGGCAACCCGCAACTTTATTTCCACATGCCTCATTGGTTGAGAGGCGGGGGTTACATACAGAGGAATTTGAGGGCTTCAACGTGGTTGTAGCCAATGGAGATTATATGAGATGCACACGATGGGTTCCCCAATTGAGCATCATGATGGGTAACTATACAGTTACCAATGTATTTCTATGTTGGTTGGTATTATAGAGACCAACACAGTGCTTAGGGTAAAGTGGATCCATTCCCTTGGTGAGTTTCAGACTAACTTCTAGACGATGGAGTTGAAGTTTAACTCCGAAGGGAAGAATGTGATCTTGAAGGGTCTTATCTTCAGGGGCACCCTGAGTTATTAGCGACTAAGAGGATCAAGAGGATCTATAGGCATGGCTGAGGTGGATTGGGTAGTACACTGTTGTAATATCCCAACAATGGGATACCACTTAAAAATGCACAAAAATATTGAAATTGTGCAGCCACATAAAATACCGATTTTACAAAATTTTAATGGTTAGGAAAACATGTCTAAATCCAACTTCAATATTTCCCAAAATGACCACCCAAATTACTTGGAAATATAAAGAGGGATTGATATTATTATAAATGACAAAGGGAAACTATTTTTGTAATATTATAGAGTACAATGCTGACCCAACTAGGAAATCACAGTTGAACCTAGACAACAAGAAAACCCTCTCTGTACAGGCTCATAAGTCACCATGCTTGGGATAGGGCTCCTAAAATCCCATGGAGGCACCTTCAGTGTGCTGCTTTGATTCTGATCTGGAAGCCTTACTCTCAAAATTCTGCCAAGAATCTTCAAATCCCTTCATCTGTACCTTCTAAAATATATCTTTAACATTGCCCAGAAAGCGGCTCCAAAATGACAGACTAGGGTAGATCTCTCACTACCGAAGAATGCCCTTTTAGCTAGGGATGGGTCTCTCACCACTGAAGCTAGGGTCCCTATGGGATTTTACACCGCACGTAGCTTTTAGATGCATAACATTAGAAGCTACACATGAATTCATCGATAAAATGTATGCAAAAAGTTCCTCTCCTTTCTCTCCAAGCTCCTTATATACATTCCAAGGAAAAAGAACCCCAATAGACCAAGACACATTTCATTCCATGGAGGGGTCGATAAAATAAAAGTAACTAAAGTTACTTTTTCCCATTTAAGTTTCCAAGGTCCAAAGTGACCCTCAAACACCAAACATGACTATTAGTACCATGCGGCCCCTTCTCATGTAGCCCACAGTGTCCCCAGACCCTTGGATATGACCACGTCTTGGACTTGCTTGACCCTTAGGCCTTTAGCGTAGAAAAAGGGGACATTAAATGCCTCATTTGGTGCCAAAGGCCTAAGGGTCTAGTGAGTCCAAGCCGTGGTCATATCCAAGGGGTTGGGGATGTTGTGGCCTACTGAGAAGGGGCGCATGGTACTAATAGTCGTGTTTGGCATTTGGGGGTCACTTTTGACCTTGGCAACTTGAACGGGAAAAAGTAACTTTAGTTAGTTTTATTTTATTGACCCCTCCATGGAATGAAACACGTCTTGGTCTATTGGGGCTCTTTTTCCTTGGAATGTATATAAGGAGCATGGGGAGAAAGGAGAGGGAACATTTTGGCATACATTTTATTGACCCCTTCACCTGCAGCAGCTGTTGATTATGCATCTACAGCTTGTGGAGTCAAATCCCACAAGGACCCTAGCTTTGCTGGTGAGAGACCCATCACTAGCTAACAGGGGATTCTTTGGTAGTGAGAGGTCTACCCTAGTCTGTCATTTTGGAGCCGCTTTCTGGGCTGTGTTATAGAGATATTTCAGAAGGTACTAGAGGAAGGGTTTTGAAGATTCTTGCACGGCATTCGGAGAGGATAATAAGTGGGCTTCCAAATTAGAATCACGACAGCAGATCAGATCCACATCATCCATTTGGGTAGAGCATGGCCACTCGTTGAAGGAAACTCATGAAGGTTTTCAAATGCGGGTTTTGGGGCAATTTGGAGAAGACAATCAGAGGGGCTCCAGACCAGATTCACGGCAGTCTTTTGGATTGAGCATGGCAGCTTGTTGAAGATGCCTCCATCATTTTCTGACCCCTTCTCCAAGCGTGAGCTAAACATGCATCTCTCTATTTGGGGGTTTTCCATGTCAGTCGTTTTAGATGGACTTAAGGTGGAAATATTGTTTCCCTTTTCTGTTAATGTGATTACTAAAGAAGCTTAATTTTTTCTCAGGTATTTGGAGAGTTACGAGCCTCTAAAGTTTCCAACTGTCTAGGGCACGCAGTGCTTTTTCTGGCAGCATTTTAATTTATGTAAAACTCCAAAAATAGTCTTATTATGCCCCCCTATAATAATATCAAGTTCTCTTCATATTTTCAAGTAATTTGAGTGGATATTTTGGGGAATATTAAGTTTATTTAGTTTGTTGTTCTAACTGTAAAAATCTGGTATAATCGAGTACTTTATGTGGATGCACATTTTAAATATTTTTATTCTATTTTTAAGTGGTATCCCATTGGGGATATTACAGTGGTATCAGAGTTGTTATTCCTCCAGCCTGTGTGGGTTAAATATGAAAATTTGGAAAGATCAAAAGGGGATCCATTTTTAAAGTTGTTTTCCTACCCTCCTGTACGGACCCGATAAAAATTTCGAAGGGGCATATATTTCAAATCAGGGATCGAAATATTACAAATCTAATGTCGTTGAAAATATCTCGGCCTCACCTATGACCATGGAATTCTGAGACTTTAATTTTTGAGGAGGTTAGGTAAAGGAAAATGGAGGAAACATCTTCAGGCCTTCAATGTGAAGATCCATCTGTCTTAACAACCAGATCGGATTTGATCTATTTTGTTGTTTCCTCTTCCTTTAAGGCTCTGAATCAAGGAATCATGGAGTAAAGATGGATTTGGGGCATATTTCATCAAAGGCATTAGCAACGGTGGTTGAGCTTCAACCTAATTATTCCCTCTTTTCTCTCTCTTCTTCTCTCTGATCAAATCTATAAATACAGGGGCAATATTCATTGTAAAAGTTGTTATTCATGCTTCTTCTCTGCCTCCCCTCTTCTTATCTTCCACAGGGTTTAAAAAGGAGTCTAAACCTCCTTTCATGGCTTTGTAATGGTATTCTCTTGCCTCTTGCCCACTAATAAGATGTACTGTGCAAAATTTTGGAGCAATAAATTCTATTTTGTGATGCGGTTGTCCATCCTTTGCTTATTTTATTGTCTCTCCTTGAGCCTCTTGTCGTTACAAGGTATACTGTGCATATTTTGATGTTTTTTGTAGGTCCTGAGCGCTGTGTTTAATGGGTTTTGAAGTGGTGTTCTATGTTAAATCTATCTCTGTGGTAGTCAGATTGGAACAAAAATCGGGCCTACGGGTTCCGCATTTTATCTTTTGCCCTTTTTCCACGAGAATCAAAAAATCCAGAAAAATCCTATTGCCCCAAGGCTCCACTTTGGTTTGACTCGGGATCAAATGATAAGTTTTTCCTATTGGTGGAGTCACGTTGCCCATTTTGCAACTTTTACACCCTTTGGGGTAAGGGGGGAAAAAACTAACCTTTTCCTCAATGACCCGCTTTGACCTGGGACGCATGCCAGCCTGGCGCTAGTTTGAAAATCTTTTCTCAACTGTTTTGAGCCCGAGGGATTCAAATTTTCATCTGTTTCTTCCCCTTTCCTCTGATTCCCCTCTTTGGCTTTGAATTAGGTTCAAACTTTTACTTTTTCCTTTGCCTCGTTCTGGAATGTGAGCTCGTATTGGCAACCAATTCACTGTCACCGAATACTTACAAATTCTTGATTCCTAGCTTCCTTTCCCAATGAAGACCTTGGACTAAAACCTCATATTCAGCAGTGTTATTTGAGAAAGCAAACTAGAATCTGAAGGCTGAATAATATCTCATACCTCTAGGGGACACAATCATGGCTCCTCCTCCAGCTCCTTGTTTACTCCTTGAGCCATCAAAGAACCACTGCCATACCTCATTATCATCTTTGCATTCTAACTTAATCAGGTCAGGAAGAGGGTGGTTCTCTTCATGTAAGTAGTAGACACCTAGCTCAGATTCTTCCATCTCCCTATAGGGGTCAAAAGCATGTCTTTTTTTAGCCCAATCATCAAGAGTCAAGTCTAGGATACATCCCACCTTGGTATTTGCTTCAAAAGTGCTTAGAAGGTCTTCTTCGTCAAAATCTGAGCAGTTGGCGTTGATTGGGCTAGGCACATAGGATTCAATATGCATAATCAAGCAATAGGTTTAGATCTGATTGTGGCCTTCTGCCCCATACCTTGTCCTAAAGAAAATATGTGACCAATCAGTAGATAGGTAGCCTCTAATTTTCGCAGTGAAGTCCTTGGATAGACACAAAGCAAAATGTGGTGGCAATTCTATGATTAACACATTTTGCAAAACAATCACATTAGGGCTAGTGTGTAGAGTGAGACTTAGATCCTTGATGATTCCCATAGTAATCAATGTTGTCCCATCTAATTAGACTACTCCTCTAGAGATGACCTCATATTGGAGACCCAACTAATCAGCTATTTGTTTGGGCATCATAGAACTACTGGTCCCAGAATCAATTATACAATTGTGCACCAATTTGTCTCCAATAATTAATGAGACATAGAAGGGAGGAGGTCTCATCTTTTTACCTTTTTGTTATCCATGGTTCCTCCCAGGCTGAATTGCATTGGTAAACACTCTTTCTTGCTGGTAAGGGGGGTGATTTGAACTTGACCAATTCTGCATGGTAGTTTGCAACAGATCCCTCTGCCCTAGAATGGCCAGTGACTCCCATAGTGAAATGTTCACACTTTTCCTTTTCATCTACTCAATAGTATTGAATGTATTGTCCTTTTACTGCCCCTTCCCAGACATGTTTCTTTCTTTCATATGGGTTGTTACAACTGGTGCTTGACTAGGTTTGGGAGGTGGCTTGGATTGGTTATGTATGTTTGGAGTTACACTTGGAACACCAGGACCTTATGGAGTGATGGAAGATTGAGGGTCACCTGAATTCAGTGGCCGACCTTCTCTAATACTTCTCTTTTTGGATTGTGTATTGGCAGCTACACTTTGAGAAGGGAATTGATTCATCCCACAGAAGTCTTCAGCCTGCCAGATTACTAGCATAGTTTCGTTTGGGGGTCCACTTTATTGAGATCCTTGTTGCTAGTCTTCCTCTTGGCCAGGTTCTTATGGCACCATACAGGTTTGCACCATTAAGGCCTAATTTAGAGAACCATTAAAGCATGTTAATTGGTAATGTGGCTGTTTGCATGGAAAACACCAATCATATTCATGTGTCATATTGTTTTGTATAGGAACCAATGCCCTTGATGTTGAAGCTGTGTTAGGATCATATGGCCTGAAAGGTATAGCAGCTTGGGGCTGTCCTTGGTTCTAGCTCTGATTCACAGTCTGAGGTGGTGACCTATTCTGATGATACTGGGGTCTAGCTTGATATTGAGCTTGGGGATGGTATGGCCTAAAACTCTGAGCTTGTTGTCTTTTGATGATCACTAGCTCATTCCAGAAGTTCTGAAATTTCTTCATCACAGCTTCTTAAAACTTGTTAGAGGTATTAAATGATGAAGTGGAAGCTTCAGCTGAGCTTTAACTCCTAGGGGTGGGTATAAGAGCTAATGTAGGTGCTTGGATATAATTTGGGCTTCCTAACTCAGGGTACATAGGAATGGATGGCCTAGGAGTGATTTTTCTAGCTTGAATCAAACAGTTCTCAGCCCTTATGGAGAGGCTATAGAATCAGACTCGATACAAACTTTGAGGGGGTGTATCTTTCGACTCAGGGCTTGAAATATTGCAAATATGGTGTTGTTGGAAAGATCTTGGACTCACCTATGCCATGGAGGTCTAAGACTTTAATTTTTGAGGAGGTTAGGTAAGGAAAATGGAGGAAACGTCTTCAGGCCTTCAATGCAGGATTCATCTGTCTCAACAACCAGATCAGATTCAATATATTTCCACCGTTTCCTCTTTCTTCAAGGTGCCAAACCAAGGATCGATGCAGTAAAGATGGATTCGGGGGCATATTTTATTACAAGCATTGATAGCAGTGGTTGAGCTTCAACCTACTTTTCCCACTTCTCTCTCTCTCTCTTTCTTATCTTTGATCAAATCTATAAATACAAGGGCAGGATTCATTGTAAAGGTTTTTGTTCATTCTTCTTCCCTGCCCACCTTTTCTTTTCTTTCCCAGGGTTGAAAATGGAGTCTAAACCTCCTCCCCTACTCTGTAAAATGGATTTTTTGCCTCTTTCTCATGTATGATGCTCTTTGAAAATTTATGAAGCAATAAAACTCTTTTTTGTGATGCACTTGTCCATCCTTCACTTGTTTTCATTGCATCTTCTTGCCTCTCATCAGTCTAGAGTATTCTGTGCATGTTTTGGATGTTGCATTTGTAGATCTGGGAACTGTGTTCACAGGGATCGAAAATGGAGTGTTGTGTGCATCTAACATTTGGTTTGTGATTCTATTTTCCATCCTCTCCATTTCTCACCTCACCTCCCTTCATTTTAAGGCCATTTTGATAGATGATCAACACTTCCCTTTTGTCGGTGCTATCACCTCCATAGTGTAGGATTTCTTTATTTTCATTCTCTCTCTCTCTCTCTCCTTGGTCCCCTGGAATTGTTAGATTAGGAGTAGATAGTCACATTTCCTTCCTTAGGAGTAGTTTAGCATCAGGATCAGGAAGAAGAAGCCAGCTTTCTCTAGAGGGACATCTCAAGTCCACAAGTCCAATAGCTTCAGAGATGGTCCCATGTTATGCAAATCACACCAAATGACCCTGCCTTAGAAAAGTAGATCCATAACTCATTTGGGGGTGCTATGATTTTGTGTTAACAGTTTTGGCATGCCCGGTGGGACAGGTCTGAAGCACCTTACTACTTCACTTCATCAGGTTCAATGTGTTCTTAGTGAAGATTTTAGCCTTTGGAGGAACTTTGAAGCACATCTAGTGACTCCATTTGGTCAAAAACCCATTCTCTGAGTTGCAGACCTTTTCCATCCATTTCCACTCATTTCATCCATTTTCTTCTTCAATCTCTTTCATTTTCTCCGATTCCATGAGGTTGTGCAATCATGACTTCATTCCCTTCATGGAACTCACACTTACAGCAATATAGTCCACCTCCAATGTATTTCCCAACTCCTCCAGATGAGCATTATGATTAGATCCAAAACCATTATGCTTACCCATATGAGCAGTGTCAAAACCAATTTGACTATGAAGCTTATCAAGGACAAGGGGATGCATATAATGGCGATAGTTATGCAGAGGATGTTGGTCTACTAGAGAAGATTCAAAAAATAGAGGCTAGCATGGTGCATTCAAGGGAAACAACTCAAATGAAGGCATTTAAGATTGGTTGCAGAGCACCTTGTCTATGGGAAGGCCCTTTTCCAAGACACTACAGCCCTTAGGAGAAGCTGGACTTCATGATTGGAATGCTGCCCCAACTTGCACAATGGGCAGAAAAGATAGAGGCCTATGAACTTGGTGCCAAGCAACCTTGTCAATGGGTAAATCCTACACCATTATCTGGTAATTTTCTCTCTACTCCTCAAGCAACACCATCTCAATTTGGGCTTCAATTTCTAAGCTTCCCATTGAATGTTGCCCCAAGTGTGAAATCCAATTCTCCATCCGCTATTCTTCCACCTCATCTCAGTTCTTCTATCCTTTTCCCTTCCAAACAGCCATCCCCTCTGAACAAACAAGAAGTTACTGTTAGTGCAAAATCACAGCACCCCTGGACGCAGATCAGGCTTCTAGGTTGATCACTCAGGCATCCAGTGTGATTGCACAACATGGAAACCTCTCTCCAGGTGTGGGACCTGTAAAATGAGAGAGGAATCTCCAGAGAAGGCTGGTTCCTACTCCTAAACTACCTGCCACAAGCTATTCCAGTGCAAGCAAGCTAATCTAATCCTAATCTAACAATGCCAAGGAGACAGAGAGAGAGAGAAAAAGGAAAAGAACAAAAGCCTACACTAAAATGGTGATACACCAGAGAAGGAGAATGTTGAAAATCTATCAAAACTGCCATGGGACAAAGAGAGGTGAGCCATTGGGAAGGATGGACAGAAGCATCACAAACCCAAGGATATATTTCACACAGAAAATGTCCCAAAACTCCATGAACACAGCTCTGAACCTACAATGAACATTTAGACATGCACAGATACCTGCAAATGAAGAGAGGCAAGGAGAGAACAAGAAAAAACGAGAGAGGATGGACAGATGCATCACAGAACACGTTTTGTTACTCCAGAAGTTTGCATAGAACATCATTCCATTAGTAAAAGGAAAAAAATGCCATTACAGAGCAGGGAGGAGGCTCGAACTCCATTTTCAACCCTAGAGAAGAAAAGAAGGGAGGGCCGAGCAGAAAAGATGAACAACTTTTTTTTATATATTTTGCCACTCCTTACAATATATAGGAAGAATGAGAGAAGGAAGAAAGAGGAAAGTCAGATCTACTCCAACCACCTCTAGGTTGTATTTTAAATCATTTCATCATGGTAGAAGTGACAGATCCTGGCAAAACGGCGGGCTGTCTGCTGCATTAAAACTGGTCGCTGAAATGTCACTTCTGGCATTACCACGCGTCAGAGCCATTTCTCGATTTTATCTCTCTAAACTGCACCAAAACTCAAGATTAGCCCCAAAATCATGTAGAGGATTTCACTAGCTTTCCGTTGATATAAGGAACATGCAAATCCGAGCTCTGGATCAAAAGATATGACGATTTGAAGATTTAGGGCACGAAACAGGCGAAAACAGATTTTTGAAATATTTTCCCGCGCACTGCCACCTGGATGACACGTGGCAGGATCTGATTGGATGAGAAAGGTCTTCAGCCCGTCGGGTTCGGGATTCTCCTCTCCATTTGCATCGGGTTTGGGAGGTGGCTCAACATATGTTTTCGTCCCGTGCTTTTCCGACTTGTTTCCCCGACTATGAAACCCGATTTCCTTTGTGCGTCGGGCTTTCCAACCCCTCCGACACATTTCTTAGGTGTCAGGTTTTTCAACCCTTCCAACATGTTCTTGTGCCATGTTTCCCCGCCATGTTTTCCTGACTATGAAACCTGATTTTCTTTGTGCGTTGGGCTTTCCAACCCCTCCGACACATTTCTTAGGTGTCGGGTTTTTCAACCCTTCTGACATGTTCTTGCGCCATGTTTCCCCGCCGTGTTTTCCTGACTATGAAACCCGATTTTCTTTGTGCATCGGGTTTGGACGACCCGACGACATATCCCTTTGTGTGGGGTTTTCGCTTGGACACGTGGCAGCTTCTCATTGGTTCGGATCAGCGCTCGAAAACTCGCCCTTTGACTTTTTGACCTTTTCCCGGATGTGACACGTGGCATGCATTGGTTGGCAAAAACTCGGATCCTTCGCATACCTCGCGTCCATTTGTCCCAGATGTCCCATTTGATTTTGGGCCCTTTGTGCTTATTTCAGCCGATTTGGCCGGTTCGGGTATTTTTGGCCTGCTTGTCCCACTTTGTTTCGGATTGACTTGACCCTTTTCGGCTGGTTCGGCCGGTTCGCGCCCTTTTGTCCCGCGCGTCCCAATTGCTTTTGGGCTCCTTGTGCTGATTTCGCGCGAACCGGCTGTTTCAGGCATTTCGCGTCCATTTGTCCCATTCGTCCCGAACTGCCCCTCTCAGCAATTAGTCAATTTTCTCTCTCGGTCAAACCGGCATTTCACGCCCGTCGCGTACTTTTGTCCCACTTGTCCCAAATGCTTAGTGGGCCGCCTGGACTCATTTCGGCCGGTTCGGGCGGTTCGCGTACTTTTGTCCCATTTGTCCCAAATGCTGCTGGACTAGGACTTAGCCAATTTTTACAAATTTTCCTGGCCCAAACTACTTGCTTTCTGCAACCTTCTCCGCACTTTCTCAGAGCTTTCTCCTTCCAACTTCGACCAGGGGAGTTAGAAAAAATCTGAGGGGACCCTGGAAACATGAATTTTGGCCCTGAATCAATCAATTTTCCTGGTACCTGAGAATCTGATGCATGTTATCGAAATTTACCCAGGGGGGGTGAAATTTTGATAACAGTTTTGGCGACTCAATGGGGTCATCTGCCTGCTAGATGAATGATCAGTAGCCTGAAGCAATCCATTGGGCATGGAGTCATGAGTTGTAACCTGCAACTGATCTGAACTTTGAAAATATTCCCTCTGAGCCACTTGGAAACCCACCGGACATGGAGTGTTCTCACCAAGATGCCACTGAAATGAACTGTGCAAGAGCAAAACCAGCACAACACAAAAAACTATGTACAAAACTAAAAATCATACATGCCCCAAATGGAACATGCAGAGTGTGCACAAGCACTTCTTCTACTGAAAGCAAACCTACCTACTCTACTCTAACTGGAAGCAAAGGCAAGCTAAACAAACCCTGCAACTGGTTGTGAGAAATAGCTTCCTTTCTTCAAAATTGGCAGCCATGCAATTGATTTGGCACTGATCATGGCTGTTTGGATGGATGGAAAATCAACAAGAAGCTGGTCTTCTATCCAAATCATCAAAGTATCAGCTGAAAAATCCAATACCTCTTTTAGTTGCTCTGCATTTGGATTGAAGAGGTATGGCAGCTGATCCTTGGTACTTTGTAGCTCATCCTCATGCTCAGAAGAAAGCATGACTGGTTGTGGCTTCTCCTTTGGCTCCAATGAAGCCAAATACCTGATTGGGCAAGGTCTGATCCTTTGATATGCCCATAGCTCTGATTTTCAACTCCAAGAATGGAGTTCTCTTGTAGACCCTTCTTGAATGGATGGTGTGGAAGAAATGGTGGAATCCTTCTGTCCTTTCTCTTCCTCCAATGAAGAACAGGGAAGATTAAAATCTTCCAATCTTGATTCCAAAGGGCTGCTATAAGATGCAGGCTGCTGCAAATGAAAGCTCTCCTTCATGGCAGCAGGCTCTTGGTGTTTGGAATGTGGATGATGAAAGAGAGAAAGGTGAAAACTCAACCGGCTCTTCTCCATCAAAACAGTCCTCCAAATCTGACAGGTAAACTGCCTCATTGCTGTGCTGCTGCTCGTATTCAACTTCCTCCATGGTGTCCTCTTGATCTGCAACTTGACCACCATGGTTTCCTTCACTCTCCAATATTGAGTTTGAGAGGTCAAACTCCTCTTCAGCACTGGAACTTGAGAGAGGTGAAGTAGAAAGAAGAACTGAAGGTTCTCTTGTAGCCTGCTTTGTGCTCAAAGCCCTTGGATCTGCACTTTTCTCCTCCATAGCTAGAATGTGCTCCTCTTCTTTTGGATTTGGAGCAGCTTCTCCTTCCTCCAATGTTTGAAGACAATCTTGCTCTTGATTGAACTCCTCCTCCAGCATGAAGTTTGTCAAGTCAAACTCTTCAATTTGCTGCTCTAGAGGACAAGTTGGGACTGCAAGATCTTCTTCTTCTGCTGCAACCAAATCAGTCCTAACCACCACCTGTTCTCCAACCCTAGCCTCTTCTTGTAGGCTTAACCATCAAGGGGATCTTTGTCATCCCAAATCTAAGAGCCCAACTTCTTCAGACTTTGAATTTCTTCATCTTTGTTTGGCTCTCTCTTTTTGCTGTTGTTTTCCTTGACTGGCATTTTGATTTTCATCCTCCCAACATGGATTTGGGAATGCAAGAGGAGGGATGGGTTGAAACTCAACTGATTTGACATTTTTTTGTGGTGGTGGAGGAGGTGAAACCTCTTGTTTCTTTGGAGGAGGGGGTATTTCATGTTAGCTCTTGTGGAGGGGATGACTGTTTGGAAGGGAAAAGGAAAGAAGAATCGAGATGAGGTGGAAGACTGAGAGGTGGAGACATGGATTCAACATTTGGGACAGTAGATGGAGAGTTTGAAATTTGCAAGTCCAAATGAGGTGATGCTGCTTGAGTAATGGGAAGAGAAAAACCAGATGATGGTGTAGAACTTACCCATTGACAAGGTTGTTCAACACCGAATGTATAGGCCTCTATTTCTGCTGTCCATTGTGCAAGTTGGGGCAGCATCTTTATCATGAAGTCTAGCTTCTCCTGAGGGCTGAAGTGTCTTGGAAAAGGGCCTCCCCATGGACAAGGAGTCCTGTAACCGATTCTGAAAGCTCTCATTTGAGCTGTTGCTCTGGACTGCACCATCTCCACCTCCATCTTTTGGATTTTCTCCAACAGACCAGCATCTTGGATCTGATTGTCTTCATTGTATGCATACTCTTGCTCTTGGAAAGCTCCATTGCCAAACTGACTTTGGCACTGCCACTCTGTTCATATGAGTATGCATGCTGATCTGGAGGATTTGTAAAACATGTTGGAGGTGGAATATACTGCTGTTGTTGATGTGAGTTCCATGATGGAAATGAAGTCATGATTGCACAACTTCATGGAATGGGAAAGAATGAAAGAGATGGAAAGAAGGATGAATGGAAAATGAATGAAAATGAATGGAAAGGAAGGTCTGCAACTTCAGAGATGGGTTGTTGACCAGATGGAGTCGCCAGATGTGTTTGCGAAGTGCCTCCAAAGGCTGAAATCTTCACAGGAACACATCAACCTGCAAAAGATGAAGTGAAGACCTCTAAGGTCCCAAAGACCCGGGCGTGCCAAAACTGTTAGTGCAAAATCACAGCACCCCTGGATGCACATCAGGATGTTCTAGGTTGCCATCATTGTTAGTGGCATCCAGTGTGATTGATAATGAACACCTCTGAAAGATAAAACCTCTCTCCAGGTGTGGGACCTGTAAACTGTTAGAGAAAGGAATCTCCAGAGAAGGCTAGGTTCCTGCTCCTAAACTACCTGCCAAAAGCTATTCCAGTGCAGGAAAGCTAATCTAATCCTAATCTAACAATGCCACAGGAGCTATTCCAGAGCAGAGCAGAGCTAATCTAGATCCTAGATCTAGACAGATGCCAGAGAGAGAGAGAGAGAGAGAGAGAAAGGAAAAGAACAAAAGCCTACACTAAAACGGTGATACACCAGAGAAGGAGAATGTTGAACATCTATCAAAACTGCCATGGGACAAAGAGAGGTGAGCCATTGGGAAGGATGGACAGAAGCATCACAAACCCAAGGATAGATTTCACACAGAAAATGTCCCAAAACTCCATGAACACAGCTCCAGAACCTGCAATGAACATTTGGACATGCACAGATACCTGCAAATGAAGAGAGGCAAGGAGAGAACAAGCAAAAACGAGAGAGGATGGACAGATGCATCACAGAACACGCTTTTTGTTGCTCTAGAAGTTTGCACAGAACATCATTCCATTAGTAAAAGGAAAAAAATGCCATTACAGAGCAAGGGAGGAGGCTCGAACTCCATTTTCAACCCTAGAGAAGAAAAGAAGGGAGGGCAGAGCAGAAAAAATGAACAACTTTTTTTTTATATTTTGCCACTCCTTACAATATATAGGAAGAATGAGAGAAGGAAGAAAGAGGAAAGTCATGTAATCTACTCCAACCACCTCCAGGTCGTATTTTAAATCATTTCATCATGGTAGAAGCGACGGATCCTAGCAAAACGGCAGGCTGTCTGCTGCATTAAAACTGGTCGTTGAAA
The DNA here is from genome assembly GCA_019776745.2 of Taxus chinensis. Taxonomy (NCBI): domain Eukaryota; kingdom Viridiplantae; phylum Streptophyta; class Pinopsida; order Cupressales; family Taxaceae; genus Taxus; species Taxus chinensis. The sequence goes on from CM034155.1 coordinate 661,289,741, forward strand.
TGTCACTTCTGGCATTACCACGCGTCAGAGCCGTTTCTCAATTTTCTCTCTCTAGACTGCACCAAAACTCAAGATTAGCCCCAGAATCATGTAGAGGATTTCACTAGCTTTCCGTTGATATAAGGAACATGCAAATCCGAGCTCTGGATCAAAAGATATGACGATTTGAAGATTTAGGGCACGAAACAGGTGAAAACAGATTTTTGAAATATTTTCCCGCGCACTGCCACCTAGATGACACGTGGCAGGCTCTAATTGGATGAGAAAGGTCTTCAGCCTGTCGGGTTCAGGATTCTCCTCTCCATTTGCATCGGGTTTGGGAGGTGGCTCAACATATGTTTTCGCCCCATGCTTTTCCGACTTGTTTCCCCGACTATGAAACCCAATTTCCTTTGTGCGTCGGGCTTTCCAACCCCTCCGACACATTTCTTAGGTGTCGGGTTTTTCAACCCTTCCGACATGTTCTTGTGCCATGTTTCTCCACCATGTTTTCCCGACTATGAAACCCGATTTTCTTTGTGCTGTCGGGTTTCTTGACCTCTCCGACATGCCTTAGGTGTCGGGACGACATGGTAGCTTCGCCATTGGTTTCCCCACCGTGATTTTCCCGGAAACCCAATTTTTGCGTGCTTCGCGTACATTTGGACGACCCGACGACATGTCCCTTTGTGCTGGGGTTTTCGCTTGGACACGTGGCAGCTTCTCATTGGTTCGGATCAGCGCTCGAAAACTCACCCTTTGACTTTTTGACCTTTTCCCTTATGTGACACGTGGCAGCAATCTGATTGGCTCTTCGGCTCCTTCACGTACCTTCGCGATCCATTTGTCCCGGATGTCCCTTTGTTTGATTTTCCCCAGGCCCCTTTGTGCTCATTTCGGCCGATTCGGCCGGTTCGGGCATTTTTGGCCCGCTTGTCCCACTTTGCTTCGGATTGACTTGACCCTTTTCGGCCGGTTCGGCCAGTTCGCGCCCTTTTGTCCCGTGCGTCCCAATTGCTTTTGGGCTCCTTGTGCTGATTTCAGCGCGAACCGGCCGGTTCGGGCATTTCGCGTCCATTTGTCCCATTCGTCCCGAACTGCCCCTCTCAGCAGTTAGTCGATTTTCTCTCTCGATCAAACCGGCATTTCGCGCCCACCTCGTACTTTTGTCCCACATGTCCCAAATGCTTAGTGGGCCGCCTGGACTCATTTCGGTTCGGGCGGTTCGCGTACTTTTGTCCCATTTGTCCCAACTTGCCTGCTGGACTGGGACTTAGCCAATTTTCACAAATTTTCCTGGCCCAAACTACTTGCTTTCTGCAACCTTCTCCGCACTTTCTCAATCTTTCTCCTTCCAAATTCGACCAGGGGAGTTAGAAAAAATTTGAGGGGACCCTGGAAACATGAATTTTGGCCCCGAATCAATCAATTTTCCTGGGACCTGAGAATCTGATGCATGTTATCGAAATTTACCCAGGGGGGGTGAAATTTTGATAACAGCTTACGCCTCCCTTCCCACCACAAACAATTGCAAAGTTGGTTGAACCCCAACCTGTCACTCCTATTGCTTTCCCAAGTCCATGTTGGGAAGATACTCAAGAATCTAGTCAAGGACAGTGAGAAGAGGAGTCCAATATAAAAGAAATAACTAACAATCTGAAGAGTTGGGCTACCAAATTTGGGTTTACGAAGATCCCCTTGATGGTAAAACCAATGGAGGAGGTTAGAGTTGAAGAAACAATGGTAGTTGAGGCTGAGTTTGCAGCAGAAGAAGAGCAAGAACAAGAGGAGGAACAATCAGTCCCAAGCCCCATTGAAGAGGAGCAGCTGGGAGAGATCAAATCAGTGTTGAGGCCACTTAATGAAGAAGGCATCATTGAATATTTTTTGCTTTCATTTCAAGGGCCTGATTTGATTGATGAACCCATGATGGAGGAGGACCATACAATTTCAGAGGCTCCAAGTGCAGAGTAGGCTATAAGAGAACCTTCAGTTCTTCCTCCCACTTCATCCCCTTCAAGCTCTGATGTTGAAGAAGGGTTTGATCTTTCAAACTTCATGTTTGAGAGAGAAGGGAACCATGGCAATCAAGTTGCAGATCAGGAAGGCACCATGGAGGAGGTAGAGCACATGCAACAGGACAACAAGGAGGCAGACTATCTATCAGACTTGAGAGATTGCTTTGATGAAGAGGAGCCCATGGAGATTACATCATCCAATCCTCCATACATCTTCCATGCACATGAGCCTACTTTCATGGAGGAGAACATTTAGGAACAACATCCTTCACTTCATAACAGCCCTCTAGAACCAAGATTGGAAGACATGACTCTCCCATGTTCTTCACAGGAGAAGGAAGAGAAAAAGCAGGAGGATGTCACCATTTCTCCCACACCATTCATCCAAGAAGGTCAACAAGAAAACTTCATTCTTGGAGTTGAAACTTAGAACAAAGGGCACATCTAAAGGATTAGACCATGCCCAATCAGGTACTTGGCTTCATTGGAGCTAAAGGAGAAACCAAAACCAGTCACGCCTACTTCAGGGCATGAGGATGAGCATCAAAGTACCAAGGGTCACCATCAATACCTCCAGAAGTCCGATACAAGTCATCTTGAGGAGGTATTTCCCATTAATGTTGATACCTTGATGATTTGGGTGGAGGGCCATCTTATTGTTCAGTTTTTCACTCATACAACCAGCCATGTTTAGTGCCAAATCAGTTGCATGGCTGCCATTTTTGAGGAAGGGAAGCTATTTCTCCCTGTCTAGTTGCAGGTTTTGTTTGAGCTCCCTTTGCTCTTGGTTAGAGTAGTGTAGGTAGGTTTGTTTTCAGTAGAAGAAGTGCTATTACACACTCTGCATATCCCACTTGGGGTATTATGATTTTCAGTTTATACATAGTTTTTGGTGCTGTTGTTTTGCTCTTGCATAGTGCATTGTAATGGTTTTTGGTGAAGTTCAACTCCAAGTTTCAAGGGGTTTCCAAGTGGCTCAAGGATCAGATCTTCAAAAGTTTAGATCAGTTTCATGTTTATCAGGTAGACTCCATGCCCAATGGATACTACAAGGCTACTGGTCTCTTGATATAGCAGGCAGATGTCCCTGTGAGTCACCAAATTGTTATCCATATTTCACCCCCTGGGAAAAATATTGGATCGGCCGTGACCCTGTGCGAGAAGAAAGAGAAGAAATGGCTCTGTCACGTGAATCCATGTCTTAAATCTATTTGACAGACTCAGGTAAAATAAAAAAAAGGGAAAAATTCAAATTTTGAACCCGAGTCAAAGCCAAAGCGGGGAGTCAGAGACAAAAGGTGAAGCACATCCCTCGGCCAACTAAAGGGTGCCATGTATCCAAAGTAGAGTTGCGGGGCCGCAGGAGTATTCTGGATTTTTTGATTCTCACGGAAAAAGGGTAAAAGATAAATTTTGAACCCACAAACCTGATTTTTCCCTAATCTGGCCGCCACGTGTCCCATATCAAAAGGGGACCCATTTTTCAAGTTGTTTTTCTGCCCTCCTGTACAAACCCGATACAAACTTCGAGGGGGCGTATCTTTCGACTCAGGGCTCAAAATATTGCAAATATGATATCGTTGGAAAGATCTCAGCCTCACCTATGCCATAGAGGTCTGAGACTTTAATTTTTGAGGAGGTTAGATAAGGAAAATGGAGGAAATGTCTTCAGGCCTTTAATGCAGGATCCATCTGTCTCAACAACTAGATCGGATTCGATCTGTTTCCGTCATTTCCTCTTCCTTCAAGGTGCCAAACCAAGGATCAATGCAGTAAAGATAGATTTGGGGGAATATTTTATCAGAAGCATTAACAACAGTCTGAGGTGGTGACCTATTCTGATGATACTTGGGTCTGGCTTGATATTGAGCCTAGGGCTGGTATGGCCTAAAACTCTAAGCTTGTTGTCTTTTGATGGTCACTAGCTCATTCCTAAAGTTCTGAAATTGCTTCATCACCGCTTCTTGAAACTCTTTAGAGGTATTAGATGATGAAGTGGAAGCTTCAGCTGAGCTTTGACTCCTGGGGGTGGGTATAGGAGCTAATACAGGCACTTGGCTAGTATCTGGGCTTCCTAACTCAGGGTACAGAGGCATGGATGGACTAGGAGCTATTTTTCCAACTTGAATCAAATGGTTCTCAGCCCCTATGGAGAGGCTATAGACTCAGACCTGATACAAACTTTGAGGGGGTGTATCTTTCGACTTCAGGGCTCGAAATATTAAAAATTTGATGTCGTTGGAAAGATCTCGGCCTCACCTATGCCATGGAGGTCTAAGACTTCAATTTTTGAGGAGGTTAGGTAAGGAAAATGGAGGAAATGTCTTCAGGCCTTCAATACAAGATCCATCTGTCTCTACAACCAGATCAAATTCGACTTGTTTCCACCATTTCCTCTTCCTTCAAGGCACCAAACCAAGGATCGATCCAGTAAAGATGGATTTGGGGGCATATTTTATTAGAAGCATTAATAGCAGTGGTTGAGCTTCAACCTGCTTTTCCTGCTTCTCTCTCTCTTTCTTCTCTCTGATCAAATCTATAAATACGGGGGGCAGGATTCATTGTAAAGGTTTTTGTTCATTCTCCTTCCCTGCCCCCCTCTTCTTTTCTTCCCTAGGGTCGAAAATGGAGTCTGAACCTCCTCCTCTGCTCTGTAAAATGGTTTTTTTGCCTCTTGCTCGTGTATGATGCTCTTTGAAAATTCTGAAGCAATAAAACTCATTTTTGTGATGTGTTTGTCCATCCTTCGCTTGTTTTCATTGCATCTTCTTGCCTCTCGTCGTTCTGGAGTATTTCTGTGCATGTTTTGGATGTTTCATTTGTAGATCTGGGAGTTGTGTTCGTGGGGATCGGAAATGGAGTTCTGTGTGAATCTGACATTTGGTCTGTGATGTTGTTGTCCATCCTCTACATTGCTCACCTCACCTCCCTTCATTTCATGGTCCTTTTGATAGATGATCAACACTTCCCTTTTGTTGGTGTTATCACCTCTGTAGTGTAGGATTTATTTATTTTCATGCTCTCTCTATCTCTCCTTGGTCCCTTGGAATTGTTAGATTAGGAGTAGATAGTCACATTTCCTTCCTTAGGAGTAGTTTAGCATTAGGATCAGGAAGAAGAAGCTGGCTTTCTCCGGAGGGCCATCTCAAGTCCGCAAGTCCCACAGCTTGAGAGATGGTCCCATGTTATGCAAATCACACCAAATGAACCTGCCTTAGAAAAGTAGATCCATAACTCATTTGGGGGTGTTGTGATTTTGCGTTAACACAGTCCTCTACACATATAAACACTTCAGACTATAATCAGCTTCTAGCACGCAAACACGCTTATTACACAAAACATTGAACTTAAATTGACAAAGCATGTAAGATGACTTAGTTTTTCTTAAAGGATTTCGTTACTAGAAGTGTTAGAAACTTATTGTTGTTATTCTATGCAAATAGACTTCAAAATTATCATCCTGTGGTATGTGGGTTAATTTGTTTTGTTGATTTTTCAGTTACCTAAAAGAACATGTTAAAATGATTTAATAGAGGTGTTTCTACACTGTTTAGATGGACTGTTCCTATAAATATATATAAATGTATTTTGATTGTTTAAAAAAAAAAGTTATTGTGCGTTTTATAGAGGTGCTCATTACCTAGGGAGAATATGTCTAATTGGTATTTGGAAATGATGATTTCAGATAGTTTTGTTAAGTTGTTTGTTGATTGGAAGGTAAGAAAATTAATAGTTGAATTTGTACCATGTGAAGCATGATTTTCTTGTGGATTAATCAGAATTCGTATGTTGAATGATTATGGTTTGATTATGTCTCGATCCTTGTGATTAGAGTGAAACATGATTGCTGAAATAGAAATTGGTTGTTCTATTTGTGTACATTCATAGTTGTATCTTGATGAAAAACATGTAATAATACATCCTTCGTTGTATTACCATATGTTTGTTGATAAAATAACTTGTATATCGTTTCATATTTTATTAAATAATTGCATCAGAAATTGGAGTTAATATTCATGCCAGTTCATTTTGAACTGACAACATACCACTACTCCAGTCTTGCAGGACAACTAGCCGTCACGTTTGGATATGCGGAAACTCATGTCTTGTGAAGTTTAATCGTGGCATGGATCGAAATGAGATACTTGGATTTCAATTTGTAGAAGGATGATATCCCATAATTTTGACTAAATTTATTGGGATCTTAGACCCATTGTTAATATTCAAACCTCACTATGTGAGAGTTACCATAATAGTTATATATTTTTCCTTAACGGCATATGTAATTTATGATTTTAATAAAGAGATGATTACCTTATATGAAAGAATATCTTAATATGAGTAAATGATAAATATTAGAAGTGAGAAATCTTACTTATCATAAATTGATATATTTATTTATTTGATATTTGTCAATGTATGTAGCCGATAGTTGGGCAATTATTGTAACAATCAATTGTATTTAATTTCTAAATTAAATAAGCTATTTAGTGGCGTAGCTAATCGAAGGAATAATTAAATATACATGTTTTAATATATATTTAATTCGGCCTTTCAGTAAAATTGGTATTAATATGATAAGATTGTAAATCCTATTGTATAGAGAATGGAAGGGTATCGTGTAAAAGGTAATTTAAGGTTAAAAAACCAAGCATCATCGAAAAGAGAAACTAAATGGGAAGATAAATCGATGAAAAGATCCATTAAGCATATTAAGGGATAAGTACATGCAAAATTCTGAAATAGATACATTTCAGCGTAACGAATGTACTTATCTCATGATGATCCTAGTTGTCCTTTGGCATTTATCTCGATATAAACTCTTGCAAGATAGGTTAAATTAGAAATAAAGTAAATACAAACTATAAGATCTAGATAACTGCTAAAGGGGTAGTTGTGAGGTGGCGGAAGACTTAAACTCATAAGACTAGTGTGTTGTCTTGAGTTTAGCCGTAACCTACATGATGGAAAGCTTTGGCCAAAGTAATGCATTGATGGTTGTGCATTGTCTGATCACCTAGTCCTCCAATTAAATTAAAATTGTCAGTAACCTGATCATGGGAAGTTGAACACTGAACATGAGGTAAGAAATGGTCGGATACCAGAATATGAAGTTCCATAAAAAATAGATTCGTGGTAGACCCAAGGACTTTCACATGGTTCCCGTGACCTGAAAAAGTTTGAGCCAAAATGCTAGTAAGCATTGTCACTTGAAGTAGTGGCAAAGGAAGATCATGGAGATCTGGATACACCCTTCTCATTCCTTTCATGGCTTACAAGGAAGTTATCAGATAGATCAAAAAGAACAAATTTGATTTAAAGAATTTGATTAAATAAATCTCTATGAATGCAGCTGCGTAATCTATTTTTATGTATGTTTTTTAAAAATATATTTCCCCATTTTCCAGTTCGAGTAATTTTGAGCGTTACACTAGAGGGAGATATTTTGTGACAAGGATTGGAGATCTAAGATTACATATGGTGGGAATGACAATTTTGTAAATAGAATTTGGAAAAATTATGTGTATCCTATGAGGAAGTAATAAAGTGTATACAAACTCAACTCAAGGAAGCCGTGTAGCTTAGAAAGAGGAACTGAAGGAGTTAAGCACCATAACAAGCAAGGTATTATCTTTTCAATAAATCTCAAGAAATCTAAATAAGATATTAGGAAATAAATTTCATATGATTATAATACATGCCTAGGTTTCATAGGAGATTCATGCAATATAGAGAAAAATGATGCAAAATCAAGTCAAGGATCTAATGGAAAAAGGTAGTCAAGCAAGGGAGATAGTACACAACTTTCATCTCATGGAAGATCATCCATAATACACCCAAATGCATATAAATATGTGAATTTTGATGGTAATTGGTATAAGTGGGGTGCTTATGGACATTGGTCTAAGTATGTGTAGTCCTAAGGTTGAAAAGAAAGAAGATTGTAAAGAAAAAACTCAAGAACATCACTCTAAAAGAAAGAAGGAATAGTGCTTGTTATTTTTGTGCTCTTTCCCCTAGGGTAAATTTCGATAACATGCATCATAATTATAAAGTCCCAAATATGGATTGATTTTGTAAAATCAGTGTTTAATCAATTCCCCTCAGATGTTTTTCTAACTCCCCGTCCTAAGGTTGGGAAGAGCAAGCTTTGTAGAAATGCGAATGAAGGTTGCAGAAAGATATGTTATTGGGCCAGGAAAATGTTGTGAAAATCGGATAAGTCCTAGTCCAAAATTTGTGGACAAATGGATCACTCAAGAAGTGAAATTCTCTTCTACAATCGGCCGAAATGAGCCTACAGGCGGCCCAATAATACACTTGGGACAAGTGGGAAAAAGTACGCGGCTAGCCTATAACATGCCATTCGGCCGTGAAGCGGAACCATATCCACTAACTCCTAGTCCACTTGGGACAAGCGGGATGTTGCTCTTATACCGGCACGAACATTGATATGTCATTCTTTAAGCTTGAACCTAAAAGCTTCGAAACCTGTGAGGCTTGTTATTGCGCGAACTTCCACATCTGTGCCGAAACAGTACCACATGTTGTGTATCCTACTTCAAAGCTGTATGGATTTTTTGGGAAGAATACCACTACATTCCGTTCTCGGATCGGCTCGAAAATTCTAGAGGGTCTCATCAAAAGCGGACGTCATGGGACAGACATTCACAGTCTAAAATGGTTTCCCAAATTCCACATGAAGTTAAGTGGCCCAGCCAATCTGGGACATGACAAATGGTTTTTGAGAAGATACGCGATTGGGATCACACATTGACAAAGCTCCGAGTTTACATCCAGAAAGTTCAAAAAGTCGACTCTTTCTGAGGATCCTGAGCAACACATGAGTTCTACACGTGTCACTCAGGCTTAAGAAAGGATTTCAACTGTCAAACATGATCAACCTGATACAAAGGCAAATTGGTTTCATAGTATTGAACGTGGTGTTTGATTAGCATTTGTGTTCTTGGCACTGTATGATCTAGTTATCATTCCTTTCACAATAAGAATGATGCCACGTGTCTCGGAGTGGTGGGGCCCGACGCACAAAGGAGATCGGGTTTCATAGTCGGGAAAATTTCCCAATTTCGGAAAAATGGGGGAAAACATGTTGTTTTGAGCCCAGATCAACCAGAGGGTGCCACGATGTCAAATGGAGAGGGGGTCCCGGAGATTTTTGGCTGAAATTTTCTCATTCAATCAAAGAGTGCCAAGTGTCAAATCCAGGTGGCAATGCGCGGGAAAATATTTCAAAAATCTTTTTCCCTGTTCCGTGCCCTAAATCTTCAGAGGGGCATATCTTTCGATCCAGAGCTCGGATTTGCATGTTCCTTATATCATTGGAAAGCTGATGAAATCCTCTACATATTCTGGACCCTTAAATTTCGAATTTTGGTGGAGTCTTGAGAGAGAAAAATTCAAGAAAACATCTCTGACGCATGATAATGCCAGAAGTGACGATTTCAACCACCAGTTTTAATGCAGCATGGGCCTCTTTCTCGCTCTGCGAAGCAATTACTTTCCAGTATGGGATTTTTCATGGAAACCATAATTGCAGATGCCAATTAAAATACGATCTTGTCGGTGGTTGGATTTTAAATCTGACTTTCCTATGTTTTCTTCCTTCTCTCATTCTTCCTATATAAAGCCAAGGAGTGGCTCAAAAAATAAAGTTGTTCATCTTTTCTGCTCTGCCCTCCCTTCTTTTCTTCTCTAGGGTCAGAAAATGGAGTTCGAACCTCCTCCCCTGCTCTGTAATGGCGTTTTTTGCCTTTTACTAATGAAATGATGTTCTGTGCAAACTTCTGGAGCAACAAAACGTGTTTTGTGATGCATCTGTCCATCCTTACTCATTTTTGCTTGTTCTCTTCTTGCCTCTCTTCATTTGCAGGTATTTGTGCATGTTTGAATGTTCATTGCAGGTTTGGAGCTGTGTTCATGGAGTTTTGGGACATTTTCTGTGTGAAATCTATCCTTGGGTCTGTGATGCTTCTATCCATCCTTCCCAATTGCTCACCTCTCTTTGTCCCATGGCAGTTTTGATAGATGTTCAACATCCTCCTTCTCTGGTGTATCACCGTTTTAGTGTAGGATTTTGTTCTTTTCCTTCTTCTCTCTCTCTCTCTGTCTCCTTGGCATGGTTAGATTAGGATTAGATTAGCTTGCCTGCACTGGAATAGCTTGTGGTAGGTAGTTTAGGAGAGGAACCAGCCTTCTCTGGAGATTCCTCTCTCGTTTGCACAAGTCCCACGCTTGGAGAGAGGTTTCCATGTTGTGCAATCACACTGGATGCCTGAGTGATCAACCTAGAAGCCTGATCATAACATCCAGGGGTGCTGTGATTTTGCACTAACAGTTTTGGCACGCCCGGTGGGAGATCACAGAAGTTAGATATTTCATCTTTCAGAGGTGTCTCATTATCAAACAGAAAACATATCTTAAGCCACCGTGCACCACTAACAGTTTTGGCACGCCCGGTGGGACCTTAGAGGTCTTCCACTTCATCTTTTGCAGGTTGATGTGTTCCTGTGAAGATTTCAGCCTTTGGAGGCACTTGCAAACACATTTGGTGACTCCATCTGGTCAACAACCCATCTCTGAAGTTGCAGACCTTCCTTTCCATTCATTTTCATTCATTTTTCATCCATCTCTTCCTTCCATCTCTTTCATTCTTTTCCATTCCATGAAGTTGTGCAATCATGACTTCATTTCCATCATGGAATTCACATCAATAACAGCAGTATATTCCACCTCCAACATGTTTTACAAATCCTCCAAATCAGCATTTTGAGCAGATTCAAGATCAGTATGCATACCCATATGAGCAGCAGTACCAAAGTCAGTTTGGCTATGGAGCTTTCCAAGAGCAAGGGTGTGCATACAATGAAGACCATCAGATCCAAGATGCTGGTCTATTGGAGAAGATCCAAAAAATGGAGGTGGGGATGGTGCAGTCCAGAGAAACAGCTCAAATGAGAGCTTTCAGAATCGGTTACAGGACACCTTGTCCATGGGGAGGCCCTTTTCCAAGACACTTCAGCCCTCAAGAGAAGCTGGACTTCATGATAAAGATGCTGCCCCAACTTGCACAATGGACAGCAGAGATAGAGGCCTATGACATTCGGTGTTGAACAACCTTGTCAATGGGTAAGTTCTGCACCATCATCTAGTAATTTTCTCTTCCCATTACTCAAGCAGCATCATCTCATTTGGACTTGCAAATTTCAAACCCTCCATCTGCTGTCCCAAATGTTGAATCCATGTCTCCACCTCTCAGTCTTCCACCACACCTCAATTCTTCTTTCCTTTTCCCTTCCAAACAGTCATCCCCTCCACAAGAGCTAAAAGAAATACCTTCCTCCTCCAAGAGAAACAAGAGGTTTCACCTCCTCCACCACCACAAAAAAATGTAAAATCAGTTGAGTTTCAACCTATCCCTCCTCTTGCATTCCCAAATCCATGTTGGGAAGAATGAAAATCAGAAAACCAGTCGTCAAGGACAGCAAGAAGAGAGAGTGCCAACAAAGAAAGAAATGACAGACAATCTGAAGAGTTGGGCTGCCAAATTTGGGATGACAAAGATCCCCTTGATGGTTAAGCCTAGAGAAGAGTTGGCAAAGTGGTAGGCTGATTTTATTGGCAGAGAAGCAATAAGATCAGTCATCAAGTTTGCTCAGAGTGTAATTTCCATGTTGGCACTGATTGATCCAATAGAAGTTGCACAATTAACCATAAAAGAGAAGCTCTGAAGATCTTGCAGTCCCAACTTGTCCTCTAGAGCAACAGATTGAAGAGTTTGACTTGACAAACTTCATGCTGGAGGAAGGAGTTCAATCAAGAGCAAGATTGCCTTCAAACATTGGAGGAAGGAGAAGCTGCTCCAAATCCAAAAGAAGAGGAGCACATTCCAGCTGTGGAGGAGAAAAGTGCAGATCCAAGGGCTTTGAACACAAAGCAGGTTATAGAAGAACCTTCAGTTCTTCTTTCTACTTCATTCTCTCCCAAGTTCTAGTATTGAAGAAGGAGTTTGATCTCTCAAACTCAACATTGGAGAGTGAAGGAAACCATGGTGGTCAAGTTGCAGATCAAGAGAACACCATGGAGGAGGTTGAACATTTGCAGCAGGACAACAATGAGGCAGTTTATCTGTCAGATTTGGAGGACTGTTTTGATGGAGAGGAACCGGTTGAGTTTTCACCATTCTCTCTTTCATCATCCACATTCCAAACACAAGAGCCTGTTGCCATGAAGGAGAGCATTCATTTACAGCAGCCTGCATCTTATAGCAGCTCTTTGGAATCAAGATTGGAAGATTCTAATCTTCCATGTTCTTCATTGGAGGAAGAGAAAGGACAGAAGGAATTCCACCATTTCTTCCACATCATCCATTCAGGTGGGTCTACAAGAAAACTCCATTCTTGGAGTTGAAAATCAGAGCTATGGGCATATCAAACTGATCAGACCTTGCCCAATCAGGTATTTGGCTTCATTGGAGCCAAAGGAGAAGCCACAACCAGTCATGCTTGCTTCTGAGCATGAGGATGAGCTACAAAGTACCAAGGATCAGCTGCCATACCTCTCCAATCCAAATGCAGAGCAACTAAAAGAGGTATTGGATTTTTCAGTTGATACCTTGATGATTTGGATAGAAGACCAGCTTCTTGTTGATTTTCCATCCATCCAAACAGCCATGATCAGTGCCAAATCAATTGCATGGCTGCCAATTTTGAAGAAAGGAAGCTATTTCTCACAACCAGTTGCAGGGTTTGTTTAGCTTGCCTTTGCTTCCAGTTAGAGTAGAGTAGCTAGGTTTTCTTTCAGCAGAAGAAGTGCTCGTGCACACTCTGCATGTTCCATTTGGGGCATGTATGATTTTCAGTTTTGTACATAGCTTTGGTGTTGCTGGTGTTGCTCTTGCACAGTTCTTTTCAGTGGTTTTTGGTGAGAACAACTCCATGTCCGGTGGGTTTCCAAGTGGCTCAGAGGGAAGTTTTCAAAGTTCAGATTGGTTTTCAGGCCTACTCATGACTCCATGCCCAATGGATTGCTTCAGGCAACTGGTCTTTTCATCTAGCAGGCAGATGACCTCGTTGAGTCGCCAAAACTGTTATCAAAATTTTACCCCCCCTGGGTAAATTTTGATAACATGCATCAGATTCTCAGGTCCTATGAAAATTGATTGATTCGGGGCCAAAATTCATGTTTCCAGGGTCCCCTCAGATTTTTTCTAACTCCCCTGGTCAAAGTTGGAAGGAGAAAGCTCTGAGAAAGTGCGGAGAAGGTTGCAGAAAGCAAGTAGTTTGGGCCAGGAAAATTTGTGAAAATCGGCTAAGTCCCAGTCCAGCAGCATTTGGGACAAATGGGACAAAAGTACGCGAACCGCCCGAACCGGCCGAAATGAGTCCAGGCGGCCCACTAAGCATTTGGGACAAGTGGGACAAAAGTACGTGGTGGGCGCGAAATGCCGGTTTGACCGAGAGAGAAAAATCGACTAACTGCTGAGAGGGGCAGTTCAGGACGAATGGGACAAATGGACACGAAATGCCCAAACCGGCCGAATCGCACAAAATCAGCACAAGGAGCCCAAAAGCAATTGGGACGCGCGGGACAAAAGGGCGCGAACCAGCCGAACTGGCCGAAAAGAGTCAAGTCAGTCCGAAGCAAAGTGGGACAAGCAGGCCAAAAATGCCCAAACCACCCGAATCGGCCGAAATGAGTCCAGAGGGTCCAAAATCAAATGGGACGTCTGGGACAAATGGACGCGAAATGCCCGAACCGGCTGAAATGAGCACAAAGGGCCCAAAATCAAATGGGACATCTGGGACAAATGGAGGTGAAGTACGCGAAGGAGCCGAGGGCCAATCAGAAGCTGCCACATGTCCTTACAAGAGAAAGGTCAAAAAGTCAAAGGGCAAGTTTTCGAGCACTGATCCGAACCAATGAGAAGGTGCCACGTGTCCAAGCGAAAACCCGACACAAAGGGATATGTCGTCGGGTCATCCAAACCCGACGTACAAAGGAAATCAGGTTTCATAGTCGGGAAAACACGGCAGAGAAACATGGCACAAGAAACATGTCGGAAGGGTTGAAAAACCCGACACCTAAGAAATGTGTCGGAGGGGTTGGAAAGCCCGATGCACAAAGGAAATCGGGTTTCATAGTCGGGAAAACAAGTCGGAAAAGCATGGGGCGAAAACATATGTTGAGCCACCTCCCAAACCCGATGAAAATGGAGAGGAGAATCCCGAACCCGACGGGCTGAAGACCTTTCTCATCCAATCAGAGCCTGCCACGTGTTATCCAGGTGGCAATGTGTGGGAAAATATTTCAAAAATCTGTTTTCTCCTATTCCATGCCCTAAATCTTCAAATCGTCATATCTTTTGATCCAGAGCTCGGATTTGCATGTTCCTTATATCAACGGAAAGCTTGTGAAATCCTCTACATTATTCTAGGGCTAATCTCGAGTTTTGGTGCAATCTAGAAAGATAAAATTCAGAAACGTCTCTGGCACATGGTAATGCCAGAAGTGACATTTCAGCGACCAGCTTTAATGCAGCAGACAGCCCGCCGTTTTGCCAGGATCCACCGCTTCTACCATAATGAGATGATTTAAAATATGACCTAGAGGTAGTTGGAGTAGATCTGACTTTCCTCTTTCTTCCTTCTCTCATTCTTCCTATATATTGTAAGGAGTGGCAAAAAATAAAGGTGGTTCATCTTTTCTGCTCTGCCCTCCCTTCTTTTCTTCTCTAGGGTAGAAAATGGAGTTCGAACCTCCTCCCTGCTCTGTAATGGCATTTTTTGCCTTTTACTAATGGAATGATGTTCTGTGCAAACTTCTGGAGCAATAAAACGTGTTCTGTGATGCATCTGTCCATCCTCTCTCATTTTTGCTTGTTCTCTCCTTGCCTCTCTTCATTTGCAGGTATCTGTGCTTGTCTAAATGTTCATTGCAGGTTTGGAGCTGTGTTCATGGAGTTTTGGGACATTTTCTGTGTGAAATCTATCCTTGGGTTTGTGATGCTTCTGTCCATCCTTCCCAATGGCTCACCTCTCTTTGTCCCATGGCAGTTTTGATAGATGTTCAACATCCTCCTTCTCTGGTGTATCACCGTTTTAGTGTAGGCTTTTGTTCTTTTCCTTTTTCTCTCTCTCTCTCTGTCTCCTTGGCATGGTTAGATTAGGATTAGATTAGCTTGCCTGCACTGGAATAGCTTGTGGCAGGTAGTTTAGGAGCAGGAACAAGCCTTCTCTGGAGATTCCTCTCTCGTTTTACAAGTCCCACGCTTGGAGAGAGGTTTCCATGTTGTGCAATCACACTGGATGCCTGAGTGATCAACCTAGAAGCCTGATCTGCATCCAAGGGTGCTGTGATTTTGCACTAACAGGAATGTCAAGGAAAGGAAGAGAAAAAATTAGGTCAAAGATATGGAGTTGGATGTTATCATTGTTATGAGAAAGGACATATAGCAAAGTATTGCAAAAATGGGCCATCAAACATAAGGAGGTATGTAATCAAGTTTTTTGATATGCTCTTAATGAATATAGAAACATGGCTTTTGAGTGAAAATGAAGAATATTGGAATGTTTTATGTGCCACAAGGTAGGGCACATTACAATTTTTTGTGATGCAGGTCAGCTAAAGAAAGATATTCAAATACCCAAGCCACAAGTTTAGAAGTTTAAGAAGAAGGAAGAAGCTAGTCAAAGTACTAAAGAGGATTCCAAGAGTGTGAGTGAGAAAAGGGAGGGATCTATTATGACAAAAGTAGAATCAGAAAAATAAGAATCAGTCAAGGTGCAAGAAGAGGGCTTGAGACGTTATTAGGTATCTCATCAATCTCTTCCATGATGACATATGCATCTACTAGGCTTCTTAGAGGTATATATGTGCAAATGAAGCTTTGGAGTGAGGGGGAGTTGTCTTGGTTATTATGTTTCCTCTTCATGGTTTTGAGGTATGTCTCTTAAATTCATTTAGCATGTTATTATTGGTTGGTCATGTTGGGTATGTCAAGTGTCATGTCTTTTTGTTCTTTAAAGCATATAAGCTAGTGTTGCATAGTTGGATGAACTCTTGAGGTCTAAGTTTGTCTTTTCAAGAATAAATAACATGAAAATTATGTTTCAATGAGTATGATTCATATTGATGTCTTTGAAAGGAGATTATTGTATTTTCGTAATCATTCATGAGGCCTTCATTTGGTCAAAATATGTGTTTCGAGCACTATTGACATGTTTAGTGATTGATGATGTATCTAAGAAGTTCTCTCCGAGTAAAACAATGTATCATGAGTTGGCATGGACCTAAGTAGCATGTTTCATGCATTCACATGTGTGTATGATGTATATAAAGCTTTAAGTGGTCTTAAAGGAGTAATATATGGTGTGAGAGGTCTCTTTAGGTCCACACAGTCATTCATTGTTAAGACATGGTCATTTTGTGAAGTCTGAGTCTTATAAATTGTCATGAAGACCATCATGAGTCGAAAAAGTCTATATCAAGTTCCTACAGGTGTCTATGATGTCTTGATAATCATGAAAAGGGTCCTCTTTGGTGTCTTACATAGTTTTTGAGTGTCTAAAGTCTATGGAGTCTCAAATAATCTTATATGAATTTTATAGTGTGTTATAAGTCTGTCATGAGCTTCAAGGGCTTGAACTATGTATGTCTAAGAATATGTGAAAGATTATAAAGCTATGAAAATGCCTCAGAATTGTGATGGATATGTTAAGAGTTCATTGGCTTATATTTCAGTCCTTGTGTCTCAAAGTGGAGTATGACTGTGTAAACAAGTTAGTGATTTCATTACAATAGTGTTAATCCTCAGTTAAAAGTATATGAGGTGTTTGTCATGAACTTAAAAATCAAGGATCATATATGTCTCAAATATTGTCATGGTGGTTGTATGAATCTTGAAGGTAATTGTCATTTGTATTAGGTATGAGTATGTTTAATTCTCACAAACAACTCCAAGTTTGTGTTAATATGGTTTATAGCATCATAAAGGTGTCAAATTGCTTGTGAACATCATAAGATTGTCCTACAGTGGTGTCTTACCATCTTCAGTAATAAAAGATGAAAATCTTAGTTGATAAAGAGCTCAAGAAGGGTTAATGACCTGTAACAGTGGATTAAGACACTTATCGATAAGGTTTTAAACATGAAAACATTGAATTTGTAATGAAGTCAAGGTTTGATCAGTCTTTGCATAAGTTTTCTGCTCATGTGCTTGAGGTGGAAGGTAAATTGTGGACTGCAACAAGTGAGAAAATATGCTAAGTAACCACATGATGGAAGTAGTTTGAGAAAGGAATTTTTTTTCATGGTTGAGTGTGTCTTGAGGTTTTATCTGAGCCTTCAAATTGAGTTCTTGACCTATGCATCAGTCTTCAAGGGGTTCCCTACACAAGTTGGTTGAAGCTCAAAGAGTGTCATGGTCTAGTGGAAACGTATTTTCCCTAACCTCTGTCAAATGTGTCTTAAAGTTTTGCCATTTCAATTTTCCTGTGTCTGTGAGTATGTTCCAAATTTTGTGATCATATAGTAGGTTAGTATTGTTCTGATTATATGTCTTTTTCATGGTCAAGTTAGACCAAGCAAGAGTATTATGACTCAATAGAATGTGATATGACCTCATTTGTACTGATTCAAGGTCTAGAAAGTGGTTTAAGTGAGCTCTTGAGACGTGTCAATAACATCATATGTTCCTATGATTGTGTCTCTATGCATAAAGAATGTGTTTAGTGTGTAAAGAAGTTCTTAAGGTCTATATAACCTTATGTATTTCATCAAAGTCATGGTATTAGTGTTGTTAGATCCATTATGGTCTTGAGATAAAGTTAGAAGGTTCAATAAAGACAAAGAAAAGGTTTGACTAGTGTCTAAAACACTATGAAGGTGTCTTGCACTACAATGAAAGGTCCATCATAAGAATATGTATTCAAAATGACAAGAAAATTAGTATCTTCTAAGCTAAGCATGATCAATAGAGCCTATAGAATTGTTTATAAAATCTCAAAATGGACATCTACAGGTGATTATGGTGCTAGAAATATGAAACGATACCTCAAAAAAAATCCATGAAAGCCAGTTGGAAGGTGATGTTACAGGTCATAAAGTCAATGTGAGAGAGTGTCTTAAAACAATATGCTACATGTATTGAAGAGTATGGTGTGGTCTGTATGTGCCTATGGAGACTGAGAAGATGCTTACTCCCAGGGGGATTCAAGTGTATTGTGAAGAAATATATGCATTCTTCTATATGTATCAGATATTATGGTTAATTTTCTCTTCAAGGTTGAGTTCTCCTTAGGTTACAAAGTGTCAAGGTATACATATGTAACTAAATCTTGTCAGATCCTTTATGTTTTTTTTATGAGTGGGCTTATGAAGTTGACCAAAGAAATGTTTCATTAATGAGATCAAGTGGTCTTTAGAGGTCTAAAATGAAAAAATACAAGTTGTAATGATTTTTCAAGGATCAAGAAAATTGTCAATGTACATAGATTTGTGAAGGATGAACTTCATGATTCCATTCAAGAACTATAGGAATGTTTTGGAATGAAGGAAAAAATTTCAAGTTTTTTGTATCAAGAAGGGACTAAAATCAGTTGTAGGTATTTTTCTAGAGGCTCAAAAGATCATGTGAAAGGGATCAGTTGAAATTTGAGTCAAACCAAGAATTATGGTTACCTGTGAAAGTGCTAAGCTTCAGGGTTCTAAGTCTGAGTTTCAAGCTTGTGACTGACAAGCCATACATTCTAACATGAGTTGGAAAAGAGATGTTTTTGGATTTTTCAAGATATAGAAGGTGATGTACTCTCCGAGGTAGGCTTGGAAATAGAGTATGGATTATTGTCATTAATCTTGTATTGACAAGTATGTGTGAGACATATTAGAGAAGTTTTTCCAAATCTTAGTAAGATGGTTGATGATCTTCATTGCACTTCCAGTCATTTGAGGATGTGAAAATTAGTGATTCACAATTATGAAAGTATAGGAAATACTGTAGAAGAATATTTACCTTTTTGAGCCTTGATGTAAATGTACAAGAGTTATCACTCATTATAAAGTCCAAAGAAGACTACAAGATTATGTCATAAAGTCAGGACTGGTTTAAATGTTCCCTTATTAAGTTGATCATATAATATCATGGAAATGAGGACTGTAAAGTAAAGACAGATTTTTTTTTATCAAGAATGGTCAATATGTTGGTATTAATCTTTGTAAGAAGAGTACTCTATCAAGTTTAGGTTTATGGAAGTTGTCCAAGTATTCTATAATGATGAAGTAAGGGTTTGTGATGTTTTCACTTGAGTTATTATCAATATGTATCAAGTGATAGACACTCAAGGAATAAGTTAAGACCTCTCAATGGGATATTGAACTGGTGCAATATAACCATCAACCAATGTATGTAGAGATGTGGAACTTTCTCTTTGTTGGCATTTAAGGCTATCCATCAAAGAATGTGCTTGCTACAAGTATAAGAATTCTTTATGAGAAGGGGAGAGTCCTTATGAAAAGGGGAGTCTTGTTTATTTTCCTAAAAGGTGTTCTAAATGATTCCATGTTATGGAAGGTATGTTTTATATTTCTTCAAGGGAAAGGCATTCTAGTTCTACGCTTGCAATGTCACAACAAAATATGGCTACAAGAGCTGAAAAGTTGGTTTAGGGAAGTGCCTAATTGTTTGAGTCATTCTCAAGGGCTGCAAACAAGGTTAAGTGTAAAATTTATGTGTTTCCAAGAAGATATAGATGGATTATACTTAGGGGGAGATTATTTTATCAAGTAGAGGTCACTCAAGGTAGGTACAAGAGATCAAAAAAGTGAAATAATAGTTATAGGAGGGGTGAAATATCCCTTCCTATGCTGCCCTCTTTTTTCTGATAGATTTGGGCTTGGATACTTGCAAACAATGTTAGATAATAACAATAAAGCATATATATGAAAGAGTAGATAGATAACACAATATGGATCCCAAAATAATGCTTTTCCAATATCAGACAAGAGGGTTTTACAATAAGAATCAGAACTGATGTGTTGTTGGTCTATTTATGAAAACCAATGATTGCAATGTAATTTTAATATTATTATCTCAAATAAAGAATAATGGCATACCCAAAAATTAGGGGAAACTCCTTACAAACAAAAATCTACTTTGATGCCCTAGTCATCCCTCTTGGAGAAAAACATACGTTGTCTTAGAACCCTCAGACAACCCACACACTAGTTTCCACACACTTATAACCTAGACGTCTCCTTTTGGGGTTGTATTCTTCCCCCAAATTGATCCATAAGCTACTCTCCAATGTTGTCCCAAAATTGATATAAAATCTTTGAAAACTTCATTGTAGAATACCTTTCACACCGTTGGAATCACTGAATATGAATTCCCTTCATATCCAGAGGTTTTTGTCCTTAAATACAAGTATCCAATAGAGGGTTTTCGTACCCTATGGCTGAAATGAAAGAGGGTTTACATCCTAAACTTGTTTCATCTGAAGCGCTGCTCCAAATTAGCAAAATCTATTTTCTTAAAGAAATAACATAGTGTGTGTATGAAATGAAAGAGAAAAATATATAGATTCCAATGAACTGACCTTGGACTCCAAATTCCTCTTAAATCTCATGTTATGAAATTTTAGGTCTCCAATATGGGTCACCCCCCTTTGGAAAAAATAGTCTTTTATTTCACTTTTAATTTTTTCACTTTATTTTAATAAAGTCACTTCAACTTTATTAAGTCTCTTTAATATTATAAAGTCACTTTATAAAATAAAGTTATTTTAATAAAGTCACTTTCATAATAAAAGACATAAAGTGAGCTAAAGTGACTAAACCCATGTATTTTCCACAAAGCATTCCCTTACCATCTCCATTAGCTTACAGGAATGCAGTAATAAGCCAATTTGAATAACTGAGTGATATCTTAGGAAGAGAGGGAAATTATAGTCCTCCCTAGGATTTCTTGTCCCCAAGCAATTGTAAAGCTGGATGCTAAAGTATACACTCTCCTTCCCATGTAGCATCCTCCAATGGAAAATTTCTCCACCTAACCAGGGACTCCTAAATTTCTCTAATCCTCAGTCTCCTCTCTCTCCTATCCAAAATCTCCTCAAGAACTAGATCCAATCTCCCCTCCTCATCCAAGGGTGGAAACTTAGTAGAAGAAACCATGTGCTACCCCAATGCCTTTTTCAAGTAAGACACATGGAAAACATTATGTATATTACTTTAATAAGGTAAACACTCCCAAGCCAATATGAACTCTATTGTCCCCAAAAGGAAAATCAATGAAAGATGTTGCATCATACCCATACAATGCTCGAAAGGGGGTCATACCAATAAACATGTGGTAAGTAGTATTATAGAAATACTCACACAAATAGAACCATCTCACCCATGCCTTCTACTGCCCCAAAACATAGTTGTGAAGATAACCCTCTATCCATTTGTTCATAATCTATGTGTGTCCATCTGTCTGAGGGTGATAACTAGAGTCAACTCTTTACCAACCAATCAGAAAATCTCCTCCCAAAAGGTGCTCAAAAACCTATTATCCTAATCACTAACAATGTTCTTCAAAATTCCATACAATTTGAATACTTCATGGAAGAACAATTCAGCCACATGTGGTGCCTTAAATTTGGT
Organism: Taxus chinensis; assembly: GCA_019776745.2. Lineage (NCBI taxonomy): Eukaryota > Viridiplantae > Streptophyta > Pinopsida > Cupressales > Taxaceae > Taxus > Taxus chinensis. Next base: position 661,311,400 of record CM034155.1, read on the forward strand.
TGGAATAGCGAAGAAGTGTGCATACTTTGTCAATCTGTCAACCACCACATAAATGTAATCATTCCCTTAAACTATGTGGAGCCCTGTAAGAAAATCCATCGAAATACTTTCCCATTTCTATTCTGGAATTGGCAAGGGCTCCAATAAACCTGTTGGAAAAGTATGTTCTAACTTGTTTTTTTGACAAGTCATACACTCACAGACATGGCGTAGGACATACCCCTTGAGACCATTTCAAGAGAATCTCTCTCTAACCTACATGTATTTCTTGAAATACCCTAAATGTCCTGCAATTGGTGCAACCATGGAAGGAATGTATAATATTTTCCTTAAGTTTAGATTCAAGAACTAGGTGAATTCTTCCCTTATAAAAAATCAAATCAACCATCACCTTGTATCGCTCATCCTGAATTTTACCATCCATAATTTCACACCCAAAAGTATTTTTGGAATACTCAACTAATAGTTGAGATTTCCAATCTGCTGAAATCTCACTTAAAGAACATAGGACAACAAGATGTGGTTTTCTGGAAAGTGCACCAACCACTACATTCTTCTTACCTGTAACATACTCAATGTCAAAATCATATGCATGGATCTTACTGACCCACTTTTTAACCTCTCGTTGAGTTCCTTTTTCTCCAAAAATTATTTCAAGTTGTTGTGGTTAGTCCTCACCACAAACTTCCCACCTACCAAATATTGTCTGAATTTTGCCAAGGCATGTATAATGGTGAGCATCTCCTTATCACAAGTGGAGTACAACCTCTCATTGTCTCTCAACTTCCTACTCTCATAGGAAATAATATGGCGGTCCTACATAAGAACTACACCAATACCCAAACCACAAGCATCACAGTCTAATATGAAGGGCTAAGAGAAATACGGAAGACCCAAAACTGGAAAAATTCTCATAACCACTTTGAGCCTATCAAATACATCATGTGCATCATATGTTCATATAAATTCCCTCTTCCATGTAATATCTTTCAATGGGGCTGCAATATCAGTATAGCCTATAAAAAACCTCCTATAGTAACAACATAATCCTAGGAATCCACGTAAGTTTGAAATGTTCCTAGGTGGTGGTCAATCCTGTATAGCTTGTATCTTCTCCTAATGAACCTTGACCGCATTGGCCCCAATGATGTTCATGTTATCAAAATTTCCCCCCCCCAGGGTAAATTTCGATAACATGCATCAAAAGTGGTGGAAAGGCAAATAGGTTGATTCAGAAAAAGGTGAAAAAATTGGCTAAGTCCTGCTAAGGGGAGCAACTGGAACATTTGGGACGTCAAGGTGCGGATTGGCCGAAAAGCCTCCAGGCAGCCCAAATTGCATTTGGGACAATCGGGCCAGAAGTACGCGAAAGGCGCGAAAAGCCAATCCGGCCGAAGGAGGAGGAAGAAATTGGCTAAGTGTTGCTCAGGACGTTTGGGACAGAAAGGCCCGAACCGGGCGAAATTTTCCCAAGCGGTCCAAAGGAAAATGGAACAATCGGGCCAGAGGTACGCGAATCGGCCGAATCGGCCGACAATTGTCACAAAGGGTCCAAAATCAAATCGGCCGAAATTGTCACAAAGGGTCCAAAATCAAACATTTGGGGCAAATGGATGCGAAGTACGCGGAAAACCCGGCAGGCCCGAGAGCCAATCAAAAGGTGCCACGTGTCTTCGGCCAAATGAGGGACGAGGAAGCCCATTTCGGGTGGATCGGAATTTTTTTTCCCAAGCAGCACTGGGACATTTGGGGCAAATGGACGCGAAGTACACGGAAGACCCGGCAGGCCCGAGAACCAACCAAAAGACGCCACGTGTCATAAGGAGAAAGGTTAAAAATTCAAAGGGGCAAGGTTTGAAGCGCTGGCCCGAGCCAATAGGAATTGGACACGTGTGCAATAGAGCAGTAAAGTGCGGAGCTCGGGGGAAAGTTAGAGAATTTGGCCGGGTTCCCCAAAAAAAGGCTAAAAGTAAAGGAAGCCCCGCGCCCTGTCCTCCAACAAGATCATGCCACGTGTCATCCAAATGGCGGGAGCGTGGGAAAAGGGTGCAAACGTCCCAAAATCATCAAAAGTCAAAATTTCAAGAGAGAGCCCGCCGAAAAGTAGAAGAAGAGAGAATTATCTATCGAATTAGAGCATGCCACGTGTCGTCCAGGTGGCAATGCGCGGGAAAATATTTCAAAATCTGTTTTCGCCTGTTCCGTGCCCTAAATCTTCAGATCGACATATCTTTCGATCCAGAGCTCGGATTTGCACGTTCTTGATATCAACGGAAAGCTGTTGAAATTATCTACACGTTTCTAGGGTCAATATTGCATTTTGGTTCAGTCTAGAGGGAGAAAATTGAGAAACGCCTATGGCACGAAATAACAAGCAGAAGTAATGCTTCAACAAACAACTTTAATGCAACAGACAGTTCGCCGCTTCTGTTAGGCAACCCGCCTGCTTTGCCAGGATCCACCACTTCTGCCATGATGGGCGAATTGAATGCAACCTAGAGGTGGTTGGGGTAGATTTGGCTTTCCCTCCTCTCTTTCCTCTCTGATTCTTGCTATATATTGTAAAAGGGGAGCTTCTTTTCAAGAGAGAACATTTTTTCTGTTTTTCCTCTCCCTTTTCTCCTCAGGTGAATTTGTGGAGTTCGAACCTCTCATTTGAACTGTAATACTATTCTGCCTCTTGGCATTCTGCAGTGTATTGTATCAATCTTTGGAGCAAGTAATACATGTCTTTGGATGATTCTCAACCCTCTCTGTGTTCATTTTTTGCATCCTCCTGGTCTTTTACTGCAGTTTCTGTCATCTGTGCATGATTTTATATCACATTCAAGTGGTATGTGTTTATTGGAAAAATAAGTGTTCTTCATTCCTCGGTGCATCACCTCCATTAGTTTAGATTTATTTTTTATGCATTTTCTTACCTTGTCTCCTTGGCAGATTAGTTTAGGTTTTAAAAGAAAACCCTCTGCATATTTCGTGTGCATCTGAATAGAGGAATAGGAACCAACCTTCTCTGGAGATTCCTTTCTCACTCTTCAAGTCCCACACTTGGAGAAAGGATTCAATGTTATGCAATCACACTGGATGTTAGTATGATCAACCTAGAAATCTGATCAACATCCAGGGGTGCTGTGATTTTGCACTAACAGTTTTGGCACGCCCGGTGGGACCTAGAGGTCTCATTTTTATTGCAGCAAAGTTGATATGCATCTGCTGCAATTTTCTTGCTTAAAAAGAGCTATTATTTGCATATCTGGCGACTCCAAGGGGAAGAATCAACTGGTTTCAGCAGTACAGGCCTAAAAGCTTATGAGAAGAATCACAAGGTCAAGAGTTGGAGAAGAAGAAGTGTCGTTTGAATACCTGCAATTATCTCCAAGAAGAAGGCAAAGAGGAAGAAGGATTCAAAGGTCCCCATCTCCACCAAACAGAACTCTCTCAACTCCTCCACCTGAGCGGCCTTTCTTTCAATATACAAGGGCTTTAAGACCAATCAGAATGGCACAACCAGTGAATCCCTATGTCAACTTCACAGGCAGCAGCCCACTTTCTCTCAATGCACAAAATCCAATCCCAGTTGCAGCACTGAAGAACATTCCATACTTTACTGGAGAAAATCAGACCACTCCTGGTGATCATGTCAAGGACATTGCTAACATTTGTGCAATCCATGAGATTAACGAGATGCAAGTAGCTGTCAAATTGCTGGCATCTTCATTCAAGGGGAAAGCATTGCAATGGTTTAGGAGCCTTGAAGCTGGCTCTATCGCAAACTGGAATCAGCTTTGTATTGCACTTCATGATCAATTTGGAGAGAAGGGAGACAACTTGTCTCTTTTGGAGCAGTTGACAACCATCAAGAGAGCCTCCAGTGAGCAGCTAACTGACTTCAACTTCAGATTTCAAAGATCTTGGGATAGAATTCCAGTAGTAGTCAGGCCAACAGCAGGAGGTGTTTTTCTATACTACCTTAAAGCTTTAAATTCTGATATTTCTATGTTGATTCAATCTATGGGAGGCACAACTATCCCTGCTGCTTATAGTATTGCCATTAGAGCTGAAAATTGTCTGATTCAAGCTGGCAAGCTAGCTCCTAGGCCTCCAATGCCATTATATCCAAGTTTAGAGAGCCCAAGTACTAGTCAAGCACCTGTCTTAGCTCCTTCTCCCACTCCTAGAAATCAGAGTTCAAATGAAGCTTCCACTTCATCTCCAAGTGCCCCAAATAAGCTTCAAGAGGTCATGAAGCAATTGCAAAATCTAGGCAATGAGCTGGTTACTCTCAAAAGACAGCAAGCTCAAGGTTTTAGACCTTCGTATCAGCCTCAAGATCAACCTAATAGGCAGCCATATCAGCCTCAAAGGCCACCTAATCCAGCTGCAAATATGAATCAAACAAGGCCTCCTGCCAATAGACCATTCCAGCCCTATAATCCAAATGCCATATCTGCCTCTAAGGCATTAGTACCAGCACAAAACAACATTTCCCAGGAGTATGAATGGTGTTTTCCATGTAATGAACCCCATAATCAATCCATGTGCTATAATGGTGCTTTAACCCAAGCTTTAATGGTAACAACTACTGGTGTGGAGGGTGAAAGCAATCAAGAAAACGGCCAACAACAAGAAACATTCCAACAGCAATCTGCCCCAAATGACACCACATTGGTAAATTGGCAGGCAGAGGATTTCTGTGGTATGAATCAGGCAGTCTCTCAAGGTGTTGCAGCCAACACAAGGTCAAAAAGGAGAAATTTGGGTGAAGAACAGCCATTAGCCCCAGCCAATCCACAACCTTCCACAGCTCCACAAATGATTGGCAAGCAAAACCCAGTTTCAAATGCACAAGGACAGCCAAGAACAACCCCTAGGCCAACTCAAATGCCAGCTGTTGCTGCCCACATACAAGGAATAAATGTGCAAACTAAAGGACAACAGAGAGATCCTTCATCACCATTCAGTATCATTGATCAGATGAAGAAGACAAACGTCAATATATCTATGTGGGAATCCCTATCCATCCCAGGCCAAAGAGATCTGCTGCAAGCTGCTATGAAGGACTGGCCAACTTCGAATCAGCAGGTTCAGAGGCAAGACAAAGTGCTTACAAATGCTGCCCAGCCTGAAGGAAATCATGGAGCACAACAAGGTAAAATGTTGAAGCCCCCCCCTTTTTATGTTTCGTTAATCATTGGAAATCAGCTAGTGCATAATTGCATGATAGACTCCGGGGCAAGTAGCTCAGTAATGCCTAAACAGATAGCTGATCAGTTAGGGCTCCAGTATGAAATAACATCTAAGGGAGTAGTGCAGCTGGATGGGACAGCAATAGCAACAGTTGGAGTGATTAGAAATTTGAGTCTTACCTTGCATGCATGTCCAAATGTTGTTGTCTTACAAGATGTATCAGTCATAGACCTTCCACCACTCTTTGCCCTATGCTTGTCAAGGGACTTCACAGCCAAGATTGGGGGATATTTGTCCGCTGATTGGTCTCACATGCTATTCAGAACAAGGTATGGAACTAAGGCCACAATTAGATCAGAACCTATTGCAAACTTCCACATTGAGCCCTATACTCCAAGTCAGATTAATGTCAATTGCTCAGCATTTGATCAAGAAGATCACCTTGGCACTGATGAAGCCGACACTAAGGTTGGAAGTATCCCAGATTTGACTCTTGATGAATGGGCAAACATGGTACATGCTTTTGATCCTTATCAAGAAGTAGAAGAATCTGAGCTAGGAGTCTATTGTATACACGAAGAAAGTCAACCTATTCCTAGCATCACCAAGCCAAACCACAAGGATGAAAATGAGGTATGGCAGCTGTTTTTTGATGGATCGAGGAGTAGACAAGGCGCAGGAGGTGGAGCCATGCTTGTTTCACCTCAAGGAATAAAGCATTATTCAGCTTTTAGATTTCAATTTGCATGCTCCAATAACACTGCTGAATATGAAGCCTTGGTGCAAGGGATGCATTGGGCAATAAAGAGAAAAATAAAAAACTTGCAAGTTTTTGGGGACAGTGAGCTGATTGTAAATCAGGTCAAGGGACAACATGCCACCAAAAATGATCTACTCAGGTGCTACAAGAACAGGGTATGGGACCTCATGGAATATTTTGAGGGCTTTGGCATCAAATCCATCCCTAGGAAAGAGAATCAAGCTGCTGACAGGCTTGCAGCAGTAGGGGCAGCCTTTGACATTATAGAAAACATTCAACAAGACAAGGTACATCCAAACATCCACGTGATTGTGAGGCCTTCAGTGCCGGATAACGATGTCAGTTGGCAAGTATTTGAGAATGACCAGCAAATCATCCACTTCTTGCAAGAAGAAGCTGAGTTCTCAGCTAAGAATCAAGAGAAGTTGGAACAACAATATGGTGACCAGGTGATACAGCTGAGAACTGACAAGCTGCCCAAGGGACTTGTCACCTTGGAGTCCATTTTTAACCCCAATGATCAGTTTAGAAAGGAGAAAGCAAACATTCGGGTCAAGAGAGAAGATTCGGTATCCATCTTGGTAGAAGAGAACAAGCCACTGCAAATTGGAAAGATGACAACTGAACAAGAGAGGTATGAGTTCATACAGCTTTGTCAAGAATTCCCTGACGTGTTTGCTTGGAGCTATGAAGACTTGAAAGGTTTCAATCCCAACTTAGCTCAGCATACCATCGAGTTGGATCCAAATACTAAGCCTGTCAGGCAGAAACAGAGACCAGTCAATCCACACATGGAGCCTCTCATGAGGAAAGAGCTGGACAAGCTGATTGAGTCAGCAATTATATTCCCTATCAAGCACTCAAGTTGGGTTGCTAACTTGGTTCCGGTCAGGAAGAAGAGTGGAGAAATCAGGTTGTGTGTGGACTTCCGAGACCTCAATAGGGCATCTCTCAAGGACCATTATCCACTCCCCTCCATGGAGCAAATATTGCAGGTCGTAGCTGGTTCAGAAAGGTTTTCACTACTGGATGGTTACTCAGGCTTCAATCAGATTATGGTAAAGGAGGAAGACCAGTTCAAGACAGCCTTCACAACCAAATGGGGCACATATGCTTACAAGAAGATGCCATTTGGACTGTCGAACGCCGGAGAAACATTCCAGCGAGCTATGGATATGGCATTCAAAGGCTTGATCAACAAGATAGTGCTGATATACCTAGATGATATCACTGTCTTCTCAAAGAATGCTGCAGACCACCTCTTTCACCTCAGGCAAGTGTTTCAGAGGTGTAGAAAGTTTGGAGTGTCTTTGAATCCTAAGAAGTGCATCTTTCTTGCACATGAAGGGAAACTCCTTGGCCATATTGTCTCCAAGGAAGGATTAGCAATTGATCCAGAGAGGGTTGAAGCCATAAGGGCTCTACCATTGCCAAGTCACAAGAAGGCTCTTCAAAGTTTCCTGGGAAGGATAAACTTTGTTCGGAGGTTTGTCCCAAATTTTGCAGCCCTTGTCAAGCCCATCACTAAAATGTTAAGAAAAAGCATGGCTTTCAAATGGACGGCAGAAGGCAAGGAGAACTTTGAAGCAATCAAAGAAGCCATCTCCCAGGCACCCACTCTCATCAACCCAGACTTTTCCAAGGATTTCATCCTCTATGCATTTGGAGGTGATGACACTATTTCTACCATTCTGGTACAACAGAACAAAGATAATGATGAACAGCCGATTGCCTTCTTCAGCCAAAACCTAAATGACTGCGAATTGAGGTACTCTTTTATTGAAAAACATGTGCTTGCAGTAATCAGGAGCTTGAAGAAATTCAAGCATTTAGTCTCAAACAACAAGGTCCAGTTGCTGGTCTCACATGCTGGGGTTAAGGACTTCCTCCTCAACAAGGATTTGAATGAGAAAAGGGCAGGATGGATCACCCATGTCATGGAGTATGACATTGAGATCAAGATCACCAAGCTGGTAAGAGGAAAAGGTTTGTGTGAGCAGCTCGCTTCCAAACAACCAGACAACCCAGAAGATGAAGAAGACGCTGTTCTGCTATTACAAGATGATCAAAAACAGGAAAATGATGATGAGTCCACTCCCTGTTGGACTCAGAATATGATACATTTCCTACAGACGGGCATGTGCCCTCTAGAAATGAGCAAAGCAAAAAGAAGACACTTCAGGTTGCAGGCTATTCCATACACCATCATTGATGGAGTTTTGTTCAAGAAGGACGTGAATGGAGTGCTGCTAAGATGCATTAACACAGGTCAGATCCAAAGGGTATTAAAAGAGTTTCATGATGGACCAGCTGGTGGCCATTTTGCACCAAGAGTAACAGCTCTAAAAATCATGAAGGCTGGTTATTATTGGCCTAAAATCTTCAATGATTGCTATGCATGGATCAAGAGGTGTAAGAATTGTGCATTCTTCACAGGAAAAGAGAGACTCGCTGCCATTCCATTGCATCCAATTACAGTAGATCAGCCATTCATGCAATGGGGTTTGGACTTCATTGGAGTCATCAATCCCAATTCGAGCCAAGGGCACAAATGGATTTTGACAGCCACAGACTACTTCACCAGATGGACAGAAGCAGTAGCAGTCAAAGAGGCGAATGAGTCTAGCATCTTGGACTTTTACGAGGGAATAACTACCAGATTTGGTGTACCTGCTACAATAGTCTCTGATAATGCATTGGCATTTATTGGATCTAAAGTGACTGAGTGGGCTGTCAAGAACGGGATTTACCTAAGCACTTCATCAAACTATTACCCTCAAGGTAATGGCCAAGACGAGTCTACAAACAAAAACTTGCTGAGGATCATTAGGAGGACTCTTGATGAGAATCAGAGGGCTTGGCATACCAAACTGAAATCAGCCTTATGGGCTGATAGGATCACTCCCAAAAGATCCACGGGTAATTCCCCATTTAAGCTTGTCTATGGAAGAGAGGCAATCTTGCCCATGTCTCTTGAGTTGCCAACGTTGGAACTCATGAAACAGTTGGAGTTGCTAGAGTTTGAGCCCATGGAGGTGAGATATGCAGAGCTGATGGAGCTACAAGAAATCAGAGATCAGGCATTCCAAGCAATGGAAAAGGATCAGGCTTTGATCAAAAAGACCTTTGACAGAAGAGCCAAGGATAGATCTTTTCAAGTAGGAGATCTAGTATTGAAATGGGATGTGGACAAAGAAAAACCAGGAAGGCATTCAAAATTTGATGCCATTTGGAGTGGCCCATACATGGTCACAAAGTGCAAGAACAACAATGCTTTCCAATTGGCCTCATTGGATGGTGAGGAACTACAAATTCCAGTCAATGGAATCTATCTCAAGCATTGCCTCTAGAGGGAAGTTCACTACCTTGTAAATATTAATTAGATTTTCATTCCTCCAAGTGCTTATGCACATTGTCCTGTTGTAGTTAGGTTTCAGTTTTCCTAAGTGCTTCGGCACAGGTTTTACTGCTCTCAGGTTGTTTTCTACAGTTCAGAGTGTTGTTGGAGAAGAAGTTGCAGTTTCAGGCTCGTTTCAGGTTATTACTTGTGACTCCATGCCCAATGGATGGCTAAAAGGCCACTGATCTTCTACCTAGCAGGCAGGTGACCCCGCTGAGTCGTCAAAACTGTTATCAAAATTCCCCCCCCCCAGGGTAAATTTCGATAACATGCATCAAAATTTGCAGAAAGGCAAATAGGTTGATTTAGGAAAAGTCATGAAAATTGGCTAAGTCCTATTCCTAGGAGTAATCGGGACATTTGGGACAGAAATACGTGGATCAGCCGAAAAGCCTCCAGGCAGCCCAAGTAGCAATAGGGACATCTGGGACAAAGGTACGCGGCAGGCGCGAGAAGCCGATCCGGTCGAAAGAGGAAAAATTGGCTAACTGCTGAGAGGGAAGCAAAATGGGACAAGCGGGCCAAAAAGGCGCGAACCGGGTGAAAAAGGGCCAGACAGTCCAAAGAAAAATGGGACAAGTGGGCCAAAAAGGCACGAACCGGCCGAACCGGGAAATTGTCAAAAAGGGCCACAGTCCGAAGCAAAATGGGACAAGCGGGCCAAAAAGGCGCGAACCGGCCGAACCGGGACGAAAAAGGGCGGATCAGACAGTCCCAAACAAACTGGGACATTTGGGACAAATGGACGCGAACCGACCCGGTTCAGGCCCGAAATCAGCACAAGGAGCACTGTGCCATCTGGGACAAAAAGACGTGAAGGGCGCGAAAGAGCCGGCGGGGCCAAGGACCAACCAGATCACGCCACGTGTCACGAGGGGAAAGGACCAGAAAAGTCAAAGGGCGAGTTTTCGAGCACCGATCCGAGCCAATGAAATAGTGCCACGTGTCCCAACTAGGGCCCACAAAGAAATTTCAAAGAAAAGCCTACCGAAAAGTAGAGGAGAGAGAATTATTCAGCAAATCAGAGCCTGCCACGTGTCATCCAAGTGGCAGAGCGCGGGAACAAATTCAAAAATCCGTTTTCACCTGTTCCGTGCCCTAAATCTTCAGATTGACATAACTTTCGATCCAAAGCTCGGATTTGCACGTTCTTTATATCAACGGGAAGCTGATGAAATTCTCTACATGTTTCCAGGGTCAATCTTGCATTTTGGTTCAGATTGGAGAGAGAAAATCTAGAAATGCCTCTGGCATGAAATAACAAGCAGAAGTAATGCATCAACAAACAATTTTAATGCAGCAGACAGTTCACCGCTTCTGTTAGGCAGCCCGCCGTTTCGCCAGGATCCACCACTTCTGCCATAATGAGATTAGTTAAGTGCATTCTGGAGGTGGTTGGGGTAGATTTCGAATTCCTCTCTCTTTTCTCTCTCATTATTCCTATAAATTGTAAGGAGGGGCTTCTTTCTAATGGTCGAACATTTTTCTGTTTTGCCTCTCGCTTTTTCTCCTCAGGCGAATTTGTGGAGTTCGAACCTCTCATTTGAACTGTAATACTATTCTGCCTCTTGGCATTCTGCAGTGTATTGTATCAATCTTTGGAGCAAGTAACACATGTCTGTGGATGATTCTCAACCCTCTCTGTGTTCATTTTTTACATCCTCCTGGTCTTTTACTGCAGTTTCTGTCATCTGTGCATGATCTTATATCACATTCAAGTGGTCTGTGTTTATTGGCAAAATAAGTGTTCTTCATTCCTCGGTGCATCACCTCTATTAGTTTAGATTTATTTTTATGCATTTTCTTACCTTGTCTCCTTGGCAGATTAGATTAGGTTTTAAAAAGAAAACCCTCTGCATATTTCGTGTGCATCTGAACAAAGGAATAGGAACCAGCCTTCTCTGGAGATTCCTTTCTCACTCTTCAAGTCCCACACTTGGAGAAAGGATTCAATGTTATGCAATCACACTGGATGTTAGTATGATCAACCTAGAAATCTGATCAACATCCAGGGGTGCTGTGATTTTGCACTAACAGTTTTGGCACGGTTAGATTAGGATTAGATTAGCTTGCCTGCACTGGAATAGCTTGTGGCAGGTAGTTTAGGAGTAGGAACCAGCCTTCTCTAGAGATTCCTCTCTCAGTTTCACAAGTCCCCACGCTTGGAGAGAGGTTTCCATGTTGTGCAATCACACTGGATGCCTGAACATCAACCTAGAAGCCTGATGTGCGTCCAGGGGTGCTGTGATTTTGCACTAACAGTTCCCAAGATACAAAATCTTTGTAAGTCCAAATTCACATTTGGACATCTTAGAAAATAGAGACTATGTCTCCATGATGCCAAGTACCTCATCAAGGTGCCTCAAATTCTCCTCCCATGTCCTGTTGTAAATGAGTATGTCATTAAAAAATACTAGCACAAACTTCCTCAATTGTGTATTGAAGAGATGGTTCATGCATGACTAGATTGCAGTAGGTGCATTAGTGAGGCCGAATGGCATCACCGAAAACTCATAGTGCCCATAGTGACATCTGAAGGTTGTCTTGTGAATTTCCTCATCATGAACATGAATCTGATGGTATGCTGATCGAAGATCAATCTTCGAAAAATAGATAGCTCCATGAAACTCATCTAATAGCTCATCTATGCAAGGAATGTGATACATGCTCTTGATAGTATTCTTCTTAAGAGAACGGTAATCAATGCACATCCTCATGGTCCTATCCTTCTTCTTCACCAATACAACTGAAGAAGTAAAAGGGCTAGAACTAGGACGGATATGTCCCATATCCAAGAGTTCTATAATGGCCTTCTCTATCTCATCCTTGAATTTCTTAGGATGGAGATAAGGCATAGTAATAATGGGCTTGGGTCCCTCCTCTAGCTCTATGACATGCTCAAATCCCATGTCTAGTAGTCTACCTAGAGGAATATCACCAAAACCTGGGTCATTCTTATCCAGCACTAATTGGATATCCACATGAAAGGGTTTCCCACTATCTGAAGAATATTCAGATGAAATGAAGCATTGGGATGCCCATGAACCTCTCCATGTCTAACAATGGACTCCATCCTATGTGCTAAAACAACTCTAGGCAAACCATCAGAAATATCCCTAAGCACAATCTTCTTCCCATTCACCATAAACTCTAACTCCATCCTCCTGAAATCTGGTACATACCTACCAAGGGGACTATAGCCACTGAATTCCCAAGACTGTATCAATCTCACCAAGACCAACTACATAGAAATCATCAGTCAATGTTTATTCCCCCATCAGGGTGCTAAGATGAGGAATCCTCTTAGTACAAATCATAGCAAATCCATCTGCAACTCGTACATTAAACCCCTCAAATTCATCAACCTATAATCCATGCTTCGCAGCCAACCCCTCATCTATGAAGTTGTGTGTAGCTCTATTGTCTATCAAAAAACAACTCGGTAGCCCTTAATTACTCCTTTCAGCTAAAAGGGATGATACATAAGGACTCCTAAAAGTGAGGTAATAGTGACATTTGATAAATCCAATGCCTCATCTTCTCCAAACTCTATCTGATGTTTCCCCTTAGGTACATCATGACCGTTGCCACTTCCCTCTGAATCTGTATCTTGTAAGTGCTCATAATCCACATATGAAACCACCTCAATGATTTGTACCTTGCCTTTACCAAGGTAGTGATGTCCAGGTTCCCAAGGATCCTTACAAGAGAATCAAAGCTTCTTCCTACTCAACTCATTATGAGTATCTTGGTCCATCCTATGAGTGGGTAGACTCTTCTACTGAATAGTAGAGAACTGAAATGGTTTTGAGCTCATGGGAAAACTTCTTATTGAGCTAATAATAAGTGGGGGATGTGTTCAAATCTAATGTCATCTGAATGACATCATGAAACATCCTAGGATTAAGAGCCTTGACAAATCCTCTCATCCTTTCATGAAGCCCCTCTATGAATAACATTACTACCCTTTTCTCGGGCATCTCCAGAACCATCACTGTTATGCGTTGAAATTTATTGATGTAGGCATCAACATGTACACTATGGCGAAGTTTTGCCAAATCTCTTTTGTATAGCTCCACATCCTTGCGATCAAATCTTGCAATAAATATCTCACTGAAATCCCTGTAAGACCATACAAGATCATGGTTCTATGTAACCAGCCTATGATGACACAAATCATATGTTACTCCCTCAAAGTGTAGAGTGGTGAACTGAATATCCTCTTACTCCTACATTGGCTTAAGGGTAAGGTACGTGTCAAGCTTATAAATATAAGCTTTGGCACTGATCTTTCCGCTACCATCTTATTGTGTTGTGATCTAGTCCTGCACTCTATCCTATCTAGCTCTCAAACTATGTCTCCTCTCTGCACAATATTACGGAAGGGGAAAAACATCTCTCACATGATGTGGTAAATTCCTCCACTCATCACTGGCTGCCATAACATTGTCATGGAACTCCACTTCCTCAAGTGGATCTTCAACCACCGGAGAGTCATCTCTAGGAAAGAAACTAGGTTTCACAGACCTATCTACTGTTCTGGGTAGGTATCATATCATTTGTATGAGTGTGCCTCCTCTCATGGCGAGGAGATCCCCTCACACTACTGATCTCCAAAGGTGATCTATTGTGCCTCTTGTGACTGCTGACAACCGATATGGATATATCTCTCCTATCATATCTATCTCTTGGCCTATCCAAGGCCAACCTGTCCAGAGTAGTGCCCAAATGTTCCATGGACTGAATCATTCGTTGTTGGGTGGCTACCATAGTCCTAAAACATTCTCTATCTAGTTCCACTTGGTTACACCGGGGAGGGATATGATGATCTTCATGTCTATCACCCATGCTTTCAGCTTTGACACTTGTTTCTAGACTAGCCTCTTGTTGTACTCGTCTACGTGTGTAATATCTATGTGGACCAATCTCTCATGGTTGCATAGAATCAAATCAGAACCCTGCAGGCTGGGTAGGATCATTGCTCTGGTATTTTTTATATTCCTTCTCTCACATGCTAGGAGAATACACTATTTTGATACCACTAAAAGATCCCTCCTATGCTACCCTCTTTTTTCTGATTGATTTGGGCTTGAATCCTTTCTTATAACATTAGATAACAACAATAAAGCATATATATGAAAGAGTACATAGATAACACAGTATGGAACCCAAAATAATGATTTTCCAATATCAGATAAGAGGGGTTTTACAATATGAATCAGAACTCATATGTTGTTGATCTGTTTATGACAGCCTATGATTACAATGGAATTTTAATATTATTATCTCAAATAAAGAACAATGGCATACCCGGAAATTAGGGGGAAACTCCTTATAAATAGAAATATGTTTTGATTCCCTAGTCGTGCCTATTGGACCAAAAGCATATGTTGTCTTAGAATCCTCGAACAACCCACACATTGTTGCCCACACGCTTCTGCCCTAGACGTCTCCTTTTGGGGTTGTATTCTTCCGATAAGTTATCAAGGTTTGGAAAATGATGGTGATAAAATTTATGGCCTTTCACATATATAATTGTACTTCCTGGGGTTTGACCGTTTGAAACATTTGGAATGACTAGATATAGAAAAGCTTGTTTTGCGCACATGTCAAAAGTGCGGCCTTTATCTGGATGTCTCCGTATAACCGTTGCACAGTTATCATAAACATAATATTATATATTTGTTAAATAATAGGGCAATCTATTTCTTCATCCGAGGATGAATGGTGTACAGTAGTACAGTACTGTTGAATCAATCCGTGTCCTAGTCGAGAATCAACGGTGTTTAATGAAATTTTTCATCGATCCGTGCAGCCGAGAATCAACGGTGTTTAATGAGCTCAAGTTGATTTTTCCTCAATCCGTGCAACCTAGAATCAACTGTGTTTAAGACGATTTTTCCTTGGTCCGTGCAGCCTAGAATCAACGGAACTGAAGAGAAGCGCTGAAGATTTGCATTAGGAGACCAAAAGCTTAAACTAAATTCAATAAATCTAAAACTAAAGCGTCCTTTTTTGAAAAAATAAATCCATATGAAAAAGCCACTTATGTGGTTCATTCAGATATTTATACTAGGGCCCTAAATTGTTTTTGTTTTGGTTTATCATTTTTAGAGTGGAAAAAATTAAGTAAGTAAAAAGTAATATATTTGAATATGGTTAAAAGACATTATGATCAAATTTGAAGGGATCCCCCTATTTTAGATTGACGGATAGGTTAAGCTTTACCCTTCGTAAATGCCAGATTAAACAACCTGTTACCAATTTAAAGATTATTGTTCTCAAACTAGATTGTAGCTTCCTAAGGCAATAAATAGAACATTTGCGTTGAATTGAGGGTGTGCCTCTAATATATTTGTTAAAACCTATAATTCAAGAAGTACAAGGATATTAAAAATATTTTTTTATAAATATAATAGAATGACATACATCGAATCAATAATACCTTCTTAATAAACATATCAAGTAATATATTATCTCACTTGAAATATTGTAAGGACAAGAAATAATAACAATTTAATATTGAGCACATATTAAGAAATTAAAAAATGGCATAATTGTGGTTTTTAATGTGTAAAATAGACATGTATTTCAACAAATTATACATGACAACCACATTCAAGGGTATATTTGTGAGTAAAAATTAGAGAATACTATGTGATAAGGCTATATATCTATAAATGACAAATATTACACATATTCATATGAGAACATAACTTGAAGTCACAATCTCTCTTATAAGATGACATCAAATGTGGTTGATGTATTATGTTGGTAAAAAGGTTTTACGAGACGACATTGACTATTATCTAATGCATGATTTTAGCATACATATAATTCATACAGTTTACTTGGACCATAAAATCCCTCTCCAAACCTCCCACAATTTGCCACAAACAACTCTTTAGCATTAATCATGTCCAATTCCATGAAAGGTAGAAAAACTCGACCCTAAGAGAATGAGCCATGTATGTCCTCATCCCAAAGTTTTTGATCCCACCCAAATTTCTTAGGAATGCAACTATATCTATCCTCATTTAAAGCCTCATGAAGTCGTCGTTCCAAAATCATGTCCAAAACCTCATTACAAGTTTTCAATTTTAGTTTCTCAAAAATTTCCACCCCATTTCAAGCATACATAAGCTTTTTTTCCTTTAGTAGTTAGATCAACCCTTTTCATTGGTGAAGAGGCGGCAATTCCTTCTAATACCTCATGTGCCTCCTATGTAGGAGTGATACAAATCTCATATTACCAACTGTACATGCCACTACCATCTTTCATCTCAACCTCGCCATCCAGATATTGTCCAAATTGTAGTTCATATCCTTATTCTCCCCTCATGTGTCTATCTATTCCCCCTCTGTAGCCATCTAATATGTCATCAAACTTAAGAAATAATAGTGATAGAAGTTGTGATATTTGGGACACACACACACACATCCTTGTTTCTTGACCAATATTTTGACACTCACTATTTTAGTAATCCTTATTTTGAGAAGTCCATTTTAGTTACCAGTTGCTTAATTTGGAACTTCTGAGTTTCCCTAATGTTCAAAAGGCAATGACGACTGTGAAAATGAATTGTTTGCAACACTTACTATTTAAAGAAATGAAGCATTCGAAAGGATTACTATTTTTAGAAGTGGGTATTCTTTGTGTTTGATTGAAATGAAATCAGTCTCAGAAGTTTTATTAATTCACAAGGAGGCTTTACTCCAATTTTTGGAGGATTTCAATTGCCAAGTTTTTTGTAGATTTGAAAAAATAAGTTTTATGGATGAATATTTCAAATGGATGTATAAATTTATATAGAGCATAAATAGATACATGTAAATACTCTTCTTAAATGTGTTTTTGCAAGGAAGCTACAATTAAAATCTCATGGCAATCAGACATGGGATTTGGAAGATATAAACAAAAGAAGATTTTGGCATGGAGGATGTTTGAAAAAAATTTAGTAGCATAACTAGCATACCAAAAATAATGGAGGAGAGTAAACAACACAAATGATCACAAAATGTTTAAATTTTGACCATTAAAATGGTTTTCCCCCATTTCAAAATTGTTTTCCCTCCCATTTGCACACCTTAACTCAACTTAAAATCAAATTAGCTAACTCGGGTCTTTTGGAGGCTGGAGGTGTGGTTGCACATTAAAAAATAGGGGGAAAATGGATAAAGGGGCATCCAATCTCCAAAAATTTCCATGGTTGAAGCTCTCATGAGAAGGGAGGGAATTTTCATGAAAAAGTGAGTTGTTGACATTTTTCTAATATCATAGTTGTCACTTTTAAGTGAAAAAATTTTCCTCCATAGGGGAGTGAATTTTTGTGTCCCACATGCCCCCTTAGAATTTAGGATAAAGGTATTTAGGGACATCACACATTCAAATGGTATTCATGGGTCTATATGTCATGAAAAGTGGTCAAAATCCAACTTAAGGTGAGTTTATACCATGTTCTAACCACTTTAAGTTGTCACTTTAAGTGACACAACATAACACTTGATGGGGGGAGTGCATTTTTATATCCGTAATGTCCCCTTGCACCAAGGGAAAAAGGGATAAAGGAACATCAAGCCTACAAAACTCCACCCATGCTTTTTGGAATGGTGATGTCATCAATCTCAAATTGTCTGAGTTCGGGACCAAAACATGGAGTTCAGAGGAAAATAATAATATGATTTTGACTCTAAAAGACATACTAAATCATTACCACCATTTTAAAGACCTAGATTCAACTTGGAATTTTCCTTTTCAGTCCACTTTCCATTTTTTTCCCATATACGTGCACTAGTAAGCTGAGTTTTCCATCAGGGTCCCAAAATTATTATAATAAAATCTAACATATGTACAATGAGGATGGTCTAATTTACTCAAATTTTACTTTTGGTATAACTCTTACAATGTGTTCCATGTCATTTGGTGGAATCTGATCAAGTTGAAACTGTCTATTTTAGGCCTATTTCTGGAGTCTGATGAGGTGTGAAAGGATGGTATAGGTCATGGTAAGGTAATATGAAACATGGAATCAGCCTAGAAATGTTATCTATGGAATGTGTGAGATAAAAACAAGATTTATTTTATCTGCTCGAGGAAAAATTCAAAAGCTATCCAAAGTTGACTTTGAGAACTTACAGTGTAGGTTGATGCAAATGAAATATGTCTAAGAGGTACAAGAAGACCTGTGGCTAACCAACACATGGAATGTGTGAGGTATGTCTTGTAGTTCTTCATGCAAAATTTTATCAAGTTCTGATATGGTATGTGAAAGTTATGCTAGTTTCTCTAAAACAAGATTTTTGAAAAGTGCATAATAAGTTGCCTTGCTTTTTAGCACTCAAGAAAAAAATAAAGTGCTTCCTTAAAATAAATCATAGAAGGAATATTTGTAGAGGATTTCAATATTGAAGCATGGAAATTTTTTTAGGTGAAAATGGACAAGTTTTAAGACAGTTATGTGCATTCTTTTGCCAATGTTTGCTCTCTCTCTGGGGCTTCTTCTTGATTTTACAGGATAAACATCAGTTTTCCAACTCTAAATCATTGGTGCAACTATGTTCACTCCTCAAAAGGCTATAAAACATTTTCCAAGTCAAAATTTTGACCCCAACTATACTAGATAGTAGTAAGGCATGTAGTTGGAGCCACCAATGTTTATGCTATAAGACTGAATGCATTTCTTCAAGTGACTACAAGATGTAACAAAAGGTGTCTTTAGGTGCTCATTTGGTCTTCTTAGCTTTAGATCCCTGAAACTTGGAGAAGTAAGTAAGGTACAAAATTTGATGCTTGAAGGAACCATGTATAATTGTGCAAAAGAAAGAGTCTACATTCAAAGACAAATAATTTCTCTAAAAGGTATTGGTGACTATTCCAACATGACCCACGGATTATAAATAATTTACTCAAGCCTCACCATGCACTATTATAGACCTAGAATCATCTTACTTTGATCTAGAAGACATTGTCAGGGTCTGTATCACACTGTACATTGTTATTCTTGATTGCTGGGAGAAAATGAAGCCATTTCATGGTATTTAATTGTTTCAAAAAGTTGGAAGTTGGTCTCACAAAGACTCAGTAGTTGGGAATTTCAAATTCCATCATGATTTGAGCTTGAAAAACAATTTGATGTGGTCTCGGGTATGCACAATTGCTCCATAACCTGGTTCTAGGGTTTGAAACCCTTTTTGGTCAAATCTCATAATTTATCCAACGAAAATCCTTGAAAATTTGTGAAGACCTCTGTATTGAAGGCACGAATCATTTCCAAAATATTTTTTTGTTTTCATCAAGTGCACTGTGAGAAATTATTGACATAGGTTTTGAATATTTTTGGGACATTGTGTAGGGTCTGAGTTGGGTATTTTTTAGTGCAATTTTTTTCTTAATATTGAAATAGAAGCTCCTTCAACCTTTCACTCAGATCACTTGAGGTCTAACCAGTTTAACGAAGCACTTGTAATGTCTAGATAGTCAAAGTCACTCTTAACAATGATGAACCAGTACAAAAGCATCTTCCAAATACAATTTTAGTATGAAAGGTGATCAAAATATTCATGGCAAGTCACCAAAGGCTGGTAGAGGAATCAAGGAACGTGGGAAGATTGTTACTCTTACATGAAAGGTAAATTTTGCATAGCAGGGTCACTGTCACAGATGACAGTATGGATGAATTAGTCAAGAAACTGCAATATATTTGTCAATGTCAATGTTTCTCTAAAATTATTTAGTCTTAAAGTCCTTGGCTATCTTGGAGATCAGTTGAAGGCTTATGATCTTGTTCTAGCATGCTCTAACAAGTAAGTGGATCCTTTACCCTAGATTGAACTCATTTTTTTTAGTTCTCAAACTAGAGAAGTTGTTTGAGTTCAAAAATACATGTTAATGTACAAATTCCCAGTCTCTTAAGGAAGCCTAAGGGTCTAGGTAGAAGAAAATGATTTTTTTGAAAAAGTCTAAAGGTTCATAAACAGTTACAAACTCATGAAACACCCCCCTAGCTCATTGTGAGAAGATGAAAATACATTTCTCTTTATTATGCAAAGTTAAGTGTCAAAGGACTCTTGAAATTACTTGGTGAATATGAAGAGACTAATGTAATGAAATTACTTGTATAATTCATATTAAGAGTAACAATAGAACACCAAATAACACAATATTTCATAATAATGATCTCAATATTCAATTAGAATAGCTTCGCCACTTCGAGGGGGCAACCTCCAAACCATATAATAAGACTCAAATGCTCAAATGATAATGAAATACTATCTATAATCCCCTATATATACTATTCATATGTTATGGCCATCACCAAGGCCAACCTATTAAGCATGAGAAAGTATAAATGATATGGTAAGCCACAAGTCGTCTACTCATATCCTAATACAAGCAATAGGTTAAGGGCATAGCATGCCCTTCCCCTTCAAACCAACGTTGTCCTCAACATTGAATAATCCTGGAAGTTGCTGCAGAAACCCTTCATCCTCCCAGGTGGCATCTTCTATGCTCAGATTCTTCCACTTGATCAGATATTCCTTAATGTCTCTGTTTCTCAGCCTCTTAGTACGTGTTTGCAGAATCTTCTCTGGCTCTAAAATGATTCTTCCTTCCTCATCAAGTTCTGGTAACTCTGTCTGGGCTTCAAATTTCTGTCCAATAACCTTCTTCAGGCATGAAACATGGAATACTAGGTGTATGTGTGAAGATGGAGGCAACTCTAGTTTATAAGCAACACTACCAATTTTCTGTAGAACCTAATAAGGGCCATAATATTTAGGAGCAAGTTTGTTTTCCTTTTTCTATTAATTTAGGGACATTTGTTTGTAGGGATGGAGACGTACAAAAACCCAGTCACCAATTTCAAAATGTCTTTCACTACGGTGTTGATCTACTTGTTGTTTCATCTTGTTTTGTGCTAATGCTAAATTCTCCTTCAAACTAGCCAAAACTTGTTGTTGATGTTGAATGTGTTCCTCAACATCTCTGACCTTAGTTTGCACCCTCAAGGAGGAAGTGATAGAAGGTGGATGGTATGCTAAAAATGGGGTCATTTGAGAAGAGGTATGAAAATATGTGTTATACCACCATTCTTCCAGTGGTAACCATTTAATCCACCTTTCCTGTTTATCTTATACAAAACAACGTAGATACCCCTCTAAGCATTTGTTGACCACTTCTGTTTTCCCATCAGTTTGAGGATGATAAGATGAACTGTGAGCTAGCTGAGTACCCAAACATGAAAATAATTCCATCCAAAAATTACTTGTGAAAATAGGATCACGATCACTTACAATTATCTTTGGGGTTCCATGTAGCCTTTGAACTGTCTCCAAAAAAATAGCTGCGACTGTACTGGCTGAAAATGGATGTGATAGGGCACAAAAATGGGCATATTTTGTGAGCCTATCCACAATCATGAAAATAACATTCTTACCCTCTGAACAAGGCAATCCAGTGATGAAATCCATGGATACCTCCTCCCATCTCTAGCTAGGAATTGGTAAGGGTTGCAATAGACCTGGTGTCTTAATTGTTTCCCCTTTGTTCTGTTGGCACACTAAACACTCTGATACAAACTTTCGTACATCCCCCTTGAGTCCTTCCCAAAATAATTCTCTTTTTATTCTATGATATGTCTTCAAAAACCCAGAGTGTCAGGTGAGGCATGTAGCTCTGCAAGAATCTTATGCTTCAACTCAAAATCTTTACTCAAGTATAACCTATCCTTGTACCATAGGGCATTAGCTTTCCACTCAAATTTGTTAGATGTCATAGATCCTTGCTTTATATTCTGTATTAGAGATTGTGTATCCTTATCTTGATTCCATTCCAATCTTGCTTCATCCACCCAATCGGCCGTCAACATGGACATTCCACAAAGTAAGGCATCTGCGGATGTATCCCTTCTGGACAACGCATCAGCTACTACATTTTCTTTACCCTTTTTGTATATGATTTCAAAATCATAACCCAACATTTTTGTTACCCACTTTTGTTGTTCCTCAGATGATAACCTTTGCTCCAAAAAGTATTTGAGACTATCATGATCAGTTTTTACCTTGAAGTGTCTACCCATGAGATAGGGCCTCCATTGCTTGACCGCATGAAGAATAGCCATCATTTCTTTCTGATAGATAGGTTTGAACAAATCTTTTCCTTTGAATTGGCGACTCTCAAATGTAATTGGTCTTCCTTCTTGCATTAGAACTGCTCCCAATCCCGATCCTGAAGCATCACATTAAACAATGAAGGTTTTTGAGAAGTTGGGAGTAGCCAAAACTGGGGTGGTGCACATGGCTTCCTTCAGCTTCTCAAAGGATTTAGTGGCTACGTCTGTCCAATAGAAGGCATCCTTCTTTAGCAATGCAGTGAGTGGGGTTGCTATTCTACCATATCCCTACACAAATCTTTTGTAGTACCCTGTTAGACTTAGGAACCCACAAATATTTTTGAGATTTTTGGGCCTTGGCCATTCCACCATAGCTTTGATCTTCTGAGGATCAACTTTTACGCCTTCATGGGATATAATATGACCCAAGTACTCTACCTCTTAGACACCAAAAGAACATTTGGATGGCTTTGCATACAAAGTATGTTTCTCCAAAACTTCCAACACTTTATTTACATGTTGTAAGTGTTCTTCTCGTGTCTTACTGTAAATCAATATGTCATCAAAGAAAACTAATACAAATTTTCTTAAAAACGGCCTAAAAATAGTGTTTATCAAGCTTTAAAAGGTTGAGGGTGCATTTGTAAGACCAAAAGGCATTACCAAAAACTCATAATGGCCCTCATGAGTCCTGAAAGCCGTTTTATGAACATCTTCCTCTTTTATCCTAATTTGATGGTACCCCAAACGCAGATATAATTTTTTGAAATAAACAACACCATGCAATTCATCAAGTAAAACATCAATTACTGGAATAGGAAACTTATCTTTGATGGTGTACTTGTTGAGTTCTCGGTAATCTGGACACATCCTCCATGTTTCTGTTATGTTTATGGAGCCTATTTTCATGTTAGAGTGTGGTAAACCTTCTATGTGTTACACTCGGGTTTTTCAGTACCCATTGTTTTGTAAAACCGCCTCTTCGGCTACCCATAGTTTTATGGGACGGTTTTGTTTTTACCCATTATTTGATACCCATGGTTTTGTAAAATTACTTAAGTAGTTGTCTATTTATATGGTCTTATGCATATGATAGAAAGACAAGCAAATGTATTGCAGATGTGTTTTGAATTTGGGTGTGAATTCTGTAGAGTTTGTTGAGCATAGCTCCAAACGGATCTAGGTATTGTATTGAGAGAGTGGAGGCTTGTAATAAAATCTGAGCAAGTGATTCTTGGTGGACGTAGCCCAAATTGGGTGAATCACGTTAAATCTTATCTCTCTGTGTTGTGTTATTTATTCTGCACTTTTATTTGAGATCTGTAATATTTTCTGCATATTAGTTTCTACTGTTGCGATTCTGTAAGGGATTATTCCACATATTTTATCACTTATTTCCTAATAATTGGTATATGAGCCTGGTTTGGTTTATTAAAGTGTTGAATCGCAGGGAAAGTTTTATCTTGAGTAGGAGCTATGGCAGATGATGGAAGATCTAGGGTTGATAAATTCAACGGGAAAAATTTTAGTCTTTGGAAGATGCAGATGGAAGATTACCTTTATCAGAAGGATCTTTATACTCCGTTGTCTGAGAAGGTGAACAAACCCTTGAGTATGAAAGATGCGGAATGGGATTTGTTGGATCGGAAGGCACTTGGAACGATCTAGTTGTGTCTTGCATCTTCGGTATTATTTAATGTTTCAAAGGAAAAGACTACAAAAAGATCTAATGGATGCATTAGGGAAGTTGTATGAAAAACCCTCTGCCTCTAACAAGATATTTTTAATGAAAAAGTTGTTTAATATGAAGATGTCTTAGAATAGTTCAGTAGCAGATAATTTAAATGATTTCAATACAGTTGTGAATATGCTAGCTTTGGTTACAATAGAATTTGATGAAGAAGTTAGGGCTTTATTAATTCTATGCTCTTTACCTGAAAGTTGGAATAACCTGGTAATGGCGGTAAGCAACTCAGTTCCAGCTAACTCGAAGTTGAAGTTTGAGGATGTTGTAGGGGTGATTCTAAGCGAGGAAATGCGAAGAAAAAGCTCTAGGGAATCTTCTACTTCAGGGAATGCTTTGACAGTGGAAACTAGAGGGAGACAGAAGAATAGAGGAAACCATGGAAAATTGAAAGATCGGGCAAGGTCAAAATCCAAGAGCAAGATTGTATGTTGGAACTGTGGAAAGTTTGGGCATGCAAAGAAGGATTGTTGGGAGCTTTAAGACATGAAGAAACAATAGGAAGAAAACAAGGAGGCAAATGTGGCATCGGGTAATGTATGTTAGGATGCTTTGATTCTTTCTTTGCATAATATTACTGAATCTTGGGTTTTAGATTCAGGGGCTTCTTTTCATGCTACTCCACATAGGCATTATTTTGTTGATTATGTTCAAGGGGATTTTGGGCATGTTTTTCTTGGTGATGATGAGCCTTGGAGTATAGTTGGAAAAGGTTTTGTTCAGGTTAAGATTCAGAATAGGAATACATGGCTATTGAAGGATGTCATACATGTGCCTACATTAAGGAGAAATTTGATATCGGCGGGCCAATTGGGAAGTGATGGTTGTACTGTGATATTTACAACTAACTCTTGGAAGGTTACCAAGGGTGCTCTTGTGGTGGCAAGAGTAAGAAGGTTGGAACCTTGTATTTAACCACTGATAGTACTAATGATTGTAATCTTGTGGCCTCAGATGCAGATACAACATTATGGAACTATAGGCTCAGTCATATGAGCCATAAGGGCATGAACATCATAAAGAATAATTTTCCTGGATATACAGAAATAGGTTTGGATTTCTGTGAGAACTGCATATATGGGAAATAGAAGCGAGTAAGGTTTCTCAAGGTTGGACCTACGAAGAAAGAGAGTAAGTTAGAGATGGTACATTCTGATGTGTGGGGGCCGGCTCAGGTATCATCTCTTGGGGGTTCAAGTTATTATGTTACTTTTATTGATGATGCAACAAGGAAAGTTTGGGTTTATTGTATTAGAAACAAATCTGATGTATTTGACACTTTTGTTAAATGGAGAGCCTTGGTAGAGAATGAAACAGGTCTTAAGCTAAAATGTCTCAGGTCAGATAATGGAGGGGAGTATTGCAACAATGAATTTAATGATTACTGTTCTAAGAATGGAATCCACAGGAAAAAGATAGTTCTAGGAACTCCACAGCAGAATGGGGTATCAGAAAGGATGAACAGAACAATAATGGAACGTGCTAGGAGTATGAGGTTACATGCAGGATTGCCTCTTTCTTTTTGGGTAGAAGTGGTGAGCACAGCTGTGTACTTGATAAACAGAGGACCCTCAAGTGCCTTGGATGGAGGCATACCTGAGGAGGCATGGTATGGTAAGAAAGTTGATTATTCATTTCTTAGAGTCTTTGGATGTGAGGTGTTTGTTCATATAGATAAGGATGATAGGACCAAGCTAGAGGCTAAATTAGAAAAATGTACTTTCATTGGTTATGGTGGTGATGAATTTGGGTTTAAATGTTGGATTATTAAGGACAAGAAAATCATTTGGTCTAGGGATGTGGTCTTTAATGAGAAAGTCATGTATAAGCAACAGTTGCAGGAAAACATGGAAGAATCCAAGAAAGAATATGCAATGGTAAAGGATCTTCTGAATGGGAAAGTGACCCATGAATCAGTTCAGGAACCTACTCAACAGGAACCCAAAACTCCTACAGTGAGGAGGTATTTTAGGGTAAGAAAAGAACCTGAACATTTTTCTCCTTCTCTTTATTATTTATTACTCACTGATAGTGGAGAGCCAGAGAGCTTTGATGAAGCAATGTAGGTAGATGCCAGTAAGAAGTGGGAGAAAGCCATGGATGAGGAGCATAAGTCTCTCATGGAGAACCCGACTTGGGATTTGGTGAAGCTACCAGAAGGAAAAAGAGCATTGCAGAACAAGTGGGTGTACAGAGTTAAAGATGAAGAAGGAGGAAAGAAAAGATATAAGGCCCGGTTGGTGGTCAAGGGGTTTGCACAGAAACAAGGTATATATTTTGATGATATATTTTCTCCTGTAGTAAAAATGACTTCTATTAGAACTGTTCTTGGAATAGTGGCAGCAGAAGACTTACACTTAGAACAGTTAGATGTAAAGACTTGCATTTCTCCATGGTGATTTGGAGGAGGAACTATATATGCAGCAACCAGAGGGCTATGAGGTCACAGGTAAAGAGGAGATGGTGTGTAAACTGAAGAAGAGCTTGTATGGCTTGAAACAAGCTCCACATCAATGGTATAAGAAGTTTGATAGCTTCATGATGGAGCAAGGTTATATTAGATGTCATTCTGACCATTGCGTGTATACAAAGAAATTTGAGGATGGAAGTTATATTATCCTATGTTTGTATGTTGATGATATGTTGGTTGCAGGTAAAAACATGCAGGAAATAAAAGTACTCAAGAAACAACTAAGTGAATCCTTTGATATGAAGGATTTGGGGGCAGCTAGACAAATCCTTGGTATGAGGATAAATTGGGATAGGAAGGAATGGAAGTTGACTTTATCTTAGGAAGAGTACATTAAGAAGGTATTGGACAGGTTTAACATGTAGGATGCTAAACCGGTTGGGACTCCTTTGGCAGGCCATTTTAAGTTATCAAAGGAGTAGTGTCGCAAGACAGAGCAGGGAAGAAACCAGATGTGCAAGGTACCTTACTCATCAGCAGTTGGCAGTTTAATGTATGCTATGGTGTGCACTAGGCCTGATATTGCCCATGCAGTGGGAGCTATGAGTAGATTTATGAGTGATCCAGGTAAAGAGCATTGACAAGCAATAAAGTGGATCCTTCGGTATTTGAGAGGAACCATGGGGACAGTTTTGTGCTACAGTGGATCAGACACCACTTTACGTGGTTATGTAGATTTAGACATGGCTGGAGATGTAGACAGCAGGAGGAGCACGACAGGTTATATTTATACTGTAGGAGGGACAACAGTGAGCTAAATTTCACGACTACAAAAGCTGGTGGCTTTGTCAACCACAGAGGCTGAGTATGTTGCTGCCACAGAGGCAAGCAAAGAGATGATTTGGTTACAACAATTGCTTGAGGAGTTAGGGCATAAGCAGGAGGAATGTAAGCTGCATAGTGATAGTCAGAGTGCTATACACCTAGCTAAGAACTTTGCTTTCCACTCCAGGACGAAGCATATACAGTTGAGATATCACTTCATGAGGACAACTTTGGAGGAAGATAAGTTGAAGTTGGAGAAGATTCATACCAGTCAGAATCCTGCAGACATGATGACCAAGGTGGTCAAAAGGGATAAACTAAAGCTATGTTCAGCTTTGGTTTGACTTCGCGGATGACAGTGAAGGGTTGAGAAGCTTGCTCAGTGGAAATTAGTTTCCAAGTGGGAGATTGTTATGTTTATGGATCCTATTTTCATGTTAGAGTGTGGTACACCTTCTATGTGTTACACTCGGGTTTTTCGGTACCCATTGTTTTGTAAAACCCCCTCTTCGGCTACCCATATGTTTATGGGACGGTTTTGTTTTTGCCCATTATTTGAAACCCATGGTTTTGTAAAACTACTTAAGCAGTTTTCTATTTATATGGTCTTATGCATATGATAGAAAGACAAGCAAATGTATTGCAGATGTGTTTTGAATTCGGGTGTGAATTCTGTAGAGTTTGTTGAGCATAGCTCCAAACGGATCTGGGTATTGTATTGAGAGAGTGGAGGCTTGTAATAAAATCTGAGCAAGTGATTCTTGGTGGACGTAGACAAATTGGGTGAACCACGTTAAATCTTGTCTCTCTGTGTTGTGTTATTTATTCTGCACTTTTATTTGAGATCTGTAATATTTTCTGCATATTAGTTTCTACTATTGCGATTCTGTAAGGGATTATTCCACATATTTTATCACTTATTTCCTAATAGTTTCATCCTTCTTACGTACCATGACCACTGGTGAAGAATATGCACTCTGGCTATGCCTGATGATACCTGCCTTCAACATTTACTCCACCATTTTCTCGATCTCACTTTTATGGGAAAGTGGGTATCTATATGGTCTGATGTTAGGTGTTTGGCTCCCTAGAATCAATTGAATGGAATGATCATGATCCCTAACTGGTGGTAGTCCCTTTGGAATTGCATCAAAAATAGATGAGTGAGCATCCACAATCTTCTAAAGATGGGGTGGCATTGAAGACTTTGTGTTTTGTACTTCTATGGAAAATAGCTTTGCTATAAAGCCATCAACTCCTTTTCTGAGAACCTTCTACATCTGATGAGAGCTAATAATCTATGGAGACTTAGCTACCATCCCATTCAATTACATTGTCCTTCCATCTGAATGAAATCGCATGAAAAATTCTTGGAAATTCATCTCTATAGTACCTAAGGTTGTGAGCCATTGGACACCCAAAACAATATCTGCCCCTCCCATAGAAATAGAAAACATAGGTGAGTCTAACATGTAGTCTCCCATGGAAATATTGATACTATGGCACTTTCCTGTGCACTTGACTGTCCCACCATCCGCAATCATAACTTGCATTTTTAGAGCTGGGTAAATAAAACAATTGAGGCGGGTAGCTAACTTACTATTTATGAAGTTATGAGTACTCCCCGAGTCAATGAACACCGTCACCTTCTATTTTTTGAGATAGCCAATAACCTTGAGTGTTTGAGGAGTACTAATACCTGACAATGCATGGCAAGAAATTGTAGGTTGGCAATCCTCTACTTCATCTTCTACTAGTTCCTCAGCCTCTCCTATAATTTCAGCTTCCTCATCATCCCCATTACCTCCATCAATATAGAACAACTTCTTCTCAACACATTTATGTCCCGGTCCATATTTTCTATCACAGTTAAAACATAATCCTTTTTCTCTCATTTCTTCCATTTGTTGAGGAGTCAGTCTAATTGGCCTAGCAAATGAAGGGGAAGAGATACTACGGTCTCTGGTGTTGATGAAAGGTGGCCTCCTACTACAAATAATTTTTTTCCTCTGCACGAGCTGTCATGATAATAGAATCAGAAAGCTTGAGTGGATTAAACATATGTACCTCATGCTCGATGTGGTCCTTAAGACCCCCAAGAAATAGGTCATTCAGATTCTCTTCTAGAATATTCTCCACCCTTAAGGATAGGTTTTGGAATTGATACACATAATCTTTGACTGATCCTATTTTCCGTAACTTTGCTAATTGACTAAAGTAGTTCTCTGAAACACTGGAACTATAGTGCAATTGCAACTCCTCGGTAAAAACTGTCCAAGTGACACCTAGACCATTCTTCTGCCTCTGAGCACATAACCATCGATACCAAACAAATTGGTCAGGTTCAAGATATAGGGATGCCAATGTCACTTTTTGTCCTGATGGTGTTTGATGTAACTCAAAGAAGTTCTCCATTTGATTTATCCAATTCAGGGGATCTTTACCATTAAATTTGCGCATATCCACTTTTGGCATCATGTTCCGTGGTTGTGAACAAGTTGGATTCTGATTGGACTGGAAAAGTGATCCAATATGGTTAGTTTGTACATGATTTTTAACTAAAGGTCCTCCTTGGTTGATATGGGCCGGATTTGGGCCATACTGGTTACCCTTTACATGTTGCATAATATCATCCAACCGATGATTGATTTGGGCTATGTCTCCTTTAGAGGCCATCTCAGATTATACATTTCACAGCTCATACTCAAGTTGGCTCACCTTATGATCAACTGAGGTAAACCCTAGTGCTGAGGAATCTGTATTTACCCCTTCTAACTCCATCTCTTCAATCACTACCCCATATTTATTTGAGGTTTTACTCGAAGTAACCGGATTCTTTTTTGCTCTTGTGGAAGGCCCCGCCATGATGTCAAACCTTAGGGTTTAGGGTTTTGATACAATTTTGGCCAAACAGGAAAGAACACAGAGAAGATACTAATACTAATTTTTTTAGAGCTTTCCGAAAATGTAAAGAACTTGAATTTTTTCCACAATTTGCACCCTAGGGAACGATTTTAGGAAAAACCCAAAATTTGTAATAACTTTTGCAAAACAAATAAAAAAAGTATTAAATTTTCAAGGAACCTTACTTGAAATGTTTCGCAACTCTGGTAAAAATATATCCCACCAATTCACTCGGGTTCGCAATATGTGGTGGAAACAAAAAATTAGGGTTTTTGCCCTAATTTTGGCCCAGATCGCAGCTCTGATACCACTTGTAATGAAATTACTTGTATAATTCAGATTAAGAGCAACAATAGAACACAAAATAACACAATATTTCAGAATAATTATCTCAATATTCAATTAGAATAGCTTTGCCACTTTGAGGGGGCAACCTCCAAACTATATAATAAGACTCAAATGCTCAAATGATAATGAAATACTATCTATAATCCCCTATATATACTATTCATATGCTATGGCCATCACCAAGGCCGACCTATTAAGCATGAGAAAGTATAAATGATATAATAAAATGATATGGTAAGCCACAAGTTGGCTACTCATATCCTAATACAAGCAATAGGTTAAGGGCGTAGCAACTAATATGGCTCAAACAATGAAAATTAGTCTAAGACATGAAAAATGAAAAGGTAATGTAAGATGAAGAGTCAAGTGGATGGTGTAAAAAAGGAAGATGATTTATTCTTGCAAATTGTTGATGAAAAACCCCCTTTATCTTCTATTGAAGAAAAATTTGTTGTAAATCAAAACCCCTTGGGCTTAGAAAAACATCCATGGAATTCTTTTCTAGGTTAGTAGTTGGTTGTAGTGAAACAAAGCTATGAATGAAAACTCTACAATAACAAGTTGACGAAGGAGAGTCTGTTGATGGAACTTTGTAGTTGAATGATATTGATCACAATTTATCCTCGGATGTCACTACACTATGAATTGAGATCTTGATCTGTCATATGGTAATACTTGTTGATGATATGAATGAAGTCTATTGTACTCTACTTTAAATTTCTATGAAAGAAAGGCGCCGAGTATCTCATATTTTCCTATATGTATCTTTGATTATGAACTAGTATCCCATTTGATGCAATCGAAACTAAATGTGTGAGTTCCGAAACTGAACTCTGTGAGTTTTGGAATTAATTGAAAAGAGAGTTTCATAAATAACCTGTAGTTCATCGGAAGTAACTTTGTGAGTTCTAGAATTTGTATACTCTGCGAGTTCCTTGGAAATAAATCTAACAAGTTCCAGGGAGCTATTTTTTGACAACTATGGGAGACTCTTGCATACGATCTCAGATGGGAATAGATTATTGTAAATAGAATCTTGACAAATTATTGTATCCTTGAAAGGAATCTGAAGTGTATACAAACTCAAGTTTTGAATCCCTAGATAGAACCATAACTGAATCAGGATTCCACATTTCCCATTACAAGCATTATCTTTTCAATTTATCTGCATGAAATCTAAGATTAAGCATATTAGTCCCAAATAAAATTCATAGGATTAGTTATACATGCCTAGGTTTCATAGGAGATTTATGCAAAGACATGAAAAATGATAAAATCCATATTCAAGGATCTTAATGGAAAAAAGCTAGTCAAGTAACCTAGATAGTACATTTAAATCTCATGGAAGATTTCATAAGGTAACTTAGAAGCATATAAATAATGTGAATTTTATGGCCAATTCATTGGCCTCATCAGTGGGCTACCTTAAGGACATTGGGAGTATGTGCAGAACTAAGTGGGTGTACAAAGTTAAAGAAGATTGCAAAGAAGGAGGACTCAAGAACATCATCTACAAGAAAGCCCGGAATTGGTGGTCAAGGCAAGGTTTACACAGAAAAAATTAGGTCATAGATTTTGATGATGGATTTTATGTTCTGTCATAAGAAATGACTTCTATGCAGAATTGTTCTTGAAAATAGTGGCCATCATATAAGAGAGGTACTGTAAGCACTTCAGAGGTTTTTAGCTATGATTTCAATGACTACAGTCTATGGATTTGGAGTGAAAATGAAGATAACTTAGCAGCTAGAGGTGCCACAAGGTAGGTCACAAGGTAATGTTTTGAGATGATGTGTAAACTAAAGAATAGTTGATGGCTTGAAACAAGCTCCACGTCAATGGTTTAGAAGTTTAAGCTTTATGAAGGAAGCAAGGTTAGTCAAATGTATTCTAAATTGAGTGTATACCAAGAAAGTGTAGGATGGAAGTTATATTATCATGTGTCTATTGTGGATGACTAAATGTTAGTTACATGCAAAAACATGCAAGAATCATAAAAGTACTCAAGAAGCAACTAAGTGACTACCTTCTTAGCTATCTCATAAATCTGAGGGGGGAAGCCATCTAAAAAAATACTTGGTTTGGTTGAGGATATTTAGGGATTCCCAAGGAAGCTTTTGAACTGAAGTTGAATTTATCTCAAGAAGATTACAATACGAAGTTCTTGAAGAGGTTTAACATGCAGGATGCTAAACCTGGTTGGGACTCCTTTGGCAGGCCATTTCAAGTTATCAAAGGAGTTGTGTCCCAAGACAGAGCATGGGAGAAATCAGAATGTCCAAGGTACCTTACTCATCAGTGGTTGGTAGTTTAATGTATGCCTATGGTGTGCACTAGGCCTGATAATTGCCCATGCAGTGGGAGCAGTGAGTAGATTTATGAGTGATCCAGGTAAAGATCATTGACAGGCAGTAAAGTGGATCCTTCGATATTTGAGAGGGACCATGGGGAAAGTTTTGTGCTATAGTGGATCAGACACCACTTTTTGTGGTTATGTAGATTCATATATGGTTGGAGATGTAGACAACATGAGGAACGCACGACATGTTATATTTTCAATATAGGTGGGACAATAGTGAGATAAATTTCACGACTACAAAATCTGGTGGCTTTGTCAACCACAGAGGCTGAGTATGTTTCTGCCACAAAGGCTAGCAGAGAAATGATTTGGTTACAACAATTGCTTGAAGATTTAGGGCATAAGCAGGAGGAATGGAAGCTGCATAGTGATAGTCAGAGTGCTATACACCTAGCTAAGAACTTTACTTTCCACTCTAGGACGAAGCATATACATGTTAAGGTACCACTTCATTGAGGACAACTTTGGAGGAAGATAAGTTTGAAGCTAGAGAAGATTCATACCAGTCAGAATCCTGCTGACATGATGACCAAGGTGATTATAAGGGAGAAACTGAAGTTGTGTTCACTTTGGTTGGTCTTCATGGAAGACAATGAAGGGTTGAAAAGCTTGCTCAGAGGAAAATTAGTTTCTAAGTGGGAGATTGTTATGTTTGTGGATCCTTTTTTCATGTGTAGAAGTGTTGAATATTGTACACCTTCTATGTGTTACACTCTCACAGTTTTCTCGCTGGAAAAAAAATTACTCAAAAAACATGCTTGATTTTGGGAAAATGCCCTTCTCATATAGGCAGGATATTTACCCATATGTTTATGGACGGTTTTGTTTTGGCCCATGGTATTTGAAACCCACCATATTGTAAAATTACTTAAGCAATTACCTATTTATATGGTACTTATGCATAAGATAGAAAGACAAGCATATGTATTGTAGATGTGTTGTGAATTCAAGTGTGAATTCAAGTAGAGTTTGTTGAGTACATAGCTCCAAAAAAAGTTTGGGTATTGTATTGAGAGAGAGGTGGTTTGTAATACAATTTGAGCAAGTGATTCTTGGTGGAATTAGCCCAAATTTGGTGAACCATGCTAAATATTGTCTCTATTGTGTTGTGTTGTTTATTCTGCACTTTTATTTGAGATCTGTAATATTTTCTAGCATATTAGTTTCTACTATTGCAATTTTGTAAGGGATTATTCCGGTATATTTTATCACTTATTTCCTAATAGTTTCATCCTTCTTACATACCATGACCACTGGTGAAGAATATGCACTCTGGCTATGCCTGATGATACCTGCCTTCAACATTTACTCCACCATTTTCTCGATCTCACTTTTATGGGAAAGTGGGTATCTATATGGTCTGATGTTAGGTGTTTGGCTCCCTAGAATCAATTGAATGGAATGATCATGATCCCTAACTGGTGGTATTCCCTTTGGAATTGCATCAAAAACAGATGAGTGAGCATCCACAATCTTCTAAAGATGGGGTGGCATTGAAGACTTTGTGTTTTGTACTTCTATGGAAAATAGCTTTGCTATAAAGCCATCAACTCCTTTTCTGAGAACCTTCTACATCTGATGAGAGCTAATAATCTATGGAGACTTAGCTACCATCCCATTCAATTACATTGTCCTTCCATGTGAATGAAATCACATGAAAAATTCTTGGAAATTCATCTCTATAGTACCTAAGGTTGTGAGCCATTGGACACCCAAAACAATATCTGCCCCTCCCATAGAAATAGAAAACATAGGTGAGTCTAACATGTAGTCTCCCATGGAAATATTGATACTATGGCACTTTCCTGTGCACTTGACTGTCCCACCATCCGCAATCATAACTTGCATTTTTAGAGCTGGGTAAATAAAACAATTGAGGCGGGTAGCTAACTTACTATTTATGAAGTTATGAGTACTCCCCGAGTCAATGAACACCGTCACCT
The DNA here is from genome assembly GCA_019776745.2 of Taxus chinensis. NCBI lineage: Eukaryota > Viridiplantae > Streptophyta > Pinopsida > Cupressales > Taxaceae > Taxus > Taxus chinensis. Next base: position 661,346,392 of record CM034155.1, read on the forward strand.
TCTATTTTTTGAGATAGCCAATAACCTTGAGTGTTTGAGGAGTACTAATACCTGACAATGCATGGCAAGAAATTGTAGGTTGGCAATCCTCTACTTCATCTTCTACTAGTTCCTCAGCCTCTCCTATAATTTCAGCTTCCTCATCATCCCCATTACCTCCATCAATATAGAACAACTTCTTCTCAACACATTTATGTCCCGGTCCATATTTTCTATCACAGTTAAAACATAATCCTTTTTCTCTCATTTCTTCCATTTGTTGAGGAGTCAGTCTAATTGGCCTAGCAAATGAAGGGGAAGAGATACTACGGTCTCTGGTGTTGATGAAAGGTGGCTTCCTACTACAAATAAATTTTTCCTCTGCACGAGCTGTCATGATAATAGAATCAGAAAGCTTGAGTGGATTAAACATATGTACCTCATGCTCGATGTGGTCCTTAAGACCCCCAAGAAATAGGTCATTTAGATTCTCTTCTAGAATATTCTCCACCCTTAAGGATAGGTTTTGGAATTGATACACATAATCTTTGACTGATCCTATTTGCCGTAACTTTGCTAATTGACTAAAGTAGTTCTCTGAAACACTGGAACTATAGTGCAATTGCAACTCCTCGGTAAAAACTGTCCAAGTGACACCTAGACCATTCTTCTGCCTCTGAGCACATAACCATCGATACCAAACAAATTGGTCAGGTTCAAGATATAGGGATGTCAATGTCACTTTTTTTCCTGATGGTGTTTGATGTAACTTAAAGAAGTTCTCCATTTGATTTATCCAATTCAGGGGATCTTTACCATTAAATTTGCGCATATCCACTTTTGGCATCATGTTCCGTGGTTGTGAACAAGTTGGATTCTGATTGGACTGGAAAAGTGATCCAATATGGTTAGTTTGTACATGATTTTGAACTAAAGGTCCTCCTTGGTTGATATGGGCCGGATTTGGGCCATACTGGTTACCCTTTACATGTTGCATAATATCATCCAACCGATGATTGGTTTGGGCTATGTCTCCTTTAGAGGCCATCTCAGATTATACATTTCACAGCTCATACTCAAGTTGGCTCACCTTATGATCAACTGAGGTAAACCCTAGTGCTGAGGAATCTGTATTTACCCCTTCTAACTCCATCTCTTCAATCACTACCCCATATTTATTTGAGGTTTTACTCGAAGTAACCGGATTCTTTTTTGCTCTTGTGGAAGGCCCCGCCATGATGTCAAACCTTAGGGTTTAGGGTTTCGATACAATTTTGGCCAAACAAGAAAGAACATAGAGAAGATACTAATACTAATTTTTTTAGAGCTTTCCGAAAATGTAAAGAACTTGAATTTTTTCCACAATTTGCACCCTAGGGAACGATTTTAGGAAAAACCCAAAATTTGTAATAACTTTTGCAAAACAAATAAAAAAAGTATTAAATTTTCAAGGAACCTTACTTGAAATGTTTCGCAACTCTAGTAAAAATATATCCCACCAATTCACTCGGGTTTGCAATATGTGGTGGAAACAAAAAATTAGGGTTTTTGCCCTAATTTTGGCCCAGATCGCAGCTCTGATACCACTTGTAATGAAATTACTTGTATAATTCAGATTAAGAGCAACAATAGAACACAAAATAACACAATATTTTAGAATAATTATCTCAATATTCAATTAGAATAGCTTTGCCACTTTGAGGGGGCAACCTCCAAACTATATAATAAGACTCAAATGCTAAAATGATAATGAAATACTATCTATAATCCCCTATATATACTATTCATATGCTATGGCCATCACCAAGGCCGACCTATTAAGCATGAGAAAGTATAAATGATATAATAAAATGATATGGTAAGCCACAAGTCGGCTACTCATATCCTAATACAAGCAATAGGTTAAGGGCGTAGCAACTAATATGGCTCAAACAATGAAAATTAGTCTAAGACATGAAAAATGAAAAGGTAATGTAAGATGAAGATTCAAGTGGATGGTGTAAAAAAGGAAGATGATTTATTCTTGCAAATTGTTGATGAAAAACCCCTTTATCTTCTATTGAAGAAAAATTTGTTGTAAATCAAAACCCCTTGGGCTTAGACAAACATCCATGGAATTCTTCTCTAGGTTAGTAGTTGGTTGTAGTGAAACAAAGATAATGAATTCTCTACAATAACAAGTTGACGAAGGAGAGTAGTGTTGATGTTTTTTAGTTGAATGATATTGTCACAACATATTGATGTCATTACACTATTAATGAGATCTTGATTGTATATTGTATATTGTTGATGATAAGATCAAGTCATTGTACTCTACTTTGAATATCATTAAAGAAAGGCGCCGAGTATATCTTTTTTTCCTACTATGTATGCATTTCATAATGAACTATATCTAATGATGATCAAGCTTAATGTTTGTAGTTTATGAGGGGATGTGTTTGATAATTGAAATTGAAAAGAGAAATTTTTTATAAATAACTTATTCATCCCCAGTCCTTTGTCACTTCTAACAATTTGTATAATATCAGGCCCTTGGAAATAACCTTAACAAGCTAGAGGGAGATATTTTTTGACAAGGATGGGAGATCTTGATTACATATGGTGGGAAGTAGAGTTTTGTAAATAGAATCCAAACAAATTATGTGTATCCTATGAGGAAGTAATAAAGTGTATATAGACTCAACTCAAGGAATCCCTAGATGAGAAAGAGAAACTGAAGAAGGAGTTAAGCACCATGACAAGCAAGGTATTATCTTTTCAATAAATCTCATGAAATCTAAATAAGATATTAGTAAAAATAAAATTCATATGATTATAATACATGCCTAGGTTTCATAGGAGATTCATGCAATATACAGAAAAATGATGCAAAATCAAGTCAAGGATCTAATGGAAAAAAGCAGTCAAGTAACGGAGATAGTACATGACTTTCATCTCATGGAAGATCATCCATAAGACATAAAAATGCATATAAATATGTGAATTTTCATGGTTATTGGTATAAGTTGGGTTCTTATGGACACTGGGCTAGTATGTGTAGTCCTAAGGTTGAAAAGAAAGAAGATTGCAAAGAAAAGACTCAAGAACATCACTCTAAAAGAAAGAAGGAATAGGATTGTCAAGGCAAGGAAGAGAAAAAATTAGGTCAAAGATATGGAGTTGGATGTTATCACTGTCATGAGAAAGGACATCTAGCAAAGTATTGAAAAAATGGGCCATCAAATATAAGGAGGTATGTAAGCAAGTTCAAAGGTTTTTTATATGATTTCAATGAATATAGTCATATGGATTTTGAGTGAAAATGAAGAAACTTGGAATGCTTTAGGTGCCACAAGGTAGGGCACATTGTAATGTTTTGTGATGCAGGTCAGCTAAAGAAAGAGATTCAAAGACCCAAGCCACAAGTTTAGAAGTTTAAGAAGAAGGAAGAAGCTAGTCAAAGTACTAAAGAGGATTCCAAGAGTGTGAGTGAGAAAAGGGAGGGGTCTATTATAAAAAAAGTATAATTAAAAACAAGAATCATTCAAGGTGCAAGAAGAGGGCTTTATACCTTCTTAGGTATCTCATAAATCTCTTCCATGATGACATATGCATCTACTAGGCTTCTTAGAGGTATATAGGTGCAAATGAAGCTTTGGAGTGAGGGGGAGTTGTCTTGGTTAGTATGTTTCCTCTTCATGGTTTTGAGGTATGTCTCTTAAAGTCATTTAGGATGTTCTTATTGGTTATTCATGTTGGGTATGTAAAGTGTCATGTCTTGTTGTTATTTATAGCATATAATCTAGTGTTGCATAGTTGGTTTGAACTCTTGAGGTCTAAGTATGTCTTGTCAAGATGAAATAACATGAAAATTATGTTTCAGTGAGTATGATTCATATTGATGCATTTGAAAGGAGATTATTGTATTTTGGTAATCATTCATGAGGCCTTCATTTGTTTAAAATATGTGTGTCTAGCACTATTGACATGTTTAGTGGCCGGTGATGTCTCTAAGAAGTTCTCTCCAAGTAAAAAAATGTATCATGAGTTGTCATGGACCTAAGTAGCCTGTTTCATGCATTCCCATGTGTGTATGATGTATGTAAAGCTTGAAGTGGTCTTAAAGGAGTAATATATGGTGTGAGAGGTCTATTTAGGTACACACAGTAATTCATTGTTAAGACATGGTCATTTTGTGAAGTCTGAGTCTTATAAATTGTCATGAATACCATCATGAGTTGAAAAAGTCTGTATCAAGTTCCTCCAGGTGTCTATGGTGTCTTGCTAATCATGAAAAGGATCCTCTTAGGTGTCTTGAATATTTTTTGAACGTCTAAAGTTTGTGGAGTCTCGAAGAATCCTATATGAATTTTATAGTGTGTTATAATTTTGTCATGAGCTTCAAGGGCTTGAACCATGTATGTCTAAGAATATGTAAAAGTTTGTGAAGCTATGAAAATGCCTCAAAAGTTTGGTGGAGATGTCAAGAGTTCATTGGCTTAGATTTCATTCCTTGTATCTCAAAGAGGAGTATGACTGTGTAAACAAGTTAGTGATTTCATTACAATAGTGTTAATCCTTAGTTAAAAGTATATGAGGTGTTTGTCATTAACTTAAAAAGCAAGGATCATATATGTCTCAAATCTTGTCATGGTGGCTGTATGAATATTGAAGGTAATTGACATTTGTATTAGGTATGAGTATGTTTAATGCTAACAAACAACTGCAATTTTTTGTTAAGATGGTTTGTAGCATCATAAAGGTGTCAAATTGCTTGTGAACATCATAAGATTGTCTTACAGAGGTGTCTTAGCATAGTCAGTAACAAAATATGAAACTCTCAGTTGATAAAGAGCTCAAGAAGGGTTAATGACCTGTAATAGTGGATTAAGACACTTATTGATAAGGTTTTAAAGATGAAAACAATTAATTTGCAATGAAGTAAAGGTTCGACCAGTCTTTGCATAAGTGTTCTGCTCCTGTGGTTGAGATGGAAGGAAACCTATGGATTGTAAAAAGTGAGAAAATATGCTAATTAACCACATGATGGAAGTAGTTTGAGAAAGGAAGTTTTTTTCATGGTTGAGTGTGTCTTCAGGTTTTATCTGAGTCTTCAAATTGAGTTCTTGACCTGTGCATCAGTCTTCAAGGGGTTCCCTACACAAGTTGGTTGAAGCTCAAAGAGTGTCATGGTCTAGTGCAAATGGATTTTCCCTAACCTCTGTCAAATGTGTCTTAAAGTGTGTCATTTCAATTGTCTCATGTCTGTGAGTATGTTCCAAATTTTGTGATCATATAGTAGGTTAGTATTGTTTTGATTATATGTCTTTTTCATGGTCAAGTTAGACCAAGCAAGAGTATTATGACTCAATAGAATGTGATATGACCTCATTTGTACTGAGTCAAGGTCTAGAAAGTGGTTTAAGTGAGCTCTTGAGACTTGTCAATAACATCATATGTTCCTATGATTGTGTCTCTATGCATAAAGAATGTGTTTAGTGTGTAAAAAAGTTGTTAAGGTCTGTATAACCTTATGTATTTCATCAAATTCATGGTCATAGTGTTCTTAGATCCATTATGGTCTTGAGATAAAGTTAGAAAGTTCAATAAAGACAAAGAAAAGGTTTGACTAGTGTCTAAAACACTATGAAGGTGTCTTGAACTACAATGAAAGTTCCATAATGAGAATATATATTCAATTTGGCAAGGAAATTAATATCTTCAAAGCTAAGCATGATTAGTAGAGACTATAGAATTGTTTATACAATATCAAAATGGACATCTACAGGTGCTTATGGTGCTAGAAGAATGAAATGATCCCTAAAAAAAGAATCCACGAAAACTAATTGGAAGGTGATGTTACAAGTCATAAATTCAGTGTGAGAGAGTGTCCTAAAACAATATGTTACATGTATTGAAGAGTATGGTGTGGTATGTATGTGCCTATAGAGACTGAGAATATGCTTACTCCCAGGGGATTCAAGTGTATTGTGAAGAAATATATGCATTCTTCTATATGTATCAAATATTATGGTTAAGTTCCTGTTATCATTGAATCACAACACCCTATGGTTTTCACAAGTGTGTTTTCTTGAGCTCACAGTGTGATTGGATAACATGGGTACTATCTCCAAGTTTTGGGACTTGCTTCTTGAGATAGACCTCCAGAGAAAGTTGGTTCTTGCTCCTAAACTACCTGCCACAATCTACTCTAATGCAGGAAAAACTATCTAATCCTAATCTAACTTTCCAAGGGACATGGGAGGGAGATTGCATGAAAATAAAGCCTACACTAAAGTGGTGATACACCAGAAAAGAAGGGAATGAGGATAGTTTTCCAATGTGTGAAAAACAAAAGCAAAATACATACTAGAAGGGGTGATAACAGTCCTCCACAATCTGGCAAATGCATTCATAATCATAGTTTATACATGCACAATAATAATGAATCCCTGCAACAACACAGAATAAACACAATATATATGCAATGAGATTGAAGGGGCAAGAGGAACGCAACAAACACAACAGGGGAAGATACATCCACAAACTTGCATCCATTGCTTCATGAGTATGCACAATCCAATCTATTACAAGATAAGGGCCTAGATCACCATGCAATGAGTCCACTACAAGGGCCTGTAGCACATTGGATTCACAAAACAAATTTGATAGAGTTTTGCTACACAAAAACTACTTCCTAGTTGTGAGCCCAACACTCTGACTTATAGAATCTTCCCAGGAAAAAGAGGGAGAGAGAAGTGGAAATCCTGAAAATATCCATTCATGCCACTTGCAATATGCAAAAATGGATTGTAATGATGACATGTTACTTGAAAAGGGTCCACAATGCTGTCCCACACCATGCAGCAGTGAGAAAAGTCCGCCCATGCTTTATTTAGTGCACCCCCACTACCAAAAATGTTGTTCAGATCCAATCCGTGTTTTCAGAAAAATCAATATCAATTATTCATTGAGCCATGTATTTCTTGATCTGGGAACATTGGATTCAAAACCATGATTACAACGACGCTAATTTTGTGCGATTTCATTAAGAAATGCAAAAGATATGGCATTTTGAGTGGAGGTAGTTGTTTTAGGTCCACCAAGCATTTCTGTCTTTTGTCGGGACTGGATATTTAAATTTGAAACTAGATATTTCGGGTTTCCATGGCATATATGACGTTGAGAGCTTTCCAATGATATAAAATTTATGAAATTTTGAGCACCGGGGCAAAAGTTATGGCCATTTGAAAATTTACATTAATTCACACAAGAAATGGCGATAATGCAAATTTGCAAATTGCACCATATGAAAAAACTGCAAAATTCTCAAAAATTCCCCCAGGCCCGAAAGCCCGAAATGGGCAAAATTCTCAAAAACTAGCCCAGGCCCGAAATCCCGAAATTGGAAAAATTCTCAAAAAATCCCTCAGGCCTGAAATCCAGAAATTGAAAAAAAACTCCAAAATTTCCCTAGGCCCGAAATCCCGAAATTGGAAAATGTTGCAAAAAATTCCCTAGGCCCGAAAGTCCGAAAATTGCAAAATTCACAAAACTTCCTTCATGCCCAAAAGCCTGAATTGGCAAATTTTGTAAAACATCCCCCCAGGCTCGTAACTTTCAAAATATGAATAGTTAGAAGGACTTCTCTATATTTTCGGAAAGGGGAAGAAATTTCCTATATGATTAAGATGCTTTCGGGAATCCTTAAGTAATTGAAATATGTAAAAAATCATATTGAAGCACTTAAAGGGGGGGAAATGGTGTTAGTTAACTAAAATTAGGCATGAGCTTATTTTGGACAACAATTTGGTGACTCAGTGGGGTTATCTGCCTGTAAGATGAAACATGGCCAGCTGCCTGTAGCAATCCATTGGGCATGGAGTCTTTCTAGTAGTCTCGTATCTGATCTAGGACTGCCTTCTGTTGTTTGCACACTCATCCTTTGTAAGAAAACCTTGAAGTCGAGGTGTGTGAGGGTAGAAAATTGCTTGAAAATTGGAAGCTTTTCCCTCACTTGAATTTTTGTAAATCTGATATGCTTAAGCATGCTGAACATGGAACCAGTTTGCTTTTGTTTGAATTGACCATTCACATTATAAAAATCTCTTGAATAAAAATTTATGTGAGTGGAAATTTGTTTTGGAACTAAAATTAATCTCTTTATTCTACAAGTGATTTGTTAGGATGAAGGACGAGCCTTTGAAACTGTCCCAAAATCTGATTTTTGCCAAGTTTTGAAGAAAACCAAATCAAATCATGGCAAAAGACGAAGTATTGTAGAAGTTTGAAACATATGCCGATTAGGAATGTTTGGAACTGCTGTTAAACCCTGATTTCCTCATGAACATGCCTTGTCTGAAATGGATTGTGCAAGAGCAACAAACACCACAACACACTATGTACAAAAGGGAAAGATCATACATGCCCCAAGTGGAACATACAGAGTGTGCAAAAGTGTTGGGATTTTGGGGACAAGCAGAATAGTGCTATGATTTAATAACAAACAAAATCATGCACACACAGGATCCAAATGATTTGCCCATAATCTACAGCAGTGGAAGTATAAACAGAATAATCCAAATCACACAAAAGTACACACATATAACAAGCATGTACCATGGTTCACCCAATATGGGCTACATCCACCAAAGATAGAGATATCATATATATAATATAACAAGAGATTACAAATCAACTCTTCTGTACAAGAATACATGTATCTCTAGAAGAGTATCTCCTCCTCCTCCTCTAGATCTACAACCGGATCTGCCTGAGTACACTAAACTGTGCCTCCATACCACCACTAGTGTCTTCTCCAAATCTCTAACCGGATCTGCCTGAGTGCACTACAACCGTACCTCTCAAACATAACCAGATCTCCCATACCTGAAGCTACCCTGCATCTGCCACTGTGTAGCCAAGCTCTCACTGTATTGTGAATCTGCAAACAAGACCTCTACAATATCTAGATCTACATGGATCAACAATACAATATGATCTCATGGATCTACAATACAAGACTATATCTACATAGATCTATAATACAAGATCTCACCAACATGTGGATCTACAAGAAGAAACACTATTTACTTTACATACTATGCAAGCCATTACAATGAGACAATAAATATACAAAGGAAATACAGTCGCCTGATATTTCCTTTTGTCTAGCTCCTCTCCATGAAGTCGTTGTCTTCATGTAACCTATTCTTTTTTCCTCTTCTTCTTCTTCTTCGTCTTCATCCTCTCGGTCTTAGAGAATCAAGGATCTAATCCGATCCTTCTCATTATTCCACTTAAGCCCTAACTTTCACGCTTATATATAAAATATGTAAACTTAGGGCACCTTAGCTATGCAATTACATCTACTAGATTTGCTTTAAAACAAAAACTATATTTAGATCCCGTGACTTAAATAAAAACACATCGCACAGGTAACCGACACTGGTTATACCTAACTGCGGATGGTTCCCACTTTCTCTGACCGATGTTTGGTCATGTTTGACCGATGACGGGTCACGGTTCCCACTTGCTCTGACCGAAGTTGGGCCTATCTGACCGATGACAGTTCGCCTGTATTTTCCATTCACTTTCCATTGCATGCTAACTGCAAAGCAATCTAGCTCCACAACCTAACAATCTCCCACTTGGAGATAAATTGATGAATCTTTGTACCTGTACCTGTACATCACCGTCTTCTAAGCACTGTGAAGACCCTCTATTCTTTCCTTCAGCAATTCTCTCAAACAAATAAAACCAGGAAGATCAAAACCATCTTCTCAAACCAAGAAGATGAAACCATGACTTACCAAACCTGCACGAAGCTACAACTGATCCATGACACCAAGCCCTCAAGCTCACACTGAATTGTAACACCATACCAATTGTTGGTATCAAACGAACAAGCCAACCTAGCTCCTCATGCAACAAGCCACCATGACTAATACACCTGTAAGAGCTCCCACTCAAACTAAAGTTCCAAGCCTCAATCACATCCGTAGCCATACCTGTAAAACCAACCATGTTCTCCATCTTTCTATCCATGTCTCCATGCAACCACCAATGCAACTGACCAAGACAAGCCAAACTGGAATATACAAAAGTAAAACAAGATCCTGGGTAAAGACAACCCCACATGAGTTCTACCTGCAATAGTGGGTGATCAATCCACAAACTTGCATAACTCAATAGAATCCAAACACTGCAATCTAAAAATCCAACTCTACATAAACAACTAGCATGTCTAAGACAACCATCTGTAGATAACATCTCTCAAGGAGTAACATGGTAACAAGAGGAAAGACAAACATCCCCTACTCATGCTCAAGGTATCCATGTGCAAATCAAACATCTGCATAATCATAGACTCACAAAACTGAATCTACCCAATATGCACAATCTCACCATGTACATCCATCCATATCACTAGCTCTCCAAAATCCTCCAAGTCTGTCACCGGATAACTCCAAATCCGAATATGAATTCTATGCTCATCAATGTCAATAACAAACATCCATGTTGAACCATGCCACTAATACCAAGTGCAAATATCAACATACTGCATAGATCAACCAAGATGAGAGAAAAAACAAGGGCACCATCTAAAAATGGTAAATAAACATTGTTGTTAAACCTATGACCAAACCGACCACAGTTTCCTAACCGACCTCGGTCACTTTCTAACCAACCATGGTTAATCCCAACTGACACCGGTCTCTGTAATAGTCATATTTTCTCTTTTAACCCTTAAAACTTTGAAAAATTGCTCTATCATCTTCACCCAGCTGAATCTAACCATAAACCTGTAATCCTATAGGGTTATCCATGCACCACAAAATAAACCAGAAGTGACATCACAAAGCAATAAACTCAATATACCTGCAAATCCTTGACTGTCCTCCAAAACCAACTAGTGCCTCTGCCACTCTAAACAATAGCAATCTCCTCTCACTCTGCATGTGAATCATGTATCCAATCTTGCAATGCCAACAACCATGGCTTGATCCCACTGAACACGAAATCCGCTGCACTGCCTCTAACACCAAGCTCAAAAGCTAATATGTCAGTGAGAAATAAAACCAAATGAAAGAGAATATAAAATGATGCCCTTATTATCAAAGAATACTTCTACATCACAAAATTTTGGACTTCTTGTGAAGTAGGTGAATCAATTTCTTTTCATCCGTATGTAGTCAACATCTCTCGTTACCTGGAACGTTGTCTAACCATGACTTTTCATTAAGGATCTCATCCTTAAGACTAGATATGCTTGTCCCTCAAGATTCCTCACAACCGGGAAATAAAATTCAAACAACACCAAGAAACCATGGTGTAAATTTGTGCACATAATCCAAACATAATCAGTTGTTCTAAACGAAAGAAATAAAACATGAACCATATAGAGATACCTGACTCAAAGTTTCAATGGACTAAACCGAGCCAACTCCATCCTCTCTTCTGACCAAACATTGAAGTGATCAACACTATTTCTACCTGTAAACACTGTGCCAGAAACCAGATCCTCCAAAACAGGACACTGAACCATCCATGCCCTCTCTTGCTGAAAAAAAAAACCCTGTATAGATAAGTTGCCACAAAGGCAAACCACGGTCATCCCCTAACCAACCATGGTTAGTCTGACCAGTATCGGTTCCTCTCTGACCAACCTCAGTTCTCAGACTGATGTCAATGCTGCTGGAATGAACCCAATGCCACACAATTTGGCCTAACATACCACACCAGGTGCCTACTTCAACCGAAGCTGATAGTTGAGCTGAGCCAGTCATTTCAAGAAACATCCAAATCGCGTACAAAAAACTTAACAACAAGTCCATGCAATAAATTGCATCAAGATGAAACACATCACCTTACAACACCAAGATACTCAACTGCATCTTAAACTGAAGTACATGCTTCTTTGATGGAAGCCCCATCTTCATTTTATGCTACTAGCCTCTCTACCAAAGCTCATGCATCTAACTGCACCAAAGGATGCATAACTGCTCCTTTTTCTCTCATTCTTAGATATAGATCTGTAGGACCCCAAACATGCATGTGCAACCAAAATAATATAAGCACTACAATACCAAGGTAAAACCATACCTCAATAAGCGGATCTACAATTTGACCAACATGTTTGTGCCTCCAAGAACTGGGGACACCTCAACAACCAAGATACATAGTCAACCCTCTAATTTTTGGTTTTATCTTATATGAAATTTGGACTCACATTATTATTTATGGCTATATCATGTTTAAATTGATTTGTAATGAATAATAACTGAAACTTACCTTTTAGGTCATCTGATATGGATCCTTCATCAACAAATGGTCATGACAATAACATCTCTTACAAGGTTATCCTATAATCTATTAAAGAATTACAATGTGATTTTCAAAACCATATTCAATCCGTGATTATTGAGATCAAATCACTCAAGGATGACATTTCACATATAAGGAATCCACATCATGCTTATGTCAACCACATCACTAAATAAAGTATTAATCCTTAACAAATTTCATCTTAATCATGGTTTCGAAAGAAAGATCAGTCTATGCATAAGGATAAATAACCTTTTCAGTTAAAAAATATCAATGATGAACCACATGATACTCTATATGAATTACTTGATGAGTTCTTAGTCCCTTTTCCACCTAATTATTATTATCCCATTCATAGGCTTAGCAAGATCAAAGGAAAACTTTTTTACAATTATTATGACATCAATAGACATCATGAAAATGATTTTTATGCATTACAATGAAATTTAATATAACTTTAAGCTAAGAGTACTCTTTATTTTTGTACATTTCATCCTTCACCTCCTCCTCTAACACATCACTCTGTGAAGATCAGGATATCCCCCAATACCCTTTCAGGGGAGCCACTAGTTTCTCGACCTCTTGTGAGCAATGTTCCTTAGAGATAATTCTATCTTATATGGCTATATCAATATCCTCATCATGATTACATTTCTGATGTAATTGTATTATATATGATTGAAATATGCTCTTCTGATAGAGATGTATTATCTTTAGATATCCATATACGCCCATATAGGAGAGAATCAATACATCATTCAAAAATTTCAATCTCAATATAATAACCACATCATGCTATTATGGAAAAATATATGGAAAAAATATGAATGGCATAAAGTCACATGTTATATAGGAAATTTTGCAAAGGGATAACATCGAACAAAAATGTTTAGAACAAGAGAAATTATGTATGGTTATCTCTAAATTAGAGCATACATAAACATAGTTAGGAGGAAACATGGAGAAGGATTATGAGTTTATCCTTGATCCACCATTAGTAGTCAATTCAAAATAGCTAGATACTATGATAATTGATTACTATGACAGTCATGATGATCAAAATTCTATAACATATGAGTATTGGAACAAGTTTAATTTCAATCACATCGATAAATATGATTTTATATTTTTCTCTACATGTATATGAACATACTAACTCAACTCTTCTAAGGATTATATTATAAAATCCCTTCTCATTAAGGAGGCTCAAGAAAGACAAATAAATCCGAATGCAAGACAAGTAAAACACCATTTTTAAGAAAGGGTTTCTCAATAAGGAATTCCAAAAGTAAAATAGAATTATAGAAGATACTACTTCCTTATAAACCACATTACTTTCTCAACATCTAGATTATATATATCAAGTTGCACAAAAAACCTAAACATATCACCCAAACAAATAACCAGTATGCATTCCTATAGAAGAACCTTTGTATGATTATATGGAAAGAATAAAAAAGAGTTTTTAACCATTAATAAATTATCATTCTACTCAACCCAAAAGATATATATGTGATTATCACTTAATTATCATTCCCCATTCCAGAACAATAGTAAATCCTTAGACTAGTTAAATTATAGAATATTTCACACTCCATCATTGGTGTACATGTACATTATGGAAATAGTAACTAATATCTTCTTGAACTACTTGCATATATATTGAACATATTTTATTACCCCTTCAAGCAGTTCTAACTATCTCATTAGAATATTTCTTACTTCTTCCTGGTATTTTAAATACAACCATTTGTCAAGCTCAAACACTTATTTGTGTGTAAGGTTATATATTTCCCTCCCCATGTTGAGGTTAATATGGGAAAACATAAATCAAGATCAAATGAACCTAAAATAAACGATTGCACCTAAAGCATTCAATGAAATTTAATTGGTCTTACCACCTAATCTCAAAGTGACATGACCCACTTCTATTTTGCATATTATTCTATTTCATACCAAACCTCCCTTACTTAAGGATTTTTATTCTCACCTTTTTTTTTTAAATGAGTGAAGTTGGGGGTTTTGAAAGGATTCCCATCCTTTTACAACAAACCCAACAAAAGAAATCTGAGAGAGAAGAGACCACCCGAGGTGATCATTACTGTTAACCTTTAAAAATTAGCTCTATAGAAAGGTGCTTTCAAAAAATTATCAAATTCCTTGTACCTGCAGAAGAGTTTTCTTACATGTACGTGTTTTTAAGATTTCAAAGTTTTCTAAACTTTGAAGTCCAATTTTTTGGACTCCATAGGTTTTCTTATTTTGGAGTTTTCTCTTGATTGTAAAACAAATTTTTTTCTAGATTTCCAAACTCTGAAAACTTGAAGCTCCAAAATTTCACAATTTCAGACTTTTGGGTTTTAGAGTTCTCATTGGCAATTTCGTTATTTTTTGATGTCAGTCTTCGAACCCTAAAACTCTGAAGTTCTAAAATTTTGGGTTTCAGAGTCTCGTGTTACCTTCATGGATATTTTTTTTCTGAAGTTTGAAACCCCAAAGTTCTGTAATTTCAGAACTTCAGCCTTTTGGAGTTTCGGAGATCGGCCTTTTGAAATTTCAGAGGTCAGATTTTTGGAGCTTTGGGGGTTGCAATTTTGGAGCTTCCACAAAACATTTAATTTCCATTTACCCCCACACATGTCAGCTTCTGAGCATTAATTCCAAGGTTCCCTATATAAACTCAAAATTTTACCTATCATTTTCACTTGGATTTTTTCTCTGACTACCGCATCATTTTGTACTTCCAAGACATTGATTTCAAGGTAATTTCTAGGGTTATTTCTTATTTTTGGTTTATGAATATCAAGGATTTTATTTTTATTTTTTTTATTTTATTTTTTCTTATTTTATTGCTTGGCATGAAAGCTCTTATCATCCAATGTTTGTCTTTAACCATGTCATCTGATTATTTTCTCAACACCGTAAGCTTCAATTCATGCAGACACCTAGTCTCATAAAATCCAAAGTGTGTGCAACATGTTACTTTTAGATCTCTAGAATATTTAACTTTCCCTCTCTCAAAATTGTGCTTTTCAAGAATTTCAAAGTGAGCAGTGCTTTTAGAGTTTCGGAGGTCCATTTTTTGGGGTTTCGGAACTGCGAGGGTTTTAGAGCTTTGGAGGTTGGAGTTTTGGAGGTCATAGTTAGCAGTTTTTTGAAGTTTTGGAGGTCCTCTTTTTAGGTTTTCATAACTACGAGGGTTTAGAGTTCCAAAGGTCGGAGTTTCAAAGGTCAGAGTTAGCAGTGCTTTCAGAGTTTTGGAGGTCCACTTTCTGGGGTTTCAGAACTATGAGGATTTCAGAGTTTCTAAGGTCAGAGTTTCAAAGTTCGAAGTTATCAGTGTTTTTTGAGTTTCAGATGTCTGCTTTTCGGGGTTTCGGAACTGTGAAATTTTCATACTTTCAAAGGTTTGTACTTCAGAGTTGAAACATTTTTGGATTTTCTATTTTCAGACTTTCAAACTTCGGTATTTCATAACCTCTAGGGTTCTTTATTAATTTTTCAAAGATAAACCGAATTCTAAATTCATGTCAACTTCCTCATCAAATGGTAAGGGAAAAATGAAATACACATTCTTAGGATTGGCTCCTCACTGATGCCTATTTTAAGATTTGGGGAATATTGGAGATATTGATCTTGGACAAGTGGATATGCCAAAGTTTTAGATTTGGGGAATATTAGAGATACTGATAAGAGTTTTAGAGGTCAGAGTTTTGGAGGTCAGAGTTAGCAGTGCTTTTGAGGGTTCACTTTTTGGGGTTTTGGAACTGTGAGGATTTCGGAGTTTTGGAGGTCAGAGTTTCAAAGGTCCCCTTTTTGGGGTTTCGGAACTATGAATTTTTCAGACTTTCGGAATTTTGTACTTTGGAGTTGTTATTTTCAGAGTTTCGAACTTCGGTATTTCATAACCTTTAAGGTTTCTTATAAAAAATTTAAAGATAAATCAGATTTTGAATTCCAAATTCATGTCAACTTCCTGATCAAAGGGAAAGGGAAAAATGAAGTACACATTCTTAGGAGTTATTCCTCACTCATACATATCTTTGGATTTAGGGAATATTGGAGATACTGATCTTGGACAAGTGGATATTCCAAACTTTTGGGAAAGATTAAAGGCCCTAATAAGAAACCTTAGATGTAGGCCATATTCAACAGTGGAATTTCTCCTGTTTTGGGTTTTCCTTCATCCATGCATTTCCATGAGTTTGTCTTGGATGCAACAGCTCATTTTGATAAGGATTCTAAATCAGTAAAAGATGACAACGACAAGGTCATGATTATGCTGGACGCCGATTTATTCAAAGATTTATTTAAACTTCCAAATATTGAAGTATATGCAACAATTTCACCAAAATCCACAATTGAACATTGTGATAAAGGCACTGAACTATGTACAAAGGTCATTATGAAGAGTTACTTTGCCAAGAATGTCATCAAGCTTCCTAAAAAATTGTTCCTCTCAGACTTAATCCAGGAAGTAAATGATCTTATTGTACTGTGTAGTAGAGTTTCAGGTATCACTTCAGAAAGGGAGTTTCAGGAATGGATGTTCCTTTATATTGCTACAATCAAGAAGAATAAGTAATTCATACGATGGGGGGAACATATGAACAGTTCAATTTGTTTTCACTTGAGCAATGCCTTGAATTCTAAAAACTTTGTCATGAATTCCTTCCTCATTTATGATATAACTGTCATGGGAGAATTCAATGGTTTGAATACAAAAGGTATTAGAAGTGTGTCACAAATTTATCAATTTTATCCTCAAATTTATCAATTTTATCCTCAAATTACAATGGAAGAAGGAAACAAACATTTCCATAGGGTCAATGATGCCATTTTTTCTGTCCTCCTTTTTCATTTTGATAAAAAATTATACAATCAAAGAATTTCTAATGAATGTTTTAAAGAGGTAAGAGAATGGGGAGCCATCTATATTCAATTCCTGACATTCACATACATCAGGATTCCATATTTTCTAGGTGCTCCTAGAAAATCACCATGATGTCCTAATGATAAATGGGTCTTGCTAGAATTGGTTTGACAATTGTTGGATTACCATAAAATTAAAAATAAATGACATAAGGCGGGAGTCCAATTTCCTATTTCAATAGAAAGGTATACATGTGCCAGTATTTACAAGGAAAAAAATGTGGATGGAGAGATGTATGAAGTTACCTTACAAACTTTCCATCCCAAAACTAACTTTGATTATTGGGGTAAGTTCAGTGAAACATGATTGGCCAGTTCTCACGTTCCTCAGTTGGAGGATATCTGGATTCACTGTCACGATGATATTATTATCACACAACGAGAATATGAGAGGTTGACCTTGGATGAAGTTAAACAATTTGGTATTACAGATATTCTGGAAGGAATGGAAGACGATGATGAAGTATTGGATCTGAATTATAGGAACAATAATGTTGCTAATCAACCTTTTCCATAGATTGATTGGTACCAAGAAGAATGTTGCAATACTAAGGAAAGGGCGGGGCCATTCTACATGTAAACTTTAGCAACATGGGCAAAAGTCTGATAAATTATATTAATATCAAATCAACCAAATATACAATGGAGTGCTGTGATTCTTATAGGAATTGTACAACAGATGAATACAAATATAATTTTTACAACTTCAAAAATACATCCGGGAAGAAATAACCAACTAAATACAAACAAATATAGTTGCAGCAATAATGCAACAAATAAACAATACAACATGTTATAAATAAATATAACCAAATAACAATAAATAAATAATCTAACTATTCAATGCATGATTAATTTAAAAAATAATGTATTTATCCTAACATTCCCTCCCTTAATTTTGCATTGTCTCAAGGGATGAGGAGAGGAACTCTTTGAACAACTCAAACTTATCATGTACAAGTGACTTTGTGAAGATATTTGTCTGTTGTTCAGCTGTTGGAAAAAATTGAAGTTGTATGTTGTGCTTCAACACATGCTCGCGTATGAAATGAACCCGTACCTCGATGTGATTTGTTATTTTATGAAAAATTGTTATTGCAGACAATTTTGAGAAAACCTTCATTGTCAACATACATGGTGGCTGGTTTGTCCTGTGGTATTCCAAGTCCTTCTAGTATGCGACGTAGCCAAATCACTTCACAGACAGATTCTCCCATAGAACGATACTCGACTTTTGTGTAAGAACAAGAAACAAAATGTTGTTTCTTGCTTCCCCATGATATTGGTCCAGATCCCATAAAGAATAAAAATCTTGAAGTGGATTTTTTATCATCAATATTGCCTGCATGATCTGAATCTGAATATCCTGATAAGAATAAGTTATCATTCTTCTTGTATTCTAGACCAAGATCCACTGATCCTTTGAGATGCCTCAAGATGCGCCTTGCTGATTTCCAATGACAAACTTTGGGTTCCTGCATGAACCTGGATAGATAGCTTACTGCAAAGCTGATATCTAGTCTAGTGTAGGTCAGGTAAATGAGACTCCCAATCAAATGCCAATAGAGAGTGGCATTTACCTTAGGAGATGGATTTGAACGAGATAACTGCAATATTTTCTCCATAGGTGTAAAAATCGATGTGCAATCCATCATCATGAATTTCTTAAGCGTTGTCTTGGTATATTTCATCTAAGAAACAAATATGTGATTCTCTTTCTACCATAATTCCAATCCAAGACAATAGTGCATTAGCCTGAGATTGGTCATGTCAAATGATCGATTAAGATCTTTCTTCATTGCATCGATCATCCTCACTAAACTTCCAATGATGACTAGATCATTGACATAGACAACAACAATAATAATCTCCCCCCCTTTCTTTTTGAGGTGAAGATTGGGATTGTATGGATTTCTAACAAATTCATGTTATACAAGATGTTCATCAATTTTGAGGTACCATGCCTGGGGTGTTTGTTTGAGGCCATACAGAGATTTCTTGAGTATTCATACCTTTGCTTCTTGACCAGGTACTACATATCCCTCATGTTGAGTCATGTAGACTTCTTCTTGTAAATCTTTGTTCAAGAAGGCACTTTTTAGGTCCATTTGATGGACTTTCCAACCAAACTATACAGATAGAGAAAAGATCATCTTGATCGTCTTGATCTTAGATTTGGGAGAAAATGTATCCTCGTAGTCAATGCCTTATTTTTGTGTATACGCCTTTACTACAAGTCTTGCTTTGTGCTTCATTTTGAATATCCATTTGCATCTAATAGGTTTCTTCCCTGGTGGAAGATCAGCGAGCTACCAAGTGTTATTTTTTATTACTGACTGATATTTAGAGTCCATGACATCTTTCCAATATTTTTACTGTAGGGATTCCTAGACTGTAGAGGGATCATTAGACTCAATAACTCTACTCATCAAAGAAAATTTTACTTCTTCTCTTGCTTTACTATGAGTCTGTGGTCCAAGGGTGGATGTATCCAGTGGAGCATCCATTCTTTCATCTCGTAATGTGCTAGTACACCAATTGGGCATATGCTAAACTATTCCCCTGGGTTATGATTCTATCTGATCAACACCATCATCCCCATCATCACTTTCATCATATGTGGGAACATCAGATTTAATTTTTATAACTGGTGAAGAATCTACATCAGGTGATTCTGGAGAAGGAGACTCTACTTCCTTCTTCTCAAAAAACTCAACATCTATGTTGGTGTAGAATTTTCTGGTCTTTGGATCCATCAATATGTACCCAAGAGTCTCTTCATTATACCCAATGAAGATGAGTTTCTGTGACTTCATGTCCAATTTATTTCTGTTCTACTTGGGTATGTGCATACTTGTTTTTCACCCGAATACTCTAAGGTGTGTAATATATGGTTTCTGCTTTGACCATGCTTATTGTGGTGTTACTCAGTTAAGAACAACTGTGGGCACTCTGTTCAAAAAATACATTGTTGTCTTTGTTGCTTCTACCTAGAATGTCTTTGCAAGTCCAGAGTCATCGATCATGCATCGCACCATTTCCATGATAGTACGATTTCTTCTCTCAACAACACCATTTTGTTGCGGTGTGTGTGGAGGAGGCATTTTTCGACGAATCCTGTGAGCTTGTAAGTAGTATTTGAACTCATTACTGGTGAATTCCCCCCTCAATCTGAGAAGAGATTTCTAATGTGACGACCAATTTTGTTCTCAACTGCTACTTTAAACTTCTTGAAGGTTTCAAAAGCTTCACTTTTCTTGCGAAGACAAAAAATCCACATTTTTATTGAATAGTCATCAACACATAGCATGAAGTACTGAAATATAGAATGACTTGGTTACATCGAACCGTAAAGATCGGTATGAACCAGATCAAGCTTACCATGAGCTCAATATGTACTCTTATAGAATGAAGCTCTATGTTGTTTTCCTGCTAGGTAGTGAGGAGACTTGTCTGTATCCTTCTGAAGAGATGGTAGCCCACGTACCATATTACGTCAGTGAAGTGTCTCGAGATACTTGAAACTAACATGACCAAGTCTCCGATGCCACAACTGTGCTGAGGTAGAGTTCTTAGCCACAAGTTCCTAATCATCTCTGTGGACAAAATCAAGTTGGAACATATGTCCCACATTGGAGGCTTTTGCAACTATTTTTGAGCCTCATGATTTGTGTCGAATCAAACACGTTTTCTTGCTAGAATGACTATCAAAGTCAATTTTTAATTTGTGATCTAGGAGTTGACTGACTGAAAGTAGATTATTTGTCAACCCAGGGACATATAAGACATCTGATATTCTATATTTGTGTGAACCAAGGGGTAGAGAAATCTTCCCAATCCCATGAACTGTATATGACAAATCATCACCCAACGAAAAATGGTTTTTCAAAGGTGTGTACCTCTTTGAAGTTAACCAATACTTGTGGCTGGTCATGTGTTGAGTGGCTCCCAAATCAACATACCAAACATCACTAGATGACGTGGATGGTTCACTTGATCGAGAAGTGTACAAGAAGTCTTCATTATCTTGATGTTCTTCTTGCTCAAAAATATTTCCTTGTTTATGGGGTCTTCTTTTCTAGCTCCCCTTTTTCTACCCTTGATTGTAGTTTGTATGTCCCTTGTGAGATTGCTGGTGTTGAGGTCCATATTTTCTTGATGAACCTTTCTTGTAAGTATTATACCAAAAATATTTTAAGTCATGTATTCTTTTCCAAATTGGACATTATTTCTTTTGTTGTTTGTCCCCTTAATGTTGATACTGGTTCTGATGTTGCGAATTTTTATAGGAATTACGTTTTCCTTGACCTTTTCCTTTCCATTTTTGATGTGAAGAAAGTGAATGCTCCTCTTCATCATCCTTATTGTGCATGGCTTCCTCTTGTTGCAGTAGGTTTACTAGCTTGTCAAAACTAATTGTCGTATCTGACACATTTAGTGTTGTTACAAAAATGCGGTAAGAAGAGGGGAGAGCTCTCAGAACAATGGGAACAAAAGCTTCATTTGTGACTGCTTCTCCCAGGGCTAGAAGTCAAGCCCTCAACTTTGCAACTCTTCTTAAGAAAGCTTCAATTTTCTCATTCTGCTTGAACTTTAATGTATGTAATTGACTCTGCAAATTTAGTATGTCATTCTTTTTTTGGGCCTCATATATTGTGCTCAATTTATCCCATGCTTCTTTGGCTATTTTTTCATCTCAAATGTGGGGTTGCACATTATTGGACACTCCAAACAAGATGATGAGTTTGGCATTCTGATCTTATTTATCAAATTGTCATTGTTGTGTTGTATCCTGTTGTTGATCTGGTCAAGTACCAGTCACAACATGCCATATCTCTTCAAACTCAAGTTATGTCTTGATTTTTGTCTTCCAGGTAACATAGTTATTTCCTCTGAGTAGTTGTGAATCTAGAAGAAAAAATTTGGGGGCATTGGTGCCCATTTTGCAAAAATCACTGACAAGGTTAGGCTCTTATCACTCCAGGTATAAGGTCTCCCAATCTATATACCATCAGTCTGATATACTGAACCTTTCTATATACATGCCCTTCTGATATACCCATGTTAGTACATGGAAGAAGCTCACCCTTTCTATATTCCCGGTGGTACGTGAAAGAGGCATTAACGTACGTGAAAGAATTCAATATGTGGTACCAAGATAGTATTGAAGGGGTCTGTGTGATTATTGACACTGACTCAAAGAAATATCCTCATACACGTGCATAACTTTAATATATACTTGGATAATTTCTCGGTCTGGATTTATGTCGTGCAATCATTCACAGATGGATGGGATGGCTCATAGTGTGTGCATTGTGTCCTTATTACTCCCTGTCAGATTTAAAGGGTTGATGCCCAAAAGACGTTGTTGCAGCTATATTAGGCATTAAGTGTAGTAGTAGTTGCGATGACTTTACCCATAAGCTCTTCCCAGAGGCATTGTATATACTGAATGTTGCGAATGAGATCTAGGATCTCGTGAGTGTTTTAGAACCAATTTTTACTATTTTTTATTACAACTCTCTACTAGTTTTTGAGCAATTACAAATTTTACGGTTGACTATGACAACCTACAAATTAGTACAATATATTGAAGCATGTAATTACATTCAAAAAATCTGGAAAAATTGAATGACATGTAATTTTTTTGTTTTGCGGGCCCTGGTGGCCTCCAGAGCCAAGAATGACCCTCAATGCAAAAAACCATTAAAAAGTAGCTCAAAATGAAGTTTTTAGAGAGTCTTCCTTTGGAAAATGTTGTTCGGAATCAAAAAATAGGCCTATTAGGAGAAAACAAAATTTACCCTAAATTAGGGTTTTTCTCACTAAAAGTTTGGGGGCCTGTTTAGTTACGACTAAGAAGTTTAGTGATGGTTTTTCCACCAAATCATCCTCCACAGTTGGTGGTTTCTCAAATGTGCTGCTAAATTCAAATTGTTTAAAAACTTGTGTTGGGGGTGGGGGTTGAACACCAAACGTTCTATCCCCAAGTCGTTTTCAACTACCAACTAAGACACCAATGTGCTTTGTATATATTTTGAAGCAGATTCAATTTAAATTAATATTAAAAATGCTAACCTTTGAAAAAATGTGACCTGGCAGGATTGGAGCTCCACGTGGACTGCATGTATGGATTAGGGTTTTCACATTTTCTTTATTTTTTAGATCTGAGTCTTATCTCCTTTGCGTTTTGTTTTCAACTGCTTCTTTTACTTCCTATTTACAATCGACCGTTGCCATGTATTTCTTTATTTATCCTCATCTTTGGAGTGAAATCCACCATTTTGGATTTTTTTTCTTTTGTAGGTGTCGTTTGTAATGTTGACTACTGTTTTCCAACTAAGGTACGCACAATTTCATGTTTGTAGTTAATGAAATTTGCTTATCTTAGTTGTGTATGCAGGTCACATTGTATTTCTCTCCATTTTTAGTTTTTTTGCTTGTGTGTAGGTTGTTGGAGCTTCATTGTTTTTTACAGGTCTACGTGAGGAGGTCACAACTCATGGAGGATGACTTGGATGCATGGGAGATTGAAGCCACTATTTTTGCTTTGTGCAAGTTGTAGGTCTCTGTTTGTGGACTGTGCAAATCCATTCAACGTTGTTATAAGGTCGCTTCGAGATATACATGGATTTGTATCTCTTCTGGTGTCGCTAGATGGCCTGATCCATATGCAAGGATCAACACAATTTGCATTATGTCACCATAACTCACCAATGCACAAAGAACTTGTCCCAGCAGCTCGGTCAGGGAGCTCTGACAACTGTCTGTGGGAGCTATGCAAACAACTCCTCCTCCAAATTTGATAGTACAGATAAATTATCTGTAACTAAATAATTTAAAGAAAAAACCCATGATGGGGAGAAAATTGTTTATTTATTTATTTTTTAAGTCCCAGGAAACAAATTTTCCTGGTGCAGAGAGCACCAAGGCAAAAAAAAATTGCTTTACTTTTACCTGGATTTCACACAGGAGGTTGTGAGTCTGCAGGGAGGTCTGTGAAGCTGCTGGAGGCAACATTGACTCTCCATTGTTGCATATTTCTTTTCCATGAATTCTCCTTCCTATGAAAACTTTCTCCAACCTTGTCAGGAGCTTCAACCAGCTCTGGTACCAAATGTAAACTTGATTAACAGGGGCGGAAGCCTGATAAATTATATTAATATCAAATCAACCAAAGATACAATGAAGTGTTACAATTCTTATAGGAATTGTACAACAAATGAATACAAATATAATTGTTACAACATCTTCCAAAATACATCCGAGGAAGCAATAACCAACTAAATACAAACAAATATAGTTGCAGCAATAATGCAACAAATAAACTATAGAACAAGTTATAAATAAATATAACCAAATAACAATAAATAAATAATCTAACTATGCAATGCATAATTAATTAAAATAATAATGTATTTATCCTAAGACTACAAAGGACTTATGATTGGTTGGCTACCTTGGTAATTTCACACAAATTATTAGATCAATCTATAAGAATAGAATCCCAACCAACACCGAGTATCCCTATACCCACGAAAGGTAAGAGGTCTACCCAAAAGGATAATATAACTCCAAGGAAGATCTCATTTGTTGTTATGAGTTCCTCTCTTCAAAAGTTCTCATTACCAAGCCTATGACCTCTATAACACAAGTATTATAGGTTGTTGAAGTTAGTGATTCTCCAGTTGTGTCATAGTATTTTCCACCCCCTCCTTCACTACCATTGTTACTATCTTCAGATCCACTTTCCTCACCATTATCCAATGCTCCTCCAATCATCTATGATTTTCCATCCCCATCAATGGCCCAAGTGTTTTCATCCCTTCTTGTCCTCTTAGTAGGGGAAATGATTGGGTCTCTAGTTTCTACTCCATTATCTCAACAACTTTCATTTCCTTCCATTTCCACTTCTAGTCTTGTTGCATCCTCTCCCGAGGCTATTCTGACTTCCACCACATCTATCATAACCACCTCCATTTCATTTTCAACTAATATTACCATTTCCATTGTTTTATCGAGTGCTACAAGTGCTAAACCAACCATGTCACTTTCATCTCCATCTACTATACCTGAATGGCTATATCACCAAACCCCAAAGTAGAAGAAAAAGGTTCCCCTTATAGATGTGATAGATTTGAGCATGTTGGAACCTACTCTGATAAGATAGGAAAAATGTCCAAGGATCATCTCTAATTTATCAATAAACCAGACAAGAGAAAGGTTCATGGAGGTAGTTACTCCCATTGAAGGGAAAACTAAGGAAACCATTACGGAAACATATTATTAGATCTCTATATTTTCACTAGGAAAGGCAACACACAAAGGTTTCAAACAGGATGTTCAAGTGGCCCTTGGAATTTTTTTGGAGAAGTATGACAAAGGTAAAGCTTCCAAAGATGAATTGAAGTCAAAATTTGAATAACTTACTGCTCTTTTAAGGAAAGTAACACAACCCACTCCAACTACTGATCCTTCAACTACAACTTCTCTAACAATTTCTTCCATTTTAGATGATATTTCATATCATGAAATTGAGAATATAGGTCAGAAGGGAAGATCAATAGATGAATGGATAGAATGCATGCTTTAGAAAGATAATCCTTTTATCAAAAAAACTATTGAATTGTATAATTATTTACAAACTGAAAGAAATTCTATTCGCAAGATAGATGAAGTCCTCTCTAATGGTAATAATAATAATTTGAATGTGAATTTGACCACATGGGGAGAGATTAGAGATGTGGAACAATATTTAATCCTCCAAGAGGGGGTAATTGATGATACTTCTAAATTGTTTGAGTTTCAAAAAACTATGGAATTTAGATCCCAAGTATTGCATGATTTGATCAAGAAATTGGATGATAAATATGTGGAACTAATGGATGGTCTAAATAATATTTCAGAAGAATTTGATAATATCGACTGCAATTTTTTCAATGAGAATATTGATGCTCTTCTGGTTAACCAAATTCAATCAAATTTCAAAGATTTTGTGAAGAAGGATGATGAAGTGACTAAAAATTTCAATATCAATTCAATTTACAGGTTAGTCTTGTGCCAGAATTTCATAAGTCAGCTAAATAAAGTAGTGAGTAAATTGAAAAGGTTTCCAACCAAAGTTGTGAGGGAGATTGATATAGAAGACATGGTAAATCTTTATGCATGTGGGCCAGAGGATAAGGAGGTACAGGGAATCATCAAATTCTTTGTTGATTACAAACATCGGATGGCTATGTGGGAAGAAGATCAAGGGAAAATCTAACAAGAGAGAGATGTTGCAGGTCCAAGCTAAGCTAGTCGGCTATGATTAGGATGGTTCTAAGCTTGGAATCAGTCAAAGTTGTAGGGTTGACTTATTCAAACCTTTGCAACAACTTTACTATTTTTATGGGAGCCTATTCCCATGAACTTATTATACTCTATTTTTAATGACTTGTTAATTAAGGTTCAGTTGTAATGGTTCAACCTCTTGAACTTATAAATAGTTAAATTCATTAAGTTTATGTAGACCTTTTAGATCAATTAAAAAGTTACTCTTTAATCTTGGAAAAGTGCTTCATATACTTTGAGCCTTTAAGTTATATTCATAACAATATTTTTTCGTGAAAATTTTGGTTTATTGTGTTAATAATTGATCAATTTATAGCTTGTGAATGTTTAATTCCTTGATGTGATTGGTCAATATTACTTTATCCTAGTTATCTTATTTCAATTTATGTGAAAATTGATATAGTTATTTCAAATATCAGTTGTGGAAAAGCTATTTCCTTTCTGTTACAAAGTTACATCATTATTTATAGTCACGGATGGAGGAAGATTACAAGACATGTACATATCATATATTATTGTGAGGAGTTGATTGTGCATTTAAGTGGGTCTATCTATTCAATATACTTGGTGCACAACATTAGTTTTCCTTTGTTTATCTCTAACTTTAAGCCCATAATTTTAGTAGATTAGAGTTATTTTCAAACGTTTTAGCCTTGCATATTGATCTTAAATCAAGTTCTCCAAGTCTCAAAGGAAGTCAGTCTTCTCTGAAGGTTCATCCCAATGCGACAAGGTCCCACACCTTTAGGATGTTACAACATTGTACAAAATCACTCAAAGATTCAACAGAGTGCACGATCTACATGATAATAATTACATTTTTCTTATTTCTTTCATAATATTAACAACCTCTTTATCTGTATATGAGACATATATTTCAGATTTTATAAGAATTTTAACAAGATTTATCATCTCATCACAGTCTACTTTGAGATCAACAGCCACTCTATCAGTTTAATATTTAAAATCATTGATTACATTAAAAATCTCCTAGCATTCATCAAAATATTATTGATGACCTCAATGTAGTTATATTTAGCCTCATCCAAAGAAGGAATAGAAATAGGAATGGGATCCACATGAAGGGAGGAAGATCCACTTGGTCCTTGAGAACATTAACCTTCTCCTACTGCATCTCCCTAACATCATCCCATTAAAAGAGCTCAACAAGAATGACCAGTGAATTATGTTGCTCAGTTTGTGGGGAATGCTGCAAAGGGGATTGGGTATTCACATGATACATCTCAGGGGAATGGGAAGGAAGAGGAGGTGATTGGGGAGGAGAAAAAACTTCCACGTGGTCTTCAAAATAATAACGAGTGATTCTGAAATGGAAAATTTTCTTACAATAATCAAAATTCTAAGAAGAAGGGGTAATAACAAGGTGAACAAGGTTGTTAGGGGAACCAAAGTAAGGGGTACAAGAGATAGGGATATAAGAATCATTATCAAGGGAGGATCAAGAAGTAGTGGTAGCATGCGTGAGAGAAGAAGTAAGGGACATAGTTTTACGTTTTCCTTAGGAGACATGCATAGGATAATGGGGAATGATCATTGAAGGAACAATCGAAGAGAAGAAAAGGTAAAGTAAACCTTGGTGTAAGACCACACTCACCCTCTTTATATAAGAAATAAGGGAAATATAAATAGAATTGAACATAAACTTAGACAAATTCACCTTTCTTCATGTCAAGAAGTGCGACAATAGGAAGAAATGAACACCGTGTAGTACTTTGAACTGCCCATCCACTATGAAGAATTGCATAACCTTTTTTTCAACCTTGTCCCAAGGATACTGAAGTGATATCCTATCAAACCTCGACTAGTATCTAGATATACTCTTTCCCTTGACTTCATCTTCTCCCATAAAACTAGAAATTTCAATAGCAAGAGGTTTCTTAACAAAATTTGTACCCAAATTTGGCATACCATGGCATTTGCAATGGAATTTATGGATATGGTGAACTTGGTGTCACCCACCCTAACTTTTCCATTATTCCATGATGCCATAATACAACTGGTCACCATTTTCAAGTTTCCTTTTAGTCTCTCCATGAAGGTATTGATTTCACCTTCCTTGAGGATATTCCAAAGTTCAGCATCCAAAGAGGCCTTGCTACATTTGTTAGGCTCAATTATTTGAATATGTCTAGACATGGTGGAAGAATACAAAATGAAAATAGTATTGCTCATATTTTTGGAAAAACTAGCACACAGAGGAAATAAGTATGATGACCCAACTCTCGCACATATGTCATTCAAGTAATATAAAATACAACTCATAGATATAATCCTTCCATAAAAAATATTCATTAAAATTCATGAGAACATGTGAGCTTCGCACATGGGAAAGGACATATCATAATAAATATTGGTGATAGGAAAAATGTTCACAATGGTATCACCAAGAAGGATGCAACAAAGAGAAGGATATTAAACATTTCCATCTAGAAGGATGTATCAAGGAGAGTAATAGTAATCATGCCTACTAATGAAGCATTAAGAGGAGATGCATCCTGAAGAGGAGATGCAATTCTGAGAAAGGATGCAACCATACCTATAGCTAAACATAAAACTAGATACTAGACATGATTCATTTATCTTTAAGATGTGCAACATCAGAAGTAGAAATCTTCATAAATTCATCTAGATATTTTTTAAACCATAGGATGTAATCCATATCATTAACTCACAAATTGTCAAGTAGATATGGCCACTTGTTTCCTTCGTGGTATATGTGTTGAAATTTGATCTCCTCAAACATATCCTTTAGAGATATAATATCATTGATAATACCTCTATAGTCCAGGAAGGATCCCTAATATCCAAAAAAAATGTTGATGATGTTCAAGAAGTCACTTTCAATGATTTGGGGACCACTAGAAAAATTCCTAGCCATGTCCATTCCTTTAATAATTGCAAGATCTTCATCTTTATGATTATTTCTAGGACCCATGTTGAAGGCACCAAATGTAATAATATTACCAAATTAATCTCTAAGGGATCCTCCATAACTTAAAGGACTGGGGTCTCCTTTTGAAACACCATCGACATTGAGCTTCAACAAGTCTTTGGGAGGGGGGAATCTAGAAGATGGAGGCTCTAGAAGTAGTAGAGAAGGGGGTGGAAATAAAATTTAAGAATTCAGGTTTCTAATTATCACTTTCACCTAGGTCAATCTTCTTTTTTTATTTGGACTATAAGAAGTTGTTAATGTTCTCTTGTAGACTAGAAGTAACGAGTCTAAGCACATCTAAATCACTGGAAGATTAATTCTTGAAAATTCTTATATTTTTTTGTTTCCAAATACCCATATAAATCATGAGGAAGTAGTCTTCCAAGAAATGTAGATGCTTTGATTCATAAAAGAGGAATACCATTGAATGAGGAAATCTTGAATAGATCAAAGAAAATTCCAGCAAACCCCAAAATTTCCCAAGGAGAAGGTCCTAAATCTGGCTGGAGAAAGAGCATTGTAAGAAAATATGGAAAGATATTTCAAAGGCCTTTTGACATAAGATACATCTGTTATGCATATAGAAACTATGCCTCTAAATATTTTCACCCATGAGAATGGAATCTCTCCAAACTAGCCAAATTAACATACCAATTTCAAGAATTAGATGAGACAACCATATTAGATTAAGAAAGGGGCCCACCATAGGCAAGGATAAATATCTATAAGATGAACTTAGTAAAAATATACATGAGGTAGTCTCTGACTAAATGATCTCGTCATTTCTCAAAACAATATTACAAATTGGTTTGAAAGAAGAGCCCTCAAGGCTTTCAAAATATGATTATGAGTTTCATCACAGTTTTGCCAACTCTACAAGGACCACTTAGGGGGGGAGGTAGATCTATAAATGTATCCTTCCACTAAATTCCTTTTTTATGAACTAAATGAAATGTGATGGGGTCCTAAGAAGGATCTCTAGCAAAGGGATGGTCCATAATCAGATAGTCTTTCCAAATTTTGATGATATCCCTATTACCAAGATTCCATTTCAAACCTTTGACCAAAATTTCCTTACATCCGGAAATAGAATTCCAAATCATCAAACCCCTAAGAATGGGAGCATCGGAGATGAAATATATATTTTTATGAAGATATTTGTTAGAGAGGGTATGAAACTAGTCTTCTTGAGCCCTTAAGTTGAGAGCCCATCCAAGCTTATCCAGTAAATCCAAGTTCATGTCTTTAATCCTATGCAAACCCAGACCACCCATAATAGTGGGTCTACAAAATTTTTCCCATGAAACCAAATTGGTGTGATATTTATCTTTAGAACCCAACTAGAGAAATATCTTCTGTGCATGTTCAATATTTGAAGAAATAGATGCTAGAATCTTCAGCAAAGATAGGAAATAGATGAGAAGATTCTGGAGAGTGGATTTGACAAGTTTTAGCTTACCATCTTGGCTGAGAAGGGATCCTTTCCATCTAGCTAATTTTTTGTGAAAAATACCAATAACAAAATTCCAAAATGCCCGTACTTTCCTTCCCTTGAAAAGAGGGAGGCCCAGATAAGAGGAAGGGAATTCAACAATGTGGCATTTAAAGATTCCATCCAGCTTGTCCTACCTTCTAGGGGATGTGTTGATGAACGAGATGCAACTTTTGGAAAAATTAATAAGTTGTCCCAAGGCTGCTTCATAATAATCCAAGATATTCATAGTGGTTTTGGCTTCCAAAATTGAGGAGGAACTCAATAGAATAATGTCATCCATGAATTGATTGTGGGTAGTAGAAGGTAGTCTGGCAGTAGTAAAGGACCCAAAATGGCAGATGGTCGATTAGCATCACTAATGGATCTATTAAGAGATTAAACCATAAGAATGAATAAAAAGGGTGAGAGAGGGTCACCTTGAATTATACCATGAAAAATTGGTAAGTAACCCATTGGGAAAATATTAAACAAGATGGAGAAGTGTGAAGTTGAAATACAATTTTTTACCCTTTTTATCCATTTCTCATTGAAGCCAAATTTAGCTATCACTTTCAGAAGAAAATACCAACTAACTATGTCAAATGCATTTTGCATATCCAATTTGAGGGAAAATCCCACCTTATTGGTAATTTGATTGATAATTTGAGTCGATTGAATGGCTTAGTGCACCATGATGATTCCTCCTTACATCATTCTTCCCTTAATAAAACCACTTTGTTGCACACAAACCAGCAATGAGATAAAGGTTTTCAGCCTATTTTCCAGTAGCTTGTTGATGATTTTATAATAATTATTGTAGAGGCTAATCATTCTAAAATCTGTCAGTCTCTTTGCATCTATATATTTAAGAGAAAGAGTAAAAAATTCAGAATTCCATTCTTAGAGCAGAGCACCATTTGTTGGAATTTTCTAACAGCATTCAAGATATCTTGGCTAATGATGTCTCAGTAAGTCTGAAAGAAAGCAATCGGAAATACATCTAACCTTGGTGATTTCTTATCATTCATCTCAAAGACCATTGTTTTCACTTCTACTAAATCAAAAGGCCTAGTAAGACATGAATTCATATCCATAGTCACTAATCTTGGGATGAATGTGAGTATCTCTTCCATTAAATAAAGAGGGTCATCCTCAACTTAGCCTAGTAGTACATTGTAGAAAGATGAAACTTCAGTTGAAATTTCTTCATACTTCTTGATAGTGGATCCATATTCTCTTAAAATTTACCTTATCTTATTCCTGCTCTCTTTTTTTAAATGATGTGAAATAATTTGGTATTATGGTCATCATCCTTAATTCAAAAAGCTCTAGAGCATTGCCTCCAGTAAATATATTCCTCTTGTAGTGCAGTATGGTACTCCAAGGTAATATTTACCTCTTTGGAATGAAGTTAGAGGTATCTAACCAGTTCAGTAATGTCCTTGGTCCACAAGATCAGAAGAAAGTTTTATCTTCCGGGCCTGGATGTCCCCAAAGGAAGTGACCTTCCATTTCTTGAGATGTCTTTTTTACATAAGCAATCTTATTATAAAACTTAAACATAGTAGAGCCCTTGATGTCCACCACCCACCATAGTGAGATGAGTTCATGAAGATAATTATTGTGTAGCCAAGCTAGTTCAAAGTGGAAAGTTGGTTTTTTGTATTCATCACATTAGAAGCAGTAAGCAGAAATGAAGAGTGATTGTTGATCAAAGAATACTTGTCAAAGATCACATAAGGAGTTTACGTGGGATAGAAGGCCCAGAACTAAGGGCACAGAAGGAAAAGAAGGACCCGCGCGTGGAAGGCAAGTTCATCTTTCAGGACTTAGCCAATTTTGAGCATGAAGACCTATTTTTAGAAGATGGCGTGCGGAACACACCAACGATGCAGGGACATGCGTGCCATACATTGTCTATATTTGGAGAATTGGATCAAAGCATTTTTACATGGAGATGAGCTAAGAATAGGATTGACACTACAGTTAACTATAAGAGGGCTATAGATAGCACACTTGCATGTGTGGTTATGCTTGTAAACGGCGTGTGGCTATCAATAGCATGCGGCCTATTTCTAGAATAGATAAGCGGTGAAGGGAAAGTCCCCACACTATATATATGATGTTAGGTACATAGTAGAAGGTGGTGGGTGAGTGTGAAGTGTGTGTATATGTGTATGGAATTGATACTGAATTACTATATCAGTTCCATACGCACATTGGTATATATTGATAATACTGTAAGGAGATTCTGTATTTATTAATAGATGGAGATATTGGCTGAATCTAAGTGTCATTCTGTGTGTAGTTAAGTAGTGCATGTTATTAATTCAATCATGGTTACTATTTAAACTTGTTCGTTCATAGATTTGAGGGTAGCATGCATTGTAGAATGATGGATTAGTTATGAATCTATATGTTTCTTCCTTCATCATGTTAACATCCTGATACAACAACCCTAAAGAGGGACCCGATACCTTTGTGTGCTTCGGGTGAGCACTCAGCCAAGGCTGAGTGATGTGCTAGCATGAATAGGGTGTTATCTGGTAAAGTCTAGGCTACACCATTTATCTAGAATCAATTCAAGAGAGGATGCATAGACAATTGAAGAAACAATGTCGGATGCATAGTTATATAGGTTACAACACGCGCCCATGGAATTAGAAGACATTTTTGTCTTCCTACAAACAGGTAGGGCACTAGAAGGAATGAAAGCATTAGAAAAGGAGCAGATTGTTATATGTGTGACACCATTTATGTTAATCAGTGGTAACCTCTACAAGCTAGGTAGAGATGAAGTATTACGTTGTTGTGTATTAGAGCATGAGCGTAAGGATGTCATGGAAGAAGCTCATGGTGGTATTACAGGAGGCCATTATGCAGGTGATGCAACTACCTGGAAGATCCTACTTGCTAGATTATGGTGGGAGACATTATATAAGGATTGTAAATAATATTTTAAGGCGTGTGATCATTATCAGCGCCTAGGAAAACCAGGGCAAAGAGATGAGATGTCTTTGAGACCGATTACTAGTGTCGAACCGTTTGAGAAATGGGCCATTGATTTTGTAGGACCTATTTTACCAACCGTGTGTAGGACTGGATCATGCTATATCATTACTTACACAAATTATCTCACACGCTAGGCAAAAGAAACACCTACTAAGGACTATACAGTAGCTACAGTAGCTAGGTTTCTATGGGGGAATGTTCTTACAAGATATGGATGTCCCTTACACTTGATAAGTGATAGAGGTACACACTTTTTGAATGAGACAATCAGGATCTTATTAAATGAGTTTATGGTTTCACACCATAAAACTACACCTTATCATCCTCAGGAAAATGGAACTACTGAGGCCTTCAAAAATATTTTGAGCCAGACTTTGACAAAAATTTGTTATGTTGGAAGAAAGGATTGGGATGACAAAGTGTCTGCTATTCGTTGGGCATATAAAACAACTTACAAGAGATTGAACAAATCCACACCATTTTAGTTGGTGTTTGACGTGGAAGCTATTCTCCCTATAGAATTTATGTTACCTTCTTTTTGCATTACGTGCGCTGGAGGTCTAGCTAATGAACAGGATTTAGAAGAGCGTATCGAAAAGATGATTCAATTGGATGAGCTTCAAGCCATAGCATGATGGATTCAGAAGTAGGAAAAGGCCAAGTAGAAGGCATGGCATGACATAAACATAAGGGATAAGAAGTTTGAGATTGGGAAAATGATACTTATTTATGACTCAAATTTCTTACACCATCCAGGCAAGCTCAAAGTACATTAGTTGGGGTCATATGTCATCACTTCTATACTTGAATCAGGTGCTTTCCAGTTAGAAGCACTTGATGGAACACGGCTACCCGGTTACTTTAATGGGAGTAGGCTGAAGCCCTACTATAAATAAGTCTTTTTGGTGTTTGTAATAAGGAAGTATTTCCATTTAGCTTAGGTTTTCAATTCTAAATTTCCTTAATGTCTTTCCTTCATTTTCGCTATGCTTTGTCAATTTAGTTTTTGTTTTTTTTGTAATAAGTGCACTTGCACGCATGAGGCTAATTACTGTATGAAGAATTTTTATGCGCAGAGGACTGCACATACTCTTAGTGTGGGGTGGTTGTAGTTATCCAAGAAAAATACTGTGGGAATTGAAAGGTGAAAGGAATAAGCTACTATGGGAGTGCTTTAGGTCAAAAGAAGATTGCTTCTCAAAAGTGACCAAGGATGGAGATGAATGAAAGAACAATATAATGTGAGGTAAGTGGAGGCCATGATAGCTACCAAGAGAAGGTACACCGATAAGGTACTTGGGTACAGGATTGCACGCTGAAGAGAATTTTGTGACCAAAGGGTAGGAAGGCATGCTAAAAGGTTATAGCTAGGGCATGAAGATGTGCCGCGCGAAACAAGCGGATTTGGTCAATGAATAAGGGGATATTTGGTAGGTGAAGGAGTAATAAATTTATCAAAATTTGAAAAAATTATATAAGGATGGAATATGGATTCATTTTTACCATTGCAACTAAGAGTATTTGAGGAAAGAACCAAGTGCGAAGAGCTGAGTGATTGTGTTAAGGTGCGAGGGGTGTGAAACCAATCGTGACAACTAGATCTGTGTGAAACTTGCATCCCCAGTGGTGAAGGGTTTGAGCGAAGTAGGGAGATAGAAAAGAGTTAGGTTATGAAGTTTCCACCTAGGGAATGATTGAATCGAGCTAGGGTGTTATTTGCAAAGTTGCAAAGTTGAAGAGGAGACATTTGCAAGGTAAAAATGGCACCAAAGAAGACATCTATAGCAGCAATGAAAGGAAAGAAGAATGTGGTCGTCGAGGAGGAAGAGATGGCACCCGAAAGCCATTTTTTAGAAATACAATATCTAGAAGGAGTCATCATCAGCTAGGAATGGGATTCACCCATCAGAAAGAGCAAAGTAAGTGAATACAATCACAGGACTTCGGAGAACAAGAAGGATCTTGATTCCTTGCTCACTGCTAGAATGAACAAGCGCACGGCGGATGACATGAAAGTTTATGACGATGCGGGTTAGAAGATTTTGAAGAGAATTGGGGTCTACTAATTATATGAGCTTCCATATTTTTCGAAGTATGAGCCTTTGTATAAGTGGCTCATGAGCAAGGTGCATGAGTACTTCTTCTACTTTGTAGGACGTAGAGTTAGAATCTCATCTGCACTTGTCTCATCAGTTACAGGTATGAAGGCCATAGGAGAGGATATAAAATGTGACCTCGTAGATAAATCCATGATTTTAAAGACCAGAAAAGAGTTGGGGTACTTGAAGGGTCCACGCAGAATGGACATAGACAAATTGAAGAATTGTTTAGTTGTACAAGTTGCAGCACACCTTGTTACAAAGTTGAATGATCAGGAACAGTGGTCACAGGTGAATACTATGTGGTTACATGTGGTGTGTAAGATGTCAGAAGGGACAATCTACAACATTGTAGGCTATATTGTAGAGAAAATAGTCGAAGAAGCACATACATGAGGTAAGATCAGCTTTGGGGTTGTTCTTCTATCACTGGTATTCATGGAGATCGGAGTACCAGAAAGACTAAAGGAGAAAGTATGGGAATACCCTATGGAGAACAAGTTCCTAGCTGAAAGATTTAGCAAGTACCTATGCAAGGGGGCCATGGTAGATGATGTAAAGAAAAGTGTGAAGAAATGGTATGACAGGCTCTGCATGATATTCGGGGAAGAGTGGCGCATCTAAAAGGACATACTAGTAGTGGCAGGGAAACAAGTTCAGTTTGTTGTATATCAACATTTCTGCATCACACGCTTCCCAATGAAAGATGGAGTCTAGAGCCCTTGGTGTAAATTACCTTACGCATTCACTACAAGGTATTTCCAAGCATCTGTTCATAGATTTATAGCCATGCACCGACTGGTTTTCAATGCAGATAAGGTAGATTGTGACTACCATACATTAAGGAAGAAGTATTGTATCCTAGCATAAGTGCTTATATAGAGAGGATAATTTTAGAGATGCTGAATAACAAGCCAATAAGTTTAGTTATAGCAGATGTGGGGGCAATATTGGTGTATCTCTAGCTGAAGCCAAAGATGGAAAATAAAAAATATGTGGAAGGTGAGTTTACACTTCCAACACCACCAAAGGGAAAGCATACAATAGAGAACATCCCAGCGCCTAAGCTCACAAAGCCAATTGAAGTGGAGGATGAGGAGGAGGATCACGAAGATAGTGGTGGTTTGGAGCATAAGGGTAGGAGACATCCTAAAAATAAGGGTGAAGTTGAGTGCGCCGTTACACCACCTCGGCCACAAGAGGGGGATGATGAGGACTTGAATGCAGTCCAAGGGGAGCATAGGTTTAAGAGGGTATTTAGAAGAACAAGGACCCAAGGTGTTACTCCAACCACTATGTGAAAATCACCCAAACTCTCTCCATAGAAGGAGGTAGTCATGTAAAGAAGGAGGAAACTGAAGTTGAATGAGGAGGTGGAAGAGTCAAAGGAAAGCGTGCCTAATTCTCCTACACTTCCAAAGAACATAGAAGAACAGGGTAAGGAATCAAAGGAAAAAGAAGAGGATGAGAAAAGACTAGAGGAGACAGCTGCATAGAATGTTCAAGACATAGAGACACAAGTCCCAAATTTGGAAGCTAAAATTCCTAAGTAGCAAAGGTCTAGAAGAACAAGTGGAGACCACATTCCACCAGCCATGGGGTATGCAGAGGATGCAAGAAAAATTGTCTGCGCCCGCTTCTAGAGCACAATAGCACAAAAGAATTTATTTGGATGGGAGTTAATGGATGAGGATATGGTGACTGTGTGCACTCAAAAGAAACTATCGTGGTCAATGCACACCCGCATGGATGGGATTGACTTTGATGTGTGTGAAGAGTCATACATTTTGAGATGACTGGAGAAGGCACCTCAAGCTAGACACATGATAGTAAAGCCTACTATCATGTCAAATGAGTAAGTCAACAATGCATTGGTGAAAGTTTCTGTTAAGGTGGCTAGAAGAAACATGGACAAAGTTGCCACGATCAGATCGCTACGTGAGGAGATGAAGACAAAGGACACAAAGATAGCACACATAATGCAGGAGAGGGACTTTTCATAGAAGAATAACGAGGTGTTTATCAACACTATAGAAGAGATTAGGGAAAATGTCATCAAAGAAAGGCCATACTTGGAGGCCAAGGTACCATAGACATTTCCTTCAGTGATACACTATGTAGGAAAGTTGGTGGACTTGGTACTTAAAGATGAACCTCTGTGCATGCAAGGTCCAAAAAGCACAGAACAAGATACAGAATGAGAGAAAGCATCGGTGATGAGAAAGATTGCATCTATTGAAGGGTTATTGCAAGCATTACAAGAAGTATTGAAGAAATTTGACCAGGCTTTAAAGGTATGCATAGCTTCAGAGGCGCTTATCAACATCAATATCCTAGAAGAGAACAATGAGGTCCAAAAAGTGATGAAAGATGAGACATTGAGTTGCGCAGAAAGATTGTCAATGGTTAAACAAAAGTGTGAAGCCCTGGCAACAGCACAAGAGTTGCACAAGACTCAGCTGGAAGAGATTGGAAAGCTAATTGCGTAGAAGATGGACCTTTTAGAAGGAAGAATGACATCAATGTCCAGTATTGTGTTGGTTCTACAAAATGAGAAAGGAGAGATTGCAAGGGATGAGTTAGAATCCATTGTTGTGGACATCCCAAAAAAAGTAGAGCAATCACTCACTGAATGGCAGGTTTTGGAGGCCGAAATAAAGGAGTATCCAGAGTTGATACTACAAACTGACACAGTGGAGGTTGCCTCATAACTTCATAGAAATTCTTTATTTGTCTACATTCTTTCATTCTTATTCTTTCCATTCTTCTATTCTTTACTTCAATTTTTGGAGATAACCATTGTCAGGACAACAATGAGATTAGTGTGGGGTAATGTTGACCAAAGAATACTTGTCAAAGATCACATAAGGAGTCCACATGGGATAGAAGGCCTAGAACCAAGGGCACGAAAGGACAGAAAGGACCCACGTATGGAAGGCAAGTTCAACTTTTAGGACTTAGCCGATTTTGAGCATGAAGACCTATTTTTAGAAGATGGCATGCAGAACACACCAACGATGCAGGGACGTGCGCATAATGCATTGTCTATCTTTGGAGAAGCGGATCGAAGCGTTTTTGCATGGAGATGAGCTGAGAATAGGATTGAAACTACAGTTAACTTCAAGAGGACTATAGATAGCACACTTGCATGTGTGTCTATGCTTGTAAACGGAATGTGGCTATCAATAGCATGCGACCTATTTCTCGAATAAATAAGCAGTGAAGGGCAAGTCCCCACCCTATATATATGGTGTTATGTACATAGTAGAAGGTGGTGGGTGAGTGTGAAGTGTGTGTATATGTATATGATTGAGTTATTGTATCAGTTCCATACGCACATTGGTATAGATTAACAATACTGTAAGGAGCTTATGTATTTATTAATACATGGAGATATTAGCTGAATATAAGTGACATTCTGTGTGTAGTTAAGTAGTGCATGTTATTAATTCAATCATGGTTACTGTTTACACTTGTTCTTTCATAGATCTGAGGGTAACATGTATTGTAGAATGATGGATTAGTTATGAATCTATATGTTTCTTCCTTCATCATGTTAACATCCTGCTATAAAAACCCTAAAGAGGGACCTGGTACCTTTGCGCACTTTGGGTGAGCACTCAGTCAAGGTTGAGTGATGTGCCAACACGACTAGGGTGTTATCTGGTAAATTCTAGGCTGCATCAGTGATCAAAGACAATTCTTTGGAGAGATTACAAGAATCGGTCCCTGAAGTGTCTAGTCAATTCAAGTATTCCTAATATTTTATCTATCCTAATCTAAATGTGGTTGTTCCCAATATCCTATTGGACCAAGTGAAGTGGTTCCCATTAAGATCAATGTTTATTAGATCACCTAGATTTTAAGACCAAGGAATGCCTCCATACTTTTTCACACTAGTTAGAACACCAACTTGCTTATCAAAATGAAATAAAGGGGTGTTGAACTCTCCTGCTATGAACTAAGGGATATTAGATCTCTTTTACCTAAGCTCCATGATTTTAATCCAAACCCCCTCTTTGAGAAATTCAGAATTAGGATCATACAGATTGATATCTATCCATCTAAAGTTGGATCCAATCTCTTAGAAGAAAACTATTAACAGAGTTATTCATATTATGGAGATGCATTATGATGTTTTCGGGATTTATATGAGCATCATAATATATTGCATATTTTATTGATAATAATGAAGAATATATAATATTTTACACAAGGAAAATGCATAAGAGTTAACATAAAAACCATTATATATGTAAATATCCACTAATTACTAGTTAATAATGTAAATAAGAGTTAACCAAATGTTACCATGAGTCATTATGAGTGAAAGACATAAATTTTTCATTTTAAAGGCTATATATTGATGTAAAATGAGGGGAGAAGATAATATCACGAAAATGAGTGAGAAGAGTTAATATAAACATGAATAATAAAGAGAGAAATCAATAT
The DNA here is from genome assembly GCA_019776745.2 of Taxus chinensis. NCBI lineage: Eukaryota > Viridiplantae > Streptophyta > Pinopsida > Cupressales > Taxaceae > Taxus > Taxus chinensis. The sequence goes on from CM034155.1 coordinate 661,386,935, forward strand.
AAGAAGTGAGGGATATGAATATAATCAATATAAATGTATATTTCTAAAATATATGAAATTGTGATAAATATATGTGTGATATTGGTGGTTTGAATGATTGATGTTTTGAGTAATATGTTAATTTATGCTTAATATAAGATAACTATTTTTTTATAAGAGATAACTACCCTTCCTTGTGATGTTAGCTCTAGCTAGGAAAAATGAACTTATAATACCCACACTTGCATTGGGTCTTAGGTCAACAAAAATTACTGAAAGGAATGATAACCAGATCGTACCAAGCCAAGAACACAGATGCTAATCAAACACCACGATCAATAAGATGAGAGAAATTCGCCAGAATAACTTTACATAAAACCTTTGCAAACAAATGAGAAGCAATATCATATATTATTATGGAACTCAATGCCATACATTGAGAATGGGCCTTGCTTAAATAGGCAAGGAATAACAATCTAAGAACTAATCAAGGACATAGATCAAGCCATAAATCAAGGAAATAACTAGTCATCAAAGAACTAGTCAAGACCATAGATTTAGGAGAGAACTAGACATCAAGGATCTAGTCAATACCATAGATCAAGGAAATAACTATACCTAACAACTAGATAATATCTCCTAATATCTAAATAAGATAAAATAAATATCCACACACATAAGTGGGTGAGGATAAATACAATAAAGGTAAATAAAGTACCTAGGTGAACATGAGCTAAGGTAAATACCTACTCTAACAACAACAACATAGGAAGATGATTTGAAGATTTTTCTTTGTAGTCACTAAATCACACACTTGATTTAATATTTAGTCCCAGTCTCATACTACTATTCATATGGTTTTTGAGAGAAGAAAGTATTAATTAACCCATGTCCTTTGGCATTTTTACTTTTCTTTCTCTCATCATTCTGTGTTATTCCTATCCCTGATTAGGGTGTCCAGCCACAACTAGGGTACCCCAGGCACCTGGTCCCCTCTGGGTGCCCTGGTCCTCTATGTACTTTACTTCCATCTTCAGAGCACTCTCTAGCCATTTGAGTTTTTTATATTTTTAGTGGTCATAATTTTCAGGGTTAATTACGAAATTAGAACAAGATAACCATATAAATATACATTTATGAGACCATAATGAAGGACCAAGCACTAAGCATCTACTATCACCGTCTAGAGTTGCATCCATCAAAGGCACCTAAAGCTACATTTGCATCCATCTAGATCCATCACAAGGCATAAAAGGTTGGTTCATCTGCATCACACTTCATAGGAGGGATTCTATTATTTCCATGCACCCATTTACTACATTATACATCTAGTTACTTACTACTTCACAAAGTGTGACTGGCACAAGAGGAACCTAGGGCATGATTTACACACACACCTAGAACTAGATTGGGTCTGAGATGTAGTGCAACACTCAATTATTAATTACACCATTGTGGCTATTGGGGATAGTCTGATCCCTTCATATACATCTTTATTTTTTAGGGTTTTGATGATTTGTTTGGGGTTTTATAGGTGATTCCTTATTGAAGGTCTTACAACGACATTTGACACATTCCATCGACTTTAGTATGAAAAGAAGAAAATATAGGATAACATCCAGTGACACCTCATAGGAGGGTTTCAGGCCTTTTCTATAGACCAGGGTGCCCACGGGCACTCCTATCCCTTTCCAGGCACTCCAGTCTAGTTAAGAGCTCAGATATGTACTTTCTCAAACTTTTGTGGTTTTTTCCTCCTCTTGTTCACTTGGTTTTCACTGTGACACAACCCAAAACCTTTGTCAAATCAGCTAAGGAATTTTTAACCCTCTCTTACACATCAAGGTTTTACATTTCTATCTACTTAGTTGCCTGAGTCATTTCCTATATTTATTTAGTTGTTATTTTATATTTTGCATAGCATTAGATTACACTAGGATATCACATTTTAGTTTAATAATTATTTAAACATAATAGAGGGATCCCAAAGAGTGCATAGACCTCCCAAATTTCCATTAGAAGGTTATTCCACAAAGGATACTTTTAGCCAAAACTTAGGGATGATGGCATCATCTTTTAGCTTGGATTCTTGTAGTATAATAATATCATGTTTGAATTTCAAATGCATATCTTCAATATCTCTCATTTTTTTAGGGCCATTTACTCCCCTAATATTCCATGAGAGGATATTCATTTCTTATTTTTTGATTTAGTAGTACTAAAATGGATAAAGTACCTTACATACCATCAATGACACCTTGGGCCACCTTAGGCTACATATTGGTAGAGTTGGGAATTCTACCTTTTCCTTTTGTTAACCCAAGTCCAACTTATTTGAGTTTTTTCTAAGGATACAAGGTCGTCTCAGTTATTCTAAAGTAACATCAATATTCTTAGATGAGGACAACACAAACAGAGTTGTAACCTGAATTGGATCCTATGAAGGAGATAATAAATGAGTCATTGTATCAAGAGTGGTATCAGAGGGTAAGATATCAACAGAAAAATTAATAGCCGATGTTGCATCTAAAGCTGTAAAATCATTCAGATCATAGGATGCAATCTTGAGGGAGGGGAGATAAATCGATATAGTAGGGTCAGAGAATAATCTGAGGTATTGTCAACAGAGAGGATGGAGAATCACTAGAAGTACGTTCGCCATCCTCAATATGGGAATAATATGGGTCAAGAAGTTAAAAATGGTTTGAATTGTGAACCTCAGGAATGGGCTTCAGTGAAGCTTTCCCTTTGAAAGAAGGATAGGTGAGGTTTGTCTTGGGTTTATTGGCAGAGGTTATACTATCCTTAAAGATAGGTTTAAAGGGGTAGGTAGAACATCTATGACCCATATTTTTATAGATATAGAAAGAGTGAGTAAAAAATTAATAGTAAAAAGGTTGCACCCAAGTACCAAATGATGAAATTAAATATATAGAGGAAGGACAGATTTTACTTACATCTAAATTGACACAGAATCTGGCATGGATGATCTTATATCTTGCTTTATTTATAACATCTACTGCAATAAGCATACCCAAGGATTTTATGATGCCTTTAATCATCGACCACTCCTATAATTCCAGTGGAAGTCCCAGAAGATAAACCAAATGGGGGATTTATTCATAGTTTTGGTGAAAGAGTTGAAATTCATTGACCATTTCTGCATATTAAAAACTATTTTCTCTAATAACCAAGGGCCATTGAGGAGTGCCCTCGAGAAGTCTTCCTTCATATTGAAGTTGAAAAGGAAAAATCCATTTGGAAGATCCACAACCTCAAAGGAGCCACATGAGTACCATTTTATTTGAAACAAATTCTTAATGTCTTCGAGTGGAGGTATAGATCCCATGAGATTTTTGATCAAATATAGCTCCTAACCTGCCACATCTACATTATTCATGCTCTGCAGAATATACAAGGATATATTTTTATTTTAAAGCGATGGTCATATCAAAGGAGGGACAAGAAGAGTTGGATATATGGATTGAGGAGGAGACCACCTTCTTCCATGAGATGAAGGGGGGACCAGGACATGGATTCTTTGTGCCATCATCTAGCAGGAGAACATGAGCATAAGGGTCTGACATTTCATCTTAGATAATTTCTCCTTTCTGTCATTTCTCTTCACCCTTTTGATTTTATCAAATGGTGGCACTTTTTACAAATGTAAATATTCTCAAAAAACTAAAATATAAATATAAATAAGGTAATAATTTAAAAACATTCAAATTTACCAAAAATATAAATTTAGGATTTGTACATGACTTTATATTCTAGTTCTTTAATTTACATATAATGTTTTTCACATGGTTTAGTAAATAAAATATTTTATATACATTTTACACATGCATTTATGAATTATTTGAGCGTGATGAAAAACACATAATACTCTACATGATTATAGGTGATGGCCTAGTCCCTTTCCCAGTGGCCTTATTAATATGTTGGAATCTTCTAAACTATCAGGTGTTATTATTTCTTTACACATTACTTTTTCACATCCTCATTATGTTTATATTTTATACCATGGTAAATTTTATTTCTTCGCACTAATTCAACTACCACATATGGCTTGTGTAGGACTAGTATATCTTGTTTTATGTTCCATTGGACTACTCTATAATTTTTTACACATTTTCTTGTTTGTATTCTTATGTATGTGTCCTATATCCATATGTATGTGTGCGAAATTTTGGTGTCCCTTGTTTTTGGCCTTCATTTTTTTTTATTATGTGGTCATGTTTCAATTGCTTATATATGTGTGTATCACTCGTTTTCCCATTATATGTGGCATTTTTTATGATTATATATGTGGCATTGAATGTTTTACTTGTATGATTGTTTTAGTGTTATCTCTTCATGCCTTGATTTCTATCATTCACTATCTTACAGGAATAGGATCTCTATGGTGGCCACCCAAATCCATTTTCCTATGTGAGATAACGTTAACTATATGTTACATCTGACATGGAAACCCTTCACTTATTTTGAGTAGCTAAATTTACATATAATCTCAATCACCTCAAAAAACAAATAAATCAATGTGGTTATCACATGAATATCTATGTATTTTAGGTACATAGATAAAATATAGAATATAAAATTGAATGGAATAGGGTAAAGTAACATGATAACATGAATAGATATAAATTGGGATCAAAATATCAATAGGGAAAAAATGTCCAAGAATCAATGGAACCATTAGATGTTACTGTCTAAGATCGATTGTTTGTTCCTAAGAAATTGTTTAACAACAAATTTAAAATTTTCTAGGACACATAATTATGCAAGTTTTTAATACATGTTTAGAGAAAAATGGCTCAATTTAGAATATATTTTACTAAATTTTTGTATAAAATGTTGGGGACATGAGTAGCTCATTATTCTTTTTACTTTGCACAATTTGGAACTAAAGAACCTATTAAAATGTATGGTAAGGGAAATGGGTATCGTATCTTCACACTTTTCGTACATTGGAATAATGCACAATGGGTGCATGATTTTCCTTCATTTTTGTCAAATTTTCACTATTGTACACATTTAGGACCTGGATATATATATATATATAGGTGTGGTTGCATGGGTGGAATATTTAAGGGGTGACTAGAAATATATGTGAAACTCTTTGTCTCACTCTTTTTTGAAGGTTTTTGGAATGTCTAGACACCTCGTGACACCCTTTCACTTTATAGAACGTTTTCACATGGTTAAACACTTTGTGACACCCTTATTTGGTGTTGGGTCAAGTGAAACTTGCCTCCCCCTTGGCTTTGGATTCTTTTTTAGAAAATTGTGGACTGATCATCCCAAAAAATCCAACAAATCAGTTCTAAATCTATTCTCCAAGTGCTTAATTAAGTACCTTATCCTTTGGCAAGGCAAACACGTGCAGTCTTTCCATGTTTTATTTACTTTAAATTTGCAAGTTTTAAATTTAAATTCTAAGTTAAAGTTCAATTATGTCTATGAACATTGACTACACTCTATGTGATAGGTTTCACTTTGGGTATCGTGCCATCACACAAGAAAATTAAGCACATTAATTAAAGATAAAAAAAATTTACACGCTCACATATATTTTCCTATAAGTAAGAAAATTTAATTTCCTAATTTGAAAGGGGTAGAATTTAGGAACCTAAATTTGACAATTTATCACTTGATAATGTTAGTATTTAATTAATTACTATATCATGAATTGTGAGCATATTCCAAGCCTAATTTCCTATCTTTATCCCTACCACAAAACTATATCTCCTCAATTAACTACTCATTTTCTCACATAGATATTTGAATAAATCCATAAAGTTTGATGACTCTCAAGTGATGTGCCAAAAAATTTATATCGCTTCACCCCCCGCCTAGATGAAAGTCCTAAACATTAACCAAACCATCCAATGGCTTGGTCTGAAACTAGTGGTTTCATCCCAGACCACCTAAATGTCATTTCTCAATTTAATATCTTTTATGGTTTGATAATTTTCTTATATCAATACTAATATGAAATCAAAATTACAAAATCATATCTAAGCAAGTCAAATGAACTCATTTACTCACTTAAATAAATTACCTAGCTTACTCAAGTTAAAATCACTCAAAATGCATTCAAATATCTCCTAAATTTCGCTAAAGAAACATACACATTAGCAATATACCCTACATATGTATAAATTACTTCAAACTAAGATATAGAGTTGATATTCCCCAACCAAAAACCACAAAATCCAAGTCAAGAAAATGTAAGAAAGCCACCGTAAAGAATTACTAAGTTAATAATTTTCTAAATATAGTTACATTCATATAGATATCACATCTCTAGGTTGAGAACTACTTATAGTTTGAGGGCTCTTTAAAGAAGTTATAATGTAGGAGGTGTATGGATTGCACCTCAACCCAAACACTAAATGTTTTGTAGGGGTTTTACCCTTGGCTATGGTTTGAGGTAATTTTGGGTTATTATAAAGGTTTTAACACATCTTTAAGACCTAATATTTCATATAGGAGGATATTATAGTTGATTGCACAAGTACATAAAGTTAAACAATACTAACACCTTCCTGTATAGAACCACAAAATATGTAAGAACTTCGAAATGGTTATGTACCTAAATAATGATTTCATCTCACTTCATTATGCACTTACAAAACAAAAAATGAAGCATTCATAGGTCATTTCCATCAATTTCATCATTTTCCACTCCTAGATCATATAAATCGCTAATTACATATATATTCTTATGTCTGGTTTCATTTAACACATGTTATGATTGTTTAATTGTGCACACTACCATATATAGTTATATTATAATCTAAATGTTAATAATAACTAATTAATATAAATATATCTCATGTTTCTAACCATAATCCTTAATTCAAATAAGAATCCACACCTATTTATTTTCTAGGTTAAATCACTACCATACTTTCTTTAGACACTTTTTTAGTTGTGATATTGCTTTTTTATGCCACGTGTAATTGTATGCTCTTTGTTATGTTTGCTCATACTTGTATGTTGTATGTCATATTTGATTTGTATAATTGTGTGATCCGTGTTGTGTTTTCTTGTCTCACTTTTATTCTCTATGCTTTGTTTTCTCATTTATATGGATTTCTATGTGTGATTTTCATTTTGTATTTACGTTATACTCATTAACATTGGGGAACACAACCCTTCCCAATCCATATGATACAACACTTACTATATTATTACAATAGAATAATACATCCTACGTAAATTTCTTGTGAAATCCTTATAGTATCACACATACTATGACATGCTTCTTACTTGATTGAGTGATTTCCACTATACACACATTGATACAACACTCTTTCCTTATAAAACATGTATATTTGCTACACACTAGATTTTGTACACATTGATTGACACACATGGATTATTTACATATTTTACTGACACACTTTCTTGACTTCATTCTTGGCTTTAGGACCTATGGTTGGTTTACACTATTATTCATGCTTAATTTACATCAATTATTATATATTGGTTTGTTAGCAACATGATTAATAGACCACTAGTTCTTATACATTACTCGTAACACTTTGGATGATTACACACTAAGATTTAGATCATTTCTTATTACATAGTATTTTTTGCATTTTTTATTGTTTATGAAATTTATTATTACATATTTATCCATGCATATTGATTTCTTATGACATTGGTAATTACACATTATTCCATGCACATTGTTTTCTAAAATACATTATTATGACATTTCATATTACACATTACTCCACACACATTGGTTGTCTATTTCCTTTCTTATTACATGATGTTTGTCACTTCTTACTACATGATATGTATAATTTCTTATTACATGATGTTTATCATATGTTTGTCACACATGTGCTTTATATCATCATTTTTATCATGTATGTTCTTGCACAAAAAAGATAATAACTAACACTAGTCAATTTTATCACATCTTGTTATTCATGTTTTCTTATAATGGGACTATAATGTCATGTTACATCATGTCATGTATTATGTAATTATGAATCTATTAGGAATTTAATCACATGCTAAATAAATTTCTTCTAGAAATTGTTGCAGGAGATATTTTAGTCTGACGTTTGGATCCTATTGATGGATCCATCATTAGGGGTTCGAAGAGTGAATCCAATATATGATTAGAGAATAGAAACCTCAATATCATAAATATAATTGTGAAAGGAAATAAGGTAGAAATGTCAGATAAAATGGATATGGGTAAGAAATGAAATTAGTTAATTATTTAATTATTTAACATAGGATAAATATAATTAATTGATCAATTAAATAATTGACAGAATGATACAATTAAAGGATAAGAGGAAGTGTAATGGAGTGGAATTTGATAATCTTTTATTTATTTATATAAATAAATGTATAATAAAGAAAAAAACATGAATTTAGTGGGTGTATTTTGTGGATTAATGGTTTCCAAGTATTACTCAATTTGTATCCATCATAATTGTTGAGATTTGTGGGTTTCTTCTCAATTTCAATTGCTTCCTTAATTTTCCTATCTTTTCATATGCTTTATATAGAAAGAATTTTCACATTACCAATAAGTATTGCACAATTAGTTTTTCATGCATGTTCTTCTAGTGTTGATTTCTTGATTCTAGTTCTTTGTAACTCTAAGTTGTGCTCTTTGATTATTGTATGAAATGATATTATATTTTCACCAATGTAGGGAATGCCACATGAGCACATAATTTTTTATGAACCTTTCTTCAAGTTGTGTTCTCGATAGTCATTTAGGCTCCTTAGGCAATTTCTAATTGTCTTTACTATTTTAAAGTAAGATATAATTCTTTTTTATTTTTAGTATACTTATTATCTTTTCCATGGTGCCTTGTACATAAGGTAATGAAGCTTTATTGAGCTTTGTGTTAGTTTAGGGGGTTTCTTATTAATTTTCCTTTTTGTTTTCTCTTTTTATCTATCAATCATGAAACCCATTTTTCTTTAACACTTTGTATAGTTTTCTTTCTTCCATTTTCAAGTACTTTGGATCTGACATTCATAGGGCCTTGGTAAATAAAATATTTAATATATATATTTTTATATTAGATGGTGATGGGAATATGATTTAATTTAAATTTCAGTGTGATCCTTTTTGTAGGCTCATCATAAGAGAGAATTATTTGTAGTTTGGATAATAAGGACATCAAGGAAAGGTAGAAATTTATTTTCTTCATTTTTTATAGTAAATTTGATCTAATTTTATTGACTAGTCAAATGTGTTAAGAATTTTTTTAGTGGATTTTTTTCCATGAGGTCAACCCACATTGATGTCATCTACAAATAGATACCACCATTTCGGTTTGATATTAGAAGATGTAATCACTTGTTTCTTGAATTTATCCATGAATAGGTTCACAAAATTTAGGGACAAGAAGGATCCAATTTCCAAGCCTTCTATTTGTTCATAAATTTATCCTTGAAAACTGAAATAATTTGATTTGAGGTAGAATGCCACCGTATTTGTTGTCTCACTATTTGTAACTTCTTTAATGGGTTCCACTACTTCGTACAATGGTATTTTGTAAAGAGTGGGACTATATTGAAACTCACTAGGATGTCCTTATCTTCAAGATTTAATTTTTACAAGTGTATTTCCCATAAGTGGTTGAATTTTTCTTCCTAATTAAATGGTTATCTCATAAGTTGGAGAATCAATTGTGTCTATTATGGCCCTTAACGGTATATATAGACATAATTAAATATTTAGGAATCAATATTATTTTTATCTCCCTATTTATAGCAGGGGAAATTTTAAGGGTCTCTACGAAAAAAAATCCTTAAAAAAATATTTGGCTAATATTGGTAAATCCACTTTCACTTGTATGAAAAATTGTTGGAAAATTTGTTACGCGTAGGAGGTAATTTCCTAAGAAGTTTTTTTAACTGACAAGAGAATGTAAATACTACCGTCTGGTAGCACTCTACATGCTACCAGTCGATAGCATTTTACATGCTACCAACATGAAAAATGCCACTGGCTGGTAGCATGCAGAATGCTACCAGCCAGTGGCATTCTGCATGCTACCACCCGGTGGCACATTTAATACTACTGGTGGCCTACTTTCACTCCTATAAATACATAAACATGGTCATTTTCACTCCACACAATAGAGAAGCTAGAACATTTGAGTTGCAAGCATACGAGGAAAAAAAAGAATAAAATTGAATGCCAAAGCACATCTGACATACAAAATGGAAGAATCCATAATGCCAAAGCACAACTACAAATAGGAATTTTATAACAATTTGAAAAAATTCTAAGAAGAAATAACACTCCAGAGAGCCGAAGAGCCCAGTTGTGTCAACAAACAAATATGAAGAAGTTTTCATATAAGAGCCAAGTATTTCCTTGATTGTACAAATTTCTAGAGGATCCTAGTACGTTTTCCCAATGGATCGAAGAAACCAGTTTCACATGGCTACTATATATGCACCAATTTAAGACAGAGCACAGATCACTTAACAATCTTCTACTCAACTACAACACTTCCACTTTCAAATTTCACTATACACTGCCATCTCATGCATAGTCATTTGGAATGTCACCTGATGACATTGATTGTTTCACATGTCTACCACACAAATATGTGGATCATGTCACGACGAAGGTTGTTTTATCAAATAAAGAATGCAAGTATTTGGATTCTAATTTTCTATTTTCTATTGATGTAGTTGTAGCTTGATGTAGCCAAGAATTTACCATCTAACACCCTAGACGTGTTGGCACATCACTCAACCTAGACTGAGCGCTCACCTAAAGCACGCAAAGGTACTAGGTCCCTCTTTAGGGTTGTTGTAGTAGGATGTTAGCATGATGAAGGAAGAAACATATAGATCCATAACTAATCCATCATTATAAAATACATGCTACATTCAGATCTATGAAAGAACAATCTTAAATAGTAATCATGATTGAATCAATAACATGCACTACTCAATTACACACAAGAATGACACTTAGGTTCGGCCAACATATTTCATCTATTAATAAACACATAAGCTCCTTACAGTAATGTCAATCTATACCAATGCGTGCATGGATCTGATATAGTAATCCAATCATATGTGCATATCTTTATACCTTCATACATCCATCTCTCCACCACACATACAGACATACCCTCTACTACTATGTGATTCATATCATATATTTAGGGTGGGGACTTTCCCTTCACCACTTATCTATTCCATAAATAGGCCACATACTATTAATAGCCACGCATTGTTTACAGGCATAGCCACACATGCAAGTGTGCTATCTATAGACCTCTTACAGTTAACTGAAGTGGCAATCCTATTCTCAGCTCGTCTCCATGCAAAAATGCTTCAATCTGCTTCTCTAAAGATAGACAATGCATGGCACACACGTCCCTGCATTATTGGTGTGTTTTGCATGCCATCTTCTAAAAATAGGTCTTCATGCTCAAAATTGGCTAAGTCCTGAAAGTTGAACTTGCCTTCTACACGTGGGTCCTTCCACGCCCTTGGTTCCGGGCCTTCTATCCCCTGCGGACTCCTTATGTGATCTTTGACAAGTATTCTCTAATCAACATTACCCCACACTAATCTCATTGTCATCCCCACAATGGTCATCTCCAAAAAATGAAGTAAAGAATAGAAGAATGGAAAGAATAAGAATGAAAGAATGTAGATAAATAAAGAAGTTTTATGAGGCTATGAGGTAGCTTCTTTTGTATCAGTTTGAAGTATCAACTCTGGATACTATTCTTTTATTTCAGCCTCCAAAGCCTACCATTCAAGGAGTGTTTGTTCTATGTTTTCTGAAATTTCCATAGTAATGGACTCTAATTCATCCCTCGCAATATCTACTTTTTCATTTTGCAAAACCAACACAATGCTATACATTGAGTTCATTCTTCCTTCTAGAAGATCCATCTTCTGCGCAATTAGCTTCCCAAGCTCTTCCAGCCAATTCTTGTGTGGTTGTTGTGCTGCTACCAGGGCCTCGCACTTCTGTTTAACCATTAACAATCTTTCTACGCAGCCCAATGTCTCTTCCCTCATTTCTTTTTGGACCTCATTGTTTTCTTCTAGGGTCTTTATGTTGATAAGTGCCTCTAGAGCTGTGCATATGTTCAAAGCCTAGTCTACTTTCTTCAATACTTCTTATAGTGCTTACAGCAGCCCTTCATAGGATGTAATCTTTCACATCATTGAGGCTTTCTCTCATTCTACCTCTTTCTCTGACTTCCTTGGCGCTGTCATGCATAGAGGTTCATCTTCAAGCACCAGTTCCACTAACTTTCCTACATAATGTATCGTTGAGGGAAATATCTATGGTACCTTGGTCTCCAAGTGTGGCCTAGCTCTTATGACATTGTCCCCAATCTCCTCTGTGAAGCTGATAGATACTTCATTCTTCTTCTGCGCCAAGTCCCTCTCTTGTGTTATGTGCACTATCTCTGCATCCTTTGTCTTTAGCTCTTCGTGTAGCGCTCTTATTATTGTAACTTTTTCCATGTTTCTTCTAGCAATTTCAGTAGAAAACTTTACCAATGTGTTACTGACTTGCTCATCTGACATGACAGTAGTCTTTATTGTCATATGTCTAGCTTGTGGTGCCTTCTTCAGTCATCTTGAAACACATGACTCTTCGCATATATCAAATTCAGGCTCATCCATACCATGATAGTTATTTCTAAGTGCGCACAGTCACCATATCCTCATCCATTAGCTCCCAGCCTAATAAATCCTTCTGTTCTATCATGCTCTAGAAGCGGGCATGCAGATAATTTTACCTGCATCCTCCGCATAACCCATGGCTGGTGGAATGTGCTCTCCACTCGTTCTTCTAGACCATTAATGCTTAGGGACCTTAGCTTCCAAATTTGGGACTTGTGTCTCCATGTCTTGAACATTCTCTGTAGTTGTCTCCTCTGGTCCGTTCTCATCCTCTCCTCTTTCCTTTGATTCCTCACCCTATTCTTCTATGTTCTCTAGAAGTGTAGAAGAATTAGGTGTGCTTTCCTCTTAATCTTCTGCTGATCCATAGGGATCCAGAAAAACACACCACTTCATTAGTTTCATCAGCACCAAGAAGAAGCAACAGGAAAAGTGAACAAAACAAGTTAAATGGAGGTTTTGGAAAGAACTTCTACCCAGCTAGGGTGGTAGTCCTGGGACCGCGGGTCTGCGTAGAGCGGCGGTCCTGTCACTTCCAGACAGAAAACAAAAATGAAGCATGAATGGACGTGAATTTTAAACACCCACTCATGTATCTTCCCTTCCATGTCCATTCACATCCTCTAGTGCACGGGAGGACATGGGAAGGTCTATAAATGCATGAAAGGAGCAAGAGAATAGACATTCGAAGGTGAATCAGAATTTAATGAGAGCAACGAGCAAGATCTTTAGTGCTGGAATGGAATTGTAGGAGCAAGGTGTAGAAACATAGCAAGTAAGTAATTGGAGAGAAGGTTTACATTGTTGCTTCCTTTCATACTTATTGTAATATGTAATTGTCTATGTTAGACTAATAAAAGTGGGAAGAAAGAGCAGTTTCCCTTCCTGAATGGTTTTCCTCCTTGGAGGTTTCCAGGATAAAAATTGTTAGTGTTGAAGTTTGAATTATTTTCCTTCTCTGTAATTTCCTTTCTATAGCACTAGATAATCAGTCACGAAGCTCTAATATTTAAGAAAATCTGTCATTTTCTAGAGTTGAAAGTAGGAAATCATAGTTGTGTGATTTGTAGAGTTCCAAAGCAGAAGTTTACAGATCATTTTGGTATCAGAGCTAATTATATATCCAAGAATGTGGTATTCGAATCTTTCTTGTAATTTTGTATGACAGTGACAAGGTCCAAAGGCAAAGAAGTTTTACCTTGCGAACTAGATATTTCTATGAAGAAGTGGAAACAAAGAATTCGAGCTCAAATGGAGGAAGAGAACTTTGTCCGTAGAGTCGAGATGTTAGAGACCATGATGGATAGATTGCACAGGAAACAAGAAGAGCTTTCAAATCTGCAAAATACGGCTTCGGTTAAGAAAGATTCCATGGAATCAGTTCTTTGAACAGTAGCTAAAAAATTGGGTATCGGAAAGAGCCACGAAGAGGAAGAATGGGAAGAGCATGAAGAGACGCCAATTGTAAGGGAGAAGGTAAAACCTGCATATACGACTTTTAAAGTTGAAACAAAAGTGGAAATAAAGAATTTGGAAGGACAAGTAGATGCAAAATTACTGGATAAATGTCTAAAATAGTTGGAATTCTATTTTAGTGTGCATAATGTCACTGAGGCACAAAGAGTCACCTTTGCACGTCTCATAATGGAAGGTCATGCTCTGGTTTGGTGGGAAACCCATCTAGCCACTTGTGAGAAGAAGAAATGTCCTATTGTCAGTACTTGGAAAGGTTTTAAAGAATTGATTAGAGTTAACTTCTATCCTATTGGCCATAAGACTGACATGATGATTAAGTGGCAGTACTTTAGACAGGGCAGTGGTCAAAGCATGCAAGACTAAACTACAGAATTTTAGAGACAAGTCATGTTGCTTAATATGGAATTGGAGGATGAGGACATTCTGACCAAATATTTAAGAGGACTTAACACTCACCTTCGGAGGAAGGTAATCTCCATGAAGCCCAAGGATCTTAATGAAGCTTGTGTACAAGCATACTACATTGATGAAGAGAAGAAGCAAGGAGAAATAGAGCCAAAGGGAGACCAGTCAATAGAACAGTAGGACAAAGAACATGGGAAGACAAGTAGCAGAGGTAAATGGAAAGGTAAACATGCCACTACTGCTTTGCATACTTGTAAAGATCCTAAGAATTTATGTAAGAATTGTGATGTAAATGGACATACTGACGCCACATATTGGAAGTTGCATCCATGGAATTGCACCCAAAGCACTCGAACCAAGGATTCCAAGAAATCCATGGCCACTGTGAAGACAGAAAGAGAGGTGGATATTGAGGATGATTCAGATGTAGATGAGAGGCTAGGATGCATGGCCAATAACATGTACGGGGCAGTAGAAGAAGAAGAGATGAGTAAGCTATTTCAGATCAAAATCCAAATCAAGAAGACTAAGGTAAACACTTTAGTAGATTCTGGTTCTTAGTCAAATTTGATTTTTGATGTGGTTGTAAAACAGCTTGGTCTAGAGACTTACGTGTATCCACATCCATACCCACTAGGATGGGTGAAGAAGGGTGTAGAAATACAAGTTATAAGGAAGTGTAAGTTTCAATTTGGGATAAATACCCAATACATAGATGTATTAGAGGCTGATATTATTCCACTTGATGCATTTGATGTTGTCTTTGGAAGTCCTTACTTGTATGCCAGGGATGTTGTGTTCACAAGGAGGGAGAACCAGTACAGATGGATTAAGGATGGAGTCATTTTTAACATCCGGGCACACCAGAGCAAATCAAAGAAGGCTATGGTAAGTGTCAACTAAGCACCAAGACTTATTCAGGAAAATCATCAGTTTTGTTTGCTTTCATTGGAAGAAAAGCAAAATGGACGTGAGACATGGATATTTCTAACCAAAGGATGGAGAATTTGGATAGCACTTGTTAATTTTTAGGTAGAAGAAGACACCATAAGAACTTCTCATTCAAGGAGCAAAACAAACTTCCACTATGCAGTCACCATATCTACCTATGGATTCACTGGACCTAACCGTGGGGCAGAAAGAAGAAGAGGAGATACAATGAATGATGGTGACTATAGTAGTAACGTACTTGGAGAGGATTCGTCCAATCCATCTCAAGAGACAAAGACAAGAAAGGACTAAACCACTATAGTATGGGACCTTCGCCACACTTGAGCAGGTTGGAGAAGAAACCTTCAGGCCATACTTCATGCAGATGCACGCGATAGTAAGTTGCAAGAGCTCGCATCCACTAATGCCATCTATACATGACAAAGAAGGAAAGATACAGAAGTTACCTTCCAAAGAGGATTATACTTTAGGCATCTCAGAGGAGGATGTAGCACTAGAAACCAGAGATCCACAGGAGTTTTGGCAGGTTTGACGAGAGAAGACACCAAGGCAGACCCAGTGGTACTCGAATGAGCACGAGAGGAAGTTGATTCCTCTACCACTCCCCCAATAAGATTTTGTGGGACCAAAATCCTCTCAAGTATGGGAGGTATGATCCATAGGGATCTAGAAAAACACACCACTTCATCAGTTTCATCAGCACCAAGAAGAAGAAATAGGAAAAGTTAACAAAACAAGGTAAATGGAGGTTCTTGAAAGAACCACCGCTCTGTGCAGAGTGGTTTCAGAACCGCCACTCTGTGCAGAGTGGTAGTTTCAGAACCACCTCCCTGCAGGGCGGCAGTCCTGAAACTTCCACCCAACCAGGGTGGTGTTCCTAAGGACCACCGGTCTATGCAAGGTGGTGGTCCTGTCACTTCCGGACATAAAACAAAAATGAAGCGTGAATGGACACGAATTTGAAACACCCAGTCACGTCTCTTCCCTTTTATGCCCATTCACATCCTCCAGTGCATGGGAGGACATGGGAAGGTCTATAAATGCATGAAAGGAGCAAGATAATAGACATTAGAAGGAAAATCAGAATTTAATGAGAGCAGTGAGCAAGATCTTCAGTACTGGAATGGAATTGTAGGAGCAAGGTGTAGAAAAAGAGCAAGCAAGTAATTAGAGAGAAGGTTTACATTGTTGCTTCCTTTCATACTTATTGTAATCTATAATTGTCTATGTTAGACTAATAAAAGTGGGAAGAAAGAGTCAGTGTTCCATTGGATGCTCCCATACCTTCTCCTTTGGTCCATCAGGCACTCCGATCTCCATGAACACTAGTGATAACAGAACAGCTCCAAAGCTGATCTTCCCTCCTACGTGCTCTTCTTCAACAATTGTCTCTATGATATACCATGAAATGTTATAGACTACTCCTTCAGACATATTTTTGGCAATGTGTAACCACATGGTGTTCACTTGTGACCACCTTTCCTAGTCATTGAGCTTTGTAATGAGATGTGTGGCCGCTTGTACAATTGGATACTTATTTAGTTTGTCGATGTCCATACCGTGCGGACCCTTTATATATCCCAACTCCTTCCTGGTATCCAATATTGCAGTTTTATCTGTCAGATCATCTTACAAATCATCTCCCATGCCTTTCAACCCTGTCACTGTGGAGATGAGCGTGGCTGAAATTCTAACTCTATGCCCTACAAAGTAGAAAAAATCCTCATGCACTCTGCTCATAAGCCACTGGTATAATGGCTCATATTTCTTGAAATAAGGGAGCTCATAAAGTTGGTAAACCCCTATCCTCTGCAAGAGCTTCTCACCAGCATCATCATACACCAACATATCTTCCGCCGTGTGTTTATTTGTCTTCGTGTTCAACAACGCGTCAAAATCCTTCTTGTTCTCAATGGTACGGTGATTGTACTCACTCACTTTGTTTTCTCCTTATGTGAGAATCCCACTCTTGGCCGACAATAATCCCCTCTGGATATTACATCTCCAAAAAATTGCTTTTTATAGCCATTTCTTCCTCCTCACCGACCACCTTCTTCTTTCCTATTACTCCTGCTGCAACTGCCTTCTTGGGTGTCATTTTTATCTTGCAATCCTTTATAGATCCTTTCCATTCAAATTCTACAATGTGTGAAGCAAACCCTAGTTCGATTCAGCGTGCCCTAGGTGAAATTACATGCCCCTAACTCATCTTCGTCCCCTCACTTTTCTCAAACCCTTCACCACCGGGGACACAAGCTTCTTCTGCGTACAGATCTCTTCGTCATGACTGGTTACACACCTCTCGCACCTTAAAAATGATCACTCAGCTCTTCACACTTAGCTCTTTTCTCAAATTCTCTTAATCACAACGGTAAAAATGAATTCACATCCCATCCTTATATAGATTTCACAAATTTTGATGCATTTATTACTCCTTCACCTACCAAATATCCCCTCATTCACTGACCAAATTCGTTCATTCCACACGATACATCTTCGCGCCCCAGCTATAACCTTTTAGCGTGCCTTCCTACCCTCTGGTCACAGACTTCTCTTCAGTGTGCACCCTTGTGCCCAAGTACCTCGTCATTATACCTTCTCCTGATAGTTATCATGGCCTCTTCTTACCTCACGTTATTTTGTCCTTTCATTCATCTCCATCCTTGGTCACTTTTGAGAAGCAATCTTCTTTTAACTTAAAGCACACCCATAGCAACTTATTCCTTTATCATTTTAATTCTCATTGTCTTATACCTAGATATAAACAACCACCCCACACTAAATGTATGTGTAGTCCTCTGTGTACATAAACATTCTTCATATAGTAATTAGCTTCATGTGTGCAAGAACGCTTATTACACAAGAACAATAACTAAATTGACAAATCATAGTCGACAAATGAAGGAAATATATTAAATAAATACATAATGGAAACCTAATCTAAATGGCAATACTACCTTATTACAAACACCAAGAAGACTTATTTATGGTAGGGCTTCAGCATACTCCCGTTAAAGTAACTGGGTAGTTGTGTTCCATCAAGTGCTTCTAACTAGCAAGCACCTGATTCAAGTATGTAAGTGATGACATACGGCCCCAGCCAATGTACTTTGAGCTTTCCTAGATGGTGCAAGAACTTTGAGTCATAAATTAGTACCATTTGTCTGATCTCAAAATTCTTATCCCTTATGTTTCAGTCATGCCATGCTTTCTGCCTGGCTTTTTCCTCCTTCTAACTCCATCATGTTATGGCTTATCACTCATCTAGTTGAATCATCTTCTCAATACGCTCTTCTAAATCTTGCTCATCAGCTAGACCTCCAACGTGCATAATTTGCGTAAAGAAGGTAACATACATTCTATAGGGAGAACAGCTTCTGTGCCAAACACCAACTGAAACAGATGTGGCTTTGTTCAATCTCTTGTAAGTTGTTCTATATGCCCAAAGAATAGTTGACACTTATGTCATCCCAATCCTTTCTTCCAACATCACAAATTTTTTGTCAAATTCTGGCTCAAAATCTTGTTGAAAGCCTCAGCAGTTCCATTTGCTTGATGATGGTAGGGTGTAGTTTTATGGTGTGCAACCATAAACTCATCTAATAGGATCCTAATTGTACTTATTCAAAAAGTGTGTACCCCTGTCACTTGTCAAGCTTAAAGGACATCCATATCTTGTAAGAACATTCTCCCATAGAAACCTAGCTGTTGTAGTTGTGGTACAATCCTTCGTAGGTGTTGCTTCTACCCACCATGTGAGATAATCTATGCAAGTAATAATATAGCTTGATCCAGTCCGACGCGCGGCTAGCAAAATAGGTCCTACAAAGTCAATGGCCCATTTCTCAAATGGTTCGGCACTAGTAATTAGTCTCAAAGGCATCATCATCTCTTTGCCCTTGTTTTACTATGTGCTGACAATGATCACATGCCTTACAATATTCTTTATAGTCTTTATACAATGTCTCCCACCATAATCCAGCAAGTAGGATCTTCCAGGAAGTCGCATAACCTTCATAATGGCCTCCTGCAATACCACCATGGGCTTCTTCCATAATATCCTTGCGCTCATTCTCTAATAAACAATGGTGTAGTACTTCATCTATGCCTAACTTGTAGAGGTCACCGGTGATTAACATAAACGGTGTCGCACATATAGTAAGTTGTTTCTTTTCTAATGCCTTCATTCCTTCTGGTGCCACACCAAGTTAATAAAAAGATAGCAATGTCTTCTAATTCTGATGGTGCACGTTTTATAACCTATATAATTGTTCCTTTGACATGGTTTCTTCAATTGTCTATTCTTCCTCTCCTGAGTTGATTCTATATAAATGGTTTTATCTAAAGTTACTTTACCCTGTCTTCACCACAACTGTGAAGTCAAACTCTTGAAATAGGAGCACCCATCTACATATGTCTCCCCTCTAATATGGGCATGTTTACCAAGTACTTCAATTCCATGTGATTTGTATAAAACACAAATGGTGTTTCTAAGAAGTATTGCCGAAACTTTTGTAATGCATATATCATTGACAAAGCTTCGCGCTCTGTAGTTGTATAATTCTATTCAACAGGAGTCAACTTCCTACTATAAAACAAATTGGATGATCAACAATACCTTCTCTAGGTTGAGATAACACTGTGCCAATGGCCATGCCAGAGGCATCCACATGCACATGAAATGGTTTATCCCTTGATGGAAATCGTAAAATGGGTGCAGTAGTAAGCTTCTCCTTTAGTACCTCAGACATGTGCACTGTTGTGGTTCTCCCCAATAAAATGTACCTTTCCCCTTAAGTAACTCTTCCAAGTGTACAACACCTTTGGCATACCATTTGATGAATTTTCTATAATATCCTCTATGACCTAAAAATCCACGCACCTCGCTTTGACTGGTAGGCACTTCTAGGCCTAGAATGACTGCAACCTTAGCTGGATCGACTAGCAAACCTTCTTACAGATTATATGTCCTAACATTCTTCTAAATGATGTAGCAAATATGCACTTCTTGATGTTTACAGAGATACTCAATTATCTGCACCATTCAAACATTAAGCACGGATTTTCACAATGATCTTTCACAAGCCCATATATTGTCCAATCATCTAGGTAGACCTGTAAGAAGTTGTGAATAAAATCTTTGAATTCCTGAACAACTATGTGTGAGAATACAGCAGGTGCATTTTTCAATCCAAAAGGCATCACAGAATAGGAAAAAATTCCCCATTTAGTAGTAAAAGTTGACTTTTCTTGATCCTCCTGAGAAATTCTAACCTGATGATACCCGGAAAACCCATCTGTGAAAGAATATATTTCACACCCTACCACTCCTAGTATTTCCTCAATGAATAACATAGGGAATGGATATGTGATGCATGTAGCATTCAACTCCCTGTATTCCACATATATTATAATTCGTCCATACTTCTTGATACTGATTGTTTCATCTTTTTCTTAGATTGTTTCTTTGAATTGTTGACGAAACAGATAGGGTAACGGGTGTAGGAGGAATACCTATTCAAATGTCAGTTGATGGGTTGTTTCACGTGTATGAATTCTGAATCCACAGCTGATTGTGAGAGATTCCTTTTGGCTAGTAGGAACTACCTGTAATGAAAGCAAGACCACCATAAATAATTAAACAATATGGGCAGTGAACTACCTAGCGTAAACTAGATCCAAGAAGTATGATACTTCCTAGATGGCTGTCAGTCCACTATTTTAAAAAAATTAATGTTGTAAACAAAGTAAATCCTATTGTTATTTTAAAATGATTTAGGTATCTCATTTAAAAACACAATAAGAAATAGATCTAATCTAACAGGATAAGTTAGAATAGAATCCGTAGGTCAAATGGTTGGTTTTGGGTTCTGCAAGTTTGATAAAGGTCTCGGGTAGGTCACAAGTGAGTGAGGGTGAAGTAAAATGAGTTGGGTAGGTCTTTGTTTAAGACTGTGTCGGCAAACACAGAGACTGACATCGGTCAGGGGTGACCGACCGTGGTTAGGTATAACTGGCGCCGGTTACTATGAGATCTGGAAACGTCACAGAACGGGGTTTTGCTCTCCTTTGTGATTACACAAAGGATTAAGTTGGTTGGGACGAGGTATTGGGTGACTGGAATAGGTTTTTGTGAGATTTTGGTGGGTCTATGGAGGTACAAAATATTGAAGATGGTTAATAGGGAGCAAGATAAACAATGGATGATAAAATAATGATAAAATGAAATAACTAGGAAAGTATGATGTTGCACTTACTTGGATTTCATTTCTGAACGTCTGTGTGTGAAGGATGGAGGTGATGATGATGGGTTTGGAGGCTGCAAGTGATCACCAACTGAAGAAAAGCTTCTGCATGGGCTGCATGTATGCTCTTCTTTGCTTAGATAGATTCGAACGTGGCTAGGATGGCTGTGCAGGAGAAGATGCTAAATATCCTTCCTTGGATGTGAGTTCTTGCTGGAATTGGCTTTCTGAAGATGCATTATCTTTTTGAGATATTTTTCTTATTCATCAACTTTCTTGCTTCTCACTTCTAGGTTCCAAATTCCAACCTTGAGAATAAATTTGGTTTGGGGTTAAAAAGGGGGTAACCGATGGTGGTCCGGCTTAACCGGTGATGGTTAGGGGTAACCGACATCGGTCAAGGTAGGATTTTCTAGGTTTACCAAACTTAGGGAGATCCTCCTAATTTCTTTGGATCTTGTGTCATTGTCCCGCAGATTAGACTGGTAGCTTCTTGTGAGCATGCGGGAATGTGGTTAGAGGGAATGTAGGCATTGATTTTTAAGGTTTGGGTAAGTCTTAGTTAGTTATGGTAACTTGCTAAGACTAGGTCTTAGGTTGAGTTAACTTGGTGAGGTGTCTAAGTGAAGTGTTTGTGTAGATATTATATAAATAAGATATTTAAAAAATAAATATAGTGAGGATAAATATAGGTAGATGTAATAAAGGGGGGCTTATATGTCAAGGGACGAAGGGGGAGTGTGACCTAATTTTAGTGTCCACATTTTGCCCCTTTTTGTTGTGTAGCTTGTATTGGTAAGCGATGCTAACAAAAATAAGATGTGGTTGCCCCATATGCGGGTGAAGGTGATCCCCCTCAAACAAGGAACTGATGAAGTAGCAGGCTGAAGTGGTGAGTGGTTTGATAAAAGGTAAATGTGAGGAAAAGGTAAGTGGGTGTAGGGGAAGAGGGTGAAAGGTCTACTCCGGTGATCTAGGTAATGGGTCAGGTTCAAAGGTAGCAACATTCAAACGCTTGCACACGTATAAACTACAGCACGCTACCAGGTTGAAGAGCAAGCAAACTCTACATCGTCTAAGGTCGATAGGTTTATCTAAACAAGGGTGAAGTGAATCATGTATCCAAGGTATAGGATAAGGTCAGGAACATAACGTAGGTTAGGTGTATGAATGTTTAGGTATGTTCTGGTACACCAAAGGTAGGGTTAGGAAAAATGGTCATGGCAATAGGCTAGGTAAGGTCATTAGGTCAACAACACAGGTAACAGTGTTGCAAGGTATAACGAACACATGAGGTCAAAGATCACTAGAGACGGTCCAGGTCCAAATATAGAGATCATGGCACGGGTAAGGCCGAGGTAGGGGGTAAAATTATAAGGTGTCAAAAACGGAAGTGAGGAGGTTGAAGAAGGTGGAGGGCCAAAGGTGAAGGTAAAGTGGTCTAGGTAGATGTAGGGGAGGAAAAAAAAAAAGATGAGGTAAGGAAAATGAGGTAAATGTGAGGGCAAATGAGTACGTAGGATAACCGATATCGGTTGGTGTGAACTAATGACGGTGTAGGGGAATCGACGGTGGTAGTCTAGGGCATCATACTGGTAGTGGTCAAGGGTTAACTGGCGTCGTTCAGGTCATGTAGGGTATAAAAAGCGTAAAACCCACATTTTTAAAGTCATTTGTGCATTTGGAAAAAGGAGAAAAGGACAAGAAGAGAGAAAAGAGGAAGAGGACAAAAGAGTACAGCAGATATCTTGGTTGGCGAGCCACATAGGTGAGATTAGGTGAGTGAGAGGTGGGGTCACGAGATCAGGTGGCACAATTCGTGTGGCTAAGGATTGGTTGTTCTGCGCTTGATGGAAAAGGCCGTAGAAGGCTCGAGAGGAGCAGCGCAGAGGCTGGAGGTGCCACCATGATGGCAGCAGTGAGATTAGGTAGGATTTAAACTTCTGGTTTTGATTTTTGAGGTAATTTGATGTAAGATGTAGAAAATATTTTTAAAATGGTGGGTTTGGGGGTAAAGAATTTCAAAATGGGAAAAAGAGATGGAAAAGGTAATATTGAATGGTAAGGGGTAGGGCAAAAGGGTAATGTAGGAACAATCAAGGATGTAAAGGGATTTGGGTAGGTAGAATGTTTAGGAAGGGAAAAAGTAGGGTTGGAAAGTCGAGGCGGGTGTTATGATAGTGACTGACGTTGGTCGACATGTGGCCAACGTCAGTGGGTAGTGACCGGTATCAGTCACAAGAACAGTGACAGGTGCCGGTTAAAGGGAGACCATGGTCGGTCAGGGGCAACTGGGGTCGGTTAATCCTAAGTAGAAATTGGGATTAAAAAGGGAAGAGAGTAAGGGTAGGGTGGGAAAGAATGTAGGTGAGAGGGGAAGGGGTTAGGGTGAGAAAGTAGGGTAGGTGGGTAAAGGGTGAGGGTGGGTCATAGGTGAGGGTAGGGTAGCTAGTGTCAGGTGGATGGGTTTGGGTAGTTGTGGGTGAGGGTGAGGGTAAATAGGTAAGGCAAATGGGTTTGGGTAGGTTTGGTTAAGGGTTAGGGTAGATAGGTTTGGATGGATGGCTTTGGGTAGGTATGGTTGAGGGTGAGGGTAGATAGGTAAGGTAAATGGGTTTGGGTAGGTGTGGTTGAGGGTTAGGGTAGATAGGTTCGGGTGGATGGGTTTGGGTAGGTGTGGGTGAGGGTTAGGGTAGATAGGTAAGGTAGATGGGTTTGAAAATAAGGTAAGTTGGGAAGGTGGACTAATACATTCTTTTTGTGGGATGCAGGTGAGAGACGAGTTGCGGATGAGATCCAAGGTGCCACCCTTGTTATTGAGAGTACGGGCGAGCGTGACGTAGGCGGAGTGGCAGCATGTGGTAGAGGTGGGATTGATAGGGGTGAGGCGTTACCAGCATGTAGTCCGGGAGGTGATTCTTATGGTTACCCTCATCGATAGATGGGACTCAGCGACCAATACCTTCCATTTGCCAACGGGTGAGATGACGATCACCCTGGAGGATGTCTACAGGATCCTGAAATTACCCATATTAGGGGCCCAGGTTTATTCTATCTCTTCAGAGGCATCTAAGGAGTTAATGGCACCCCTTTTTGGTGAGTGTGTAGCAGACCTGACGTTCCATAGTGCTAGCATGAGCTATTAAGCGATGTATAGAGCTCATCCAGAGGAGATGAGGTTAGTGGTACTTGTGATGGAGGTAGTGTGTTGCTTCGCACTGCCGGATGTAGAGGGGAGAGATTCCCAAGGTCACTGATGGGAGTCCTCCATGAAATGATGATACATCAAAAACGGTTTGCATGGGCACCTACATTGCTAACACAGGTGTATAGAGAGCTATGGGCCTATGGGTGACTGCGGAGGTTCAGCATCTGTTGCTTTGTACTACTACATTGTTGGGCGTATGAGCACATAGTTTGTGTTCGACCAGTGGGGATGCCCCAGGTAGATGCATTCCCATAGAGAGTTTTGAGAGTGGGGTAAAAGCGATGGGTACTAGCCATGGGAGAGGCCCGAGGTGCCAGAGCTATGCACGATGTAGCTTATTACAGGAGGTTGTTAGAGGGGTTGTCTAGGGTGGATGTCATATGGAGGCCGTATGTGAGCTTCCCTTCATACTGATAGATGGCCAAAGAGCTAGCTGGGCTACATATACATCTGTGGATATAGGAGAGGAGAGCGGGAGAGCATGAGAAGATACCCGTAGAGTGGGTTAGATGTCAGTTTGGATTGGTCCTGGGTGTACCGCCTCCAGTCCCTCAGTACTGGAGAGATGATGTGGAGATACATATGTCTCAACCACGACCCACAGTGCCAACTAGGTAGGAGGAGAAGCCAGTAGATGGATAAATTGATGATGCTAAGGTTGTAGATGGGTAGAGGTAGTGGTGGGTAACACAGCTAAGAGCCATACCACCAAGGCTGGGGCAGCCAGACTTAGCCACCATCACAGTTCAAAGAGACGCCCTACAGGGGTAGGTGGCTACTTTGGTAATATAGCTAGGGATCATGCAGGGGTAGTGTACGTACCCAAAATTGTAAGGTATTGTACTGCGAAACGGTGTAATAAGTGCCCCAATGATGATGTAGGTCTCTTTGCAAGGTGTTCGGGATCCAGAAACGCTTTACGGATATGCGTTAACATCCCGCATGCCCCGCTTAGCCCCTGTGTGCTTTGTTTTCCCTTTCTTCCCTCTTTTCTTGGCCTTTTGTTCTTCAGTGACGAAACCGCCGCCCTGGACAGGGCGGCGGTCCTGTAACCGCCACCCTGAGCAGGGCGGCGGTCCTTTACGTGTTTTCCAGAACGTTCTTTTGACGAAACGTACGCAAAGTTCAACGTTTCACCAGCTTTTCTTGCCGACTTGGGCATGCATTTATGTTTTTGGTCCCCTGGAATAGTGTTTTTCTTTTGTTTATTGTTTAGGAGTTCAGTTTGGTTTTGATCTTTGGGTGATTGAATTCCTATAAGTGCTTGGCTTGTGCTCAAGCAAATGGCCACCATTTTACTTCAATCTTCTCATTTTTCAGTGCTGTGGTCTTTTAGTTTGCTTAGGATTGGTAGTATAGTTTATTTCATGTTTGGTTAGTATTGTGTTGCAACTGGTAAGCCACATATCCAACTTGTGCAAGTGCAAACATTACCTTTGGTCTGGAGTTTTTGGTCTGAAGCTTGGCTGGATTTGGAAGTTTGATCTTTGCTCTCATTCCCTCATTTTAGTGTTTTAGTTAGTTAGCTTGTTTAGAAGCCATAGCTTGAATTCACTTGCATCTTTTGTTAAAATTGCTCAGCTGTTGGTAAGCCACAGACCCATCTTGTGCAGGCAGTGCTGTCATTTCATCCAATCTAGTTAGAAGCTTGCCTCTGAATTTCTCTTTGCTGTAGATTTACTTTCGTTATGTCTTGGAGTTCTTAGTTTAATTCACTATTTTCCTGGTTAGTTTTATTCAGCTGTTGGTAAGCCACATATCCAACTTGTGCAAACAGTGTTGTTGTTTTATCTAATCCATTAGAGTAGAATAGCTTAGGCAGCCATTAAAGTTGCAGGTTTTGCTCTTCATACAGGATAGTCTCAGGTTCTGGACGCATTTTGTTGCACGATTCGCAGTAGACCCCGCTAGGAATTGCATAAGCCAAGCTCTGTACTCTTGCGCTATCCCTCTCCTATCCGCATTCTATTCTATCTGCATTCTGAAGGTTGTCCATTGATCCAAATATCTATTCCTATTGATGCTAGCATTACATGCTTTTCTGGATCCACGTGAGCACAAAGAACGAGGAGATCATACTGAGGGGACAAGACCACACACACCAGCGGATTCGCCACTGTTCTGCGAAGTCCAGGTTCTAGCTTTCAAAGTTCTAGTTAGAATCTTATCAAATAGAGTAGTTAATCGCTTTATTTAAGTTAATTTTATTCTCGATATTACCAGGGAAGCTATGGGGATTGATAGTTTCTGAGAAACTATGATTCATTCCTCACTTCTGAGGTAAGATCGAGAATCTTGCAAATAGATTAGCTGTTTCATTGTTTAGAATAGATACACGAAATTGCACAGACAAATAGCTACACTCGGCTATTTTGTTTGTTTTAAATTATTAGTTTAGTTGTCAATTCTAAATATTTTAAATAGCTGCTTTCTTATAAATCATCAGAAAATACAAAAAGAAGTTATATATGCTAGAAGTATACTTAGATTTTACTTTATTATAGTTTATTTTATTACTGCTTTTTGCATGACAATTACGGGACCTAGGGAGCCCAGGGAATATATTTTCGAGCCAATCGTGCCTCAGCCCAATCTCATAGCGGCAATAACTGACATTGACCAGAACCTTAGGATACAAGTCTTCCAAACAACAACAGACTTCCAGCAGGTCAGGTCTCAGTTGAGAGGGTTAAACATAGAAGACGACCAAGCACATACATTTTGGTCAAATCAGCCAAACTACAGGTTATCCTAGAAAACATCCACATGACTGTAGAAGGGTTTGAAAGAGAACAAACATTCGGGTGTGATCCTGTAATTCCACAGCCAGACGCTGGAGACACCCTCGTAGATATAGATACCAGCTTAAGAATCCAAGTTGCAAGAACACCTGTAAGGTATTCCGAGAAGATTGCACAACTGTTGATTCTAAACATAGAGGCTGAGAAAGCATACGATTACTGGATACTAGGGATTAGAACTTGATCTCGCGTATGACCATAACAGGACCGCAACAACCAAGAGTCTAAGGTTGTGATCCACAAATCCCACAGCCTAACGAATCCATAAGAGAATTGGATATAGACACTGGCCTACGCACACTAGTATTTCAGTCTACTCCAATTCCACCTATCATCATCCAACAGTTATCCCTACTGGACACAACAGCTAACAAAGCTAGGGAATTCTGGACTAGGCCAGAAAATCGTCCATAGAGTTGATTATATTCACCATATGACCATATCTGGGGACGTACACGAAACTATCCCAGGTCATTTCCCACGTATTCCGTAACCCATAGACCGAATCACGCCAGAGCTCGATATTGATTGGAGCCTTCGAGTAGTCATCCTGGCTGATCGATCTATCACACCGGTCCAGGTTAGAAGGGCCTTCTTTGCCTTAGATTCGCAGATTCCATTAGTGCGTGTCGAAGATATTAGATTGCCTAACTAGTCTATCCAAATGATCCAGAAAAGCTTTACGGATATGCGTTAACATCCCGCATGCCCCGCTTAGCCCCCGCGTGCTTTGTTTTCCCTTTCTTCCCTCTTTTCTTGGCCTTTTGTTCTTCAGTGACGAAACCGCCGCCCTGCAGGGTGGCGGTCCTTTACGCGTTTTCCAAAACGTTCTTTTGACGAAACGCACGCAAAGTTCAACGTTTCACCAGCTTTTCTTGCCGACTTGGGCATGCATTTATGTTTTTGGTCCCCTGGAATAGTGTTTTTCTTTTGTTTATTGTTTAGGAGTTCAGTTTGGTTTTGATCTTTGGGTGATTGAATTCCTATAAATGAATTCCTTGTACTCAAGCAAATGGCCTCTGAGTTTTGCTCCAAAGTTTGCTTTTGAATTTCTTGTTGCAGCAGGTTTAGTTTTCCTTTTGCTTAGAATGTTTAGTTTCTTTCAATGTATGCTTAGTTAGCATTGTTTTACTGTTGGTAAGCCACAAATCCATCTTGTGCAAACAGTAGTGTTGCTTAGTTAGCATTGTTTTGCTGTTGGTAAGCCACATATCCATCTTGTGCAGGCAGTGCTGTTGTTTCACCCATGGTCTGGAGTTTTTGGTCTGAAGCTTGGCTGGATTTGGAAGTTTGATCTTTGCTCTCATTCCCTCATTTTAGTGTTTTAGTTAGTTAGCTTGTTTAGAAGCCATAGCTTGAATTCACTTGCATCTTTTGTTAAAATTGCTCAGCTGTTGGTAAGCCACAGACCCATCTTGTGCAGGCAGTGCTGTCATTTCATCCAATCCAGTTAGAAGCTTGCCTCTGAATTTCTCTTTGCTGTAGATTTACTTTCGTTATGTCTTGGAGTTCTTAGTTTAATTCACTATTTGCCTGGTTAGCTTTATTCAGCTGTTGGTAAGCCACATATCCAACTTGTGCAAACAGTGTTGTTGTTTTATCTAATCCATTAGAGTAGAATAGCTTAGGCAGCCATTAAAGTTGCAGGTTTTGCTCTTCATACAGGATAGTCTCAGGTTCTGGACGCATTTTTGTTGCACGATTCGCAGTAGACCCCGCTAGGAATTGCATAAGCCAAGCTCTGTACTCTTGCGCTATCCCTCTCCTATCCGCATTCTATTCTATCTGCATTCTGAAGGTTGTCCATTGATCCAAATATCTATTCCTGTTGATGCTAGCATTACATGCTTTTCTGGATCCACGTGAGCACAAAGAACGAGGAGATCATACTGAGGGGACAAGACCACACACACCAGCGGATTCGCCACTGTTCTGCGAAGTCCAGGTTCTAGCTTTCAAAGTTCTAGTTAGAATCTTATCAAATAGAGTAGTTAATCACTTTATTTCAGTTAATTTTATTCTCGATATTACCAGGGAAGCTGTGGGGATTGATAGTTTCTGAGAAACTATGATTCATTCCTCACTTCTGAGGTAGGATCGAGAATCTTGCAAATAGATTAGCTATTTCATTGTTTAGAATAGATACACGAAATTGCACAGACAAATAGCTACACTTGGCTATTTTGTTTGTTTTAAATTATTAGTTTAGTTGTCAATTCTAAATATTTTAAATAGCTGCTTTCTTATAAATCATCAGAAAATACAAAAAGAAGTTATATATGCTAGAAGTATACTTAGATTTTACTTTATTATAGTTTGTTTTATTACTGCTTTTTGCATGACAATTACGGGACCTAGGGAGCCCAGGGAATATATTTTTGAGCCAATCGTGCCTCAGCCCAATCTCATAGCGGCAATAACTGACATTGACCAGAACCTTAGGATACAAGTCTTCCAAACAACAACAGACTTCCAGCAGGTCAGGTCTCAGTTGAGAGGGTTAAACATAGAAGACGACCAAGCACATACATTTTGGTCAAATCAGCCAAACTACAGGTTATCCTAGAAAACATCCACATGACTGTAGAAGGGTTCGAAAGAGAACAAACATTCGGGTGTGATCCTTTAGTTCCACAGCCAGACGCTGGAGACACCCTCGTAGATATAGATACCAGCTTAAGAATCCAGGTTGCAAGAACGCCTGTAAGGTATTCTGAGAAGATTGCACAACTGTTGATTCTAAACATAGAGGCTGAGAAAGCATACGATTACTGGATACTAGGGATTAGAACTTGATCTCGCGTATGACCATAACAGGACCGCAACAACCAAGAGTCTATGGTTGTGATCCACAAATCCCACAGCCTAACGAATCCATAAGAGAATTGGATATAGACACTGGCCTACGCACACTAGTATTTCAGTCTACTCCAATTCCACCTATCATCATCCAACAGTTATCCCTACTGGACACAACAGCTAACAAAGCTAGAGAATTCTGGACTAGGCCAGAAAATCGTCCATAGAGTTGATTATATTCACCATATGACCCTATCAGGAGAAATACACGAAACCATCCCGGGTCATTTCCCACGCATTCCACAACCCATAGATCGAATCACGCCAGAGCTCGATATTGATTGGAGCCTTCGAGCAGTCATCCTTGCTGATCGATCTATCACACCGGTCCAGGTTAGAAGGGCCTTCTTTGCCTTAGATTCGCAGATTCCATTAGTGCGTGTCGAAGATATTAGATTGCCTAACTAGTCTATCCGTATACTACCTATATTCCATCCCCACCGGCTGTCTCGGCACGACCTCGGGAGGTCGGGTACGCGGAAGAGTCACTTGTAGATTCCCACACTCGCTTGTCACTTTTCCGGCGTACAAAATTGGTGAACCCAATGTGAAACTTACTACTGTTTCACCTTCTAATATCTCACTAGCTTTCACATCAGCTTCACCAACAAAATTGGTGAACCCGACGTGAAACTTACTACTGTTTCACCTTCTAATATCTCACTAGCTTTCACATCAGCTTCACCAACAAAATTGGTGAACCCGACGTGAAACAAACAACTGTTTCACCTTCTCCATCTCACTAGCTTTCACATCAGCTTCACCAACAAAATTGGTGAACCCGACGTGAAACAAACAACTGTTTCACCTTTTGAACTTCATTAAGACTTCACATCAGCTTCACCAACAAAATTGGTGAACCCGACGTGAAACAAACAACTGTTTCACTTTCTGCATTTTTTTATAAAACCACCTTCACTCCTTCCCATTATTCTGCGGGTATTCATATACCCCCCGAATATGTCGGGATTTGATCCATACGGCAGACCCCTCCTGGGTCTTGAGGCATACTACGCCCAACAGAATAGACAGTCATCACCCTCACTCTCAATATGGGGCGACAACTATTCAACTGGTCAGTTGTCAACGCAAACTCCAAGGACTAGATATAACTCGTCCTTCCAAGCAGAGGGGTTGGAACAACTCGCTCAAACACAAACAGAGCCTTCAGGCTCAAACAATATGACATTTACTGGAGAATCTGTTTCATCTCCTCAGGTGTTACTTAGACCACATATTAGTAGACAATAAGACCCATACTCGGTCCTAGATGACGAGTACTCAACGCGTTATTCCCGAAATGAACAACGCTCTCAAGGCATGTACCCACCTGTAGGAGTTTTGCAAATACAGCCCGAGTTCTCTCCTCAAGAAACTACCTCTATGCCATCACGTATAGAAAATACTCTCAGAGATGCTTGGCAAGATAGCGATCAGTTCATAGCAGGATATCACATGCCTATACAAAATCATAGTATACAACAAACGCCACCAAGGCAGAACATCGTGACTTCACCAAACGAAGTCATTTCAACTCTAATAGAAAAGGTTAGAGGATTAGAACTTGCCCAGGCAAGTCAAAATTCAAAATTTATACAAACAGGAAGTTCCAATCCTCCGCACCATCCTAGCCAAGTAGATCTCCTCACAGGAGTAGGCACGTTAGGCATGACTCCTCAGTATTCACAACAAATGCCAACTAGACCCACTATCGCTAGCACTGTTCCTCCAGGTCTAGTGCAGAGCAATCCGTTCCTAGATAGTGTCCCTTCGTACTTAAACATGTACTCCAAATCGCCACAAGGGGATATGTTCTCCTCTCCTGGCACGTTTTCCCAAATACAAGGGTTGCCTTATGCCCCTGCCAACGTACGCTACGCCATATCAACAACCCGTTCCGCCACCGCCTCCTCAACAAACACCATCAATGGTTGAAACATATGCGATAGGGACTTATTCAGAATATTTGAAGGAGCCCTTAGATTTCACCATACGAAGCGTTATGCTTCCAAGGCCTCTTCCTGATTTACCCAAATACAAAGGAGAGGGAGACCCGAACGCGCATATCAAAGCTTACGCTACAGCCATTCGGGAATTACTCCCATGGGACGGGGTTGTTGCTAAAATATTTCCCAAAACGTTGGAAGGCATTGCTCTCGATTGGTATTACAGAATACCTGAAGCTTCCATACATTCATTCAAACAACTCGTGTCTGAGTTCATCAAAGCCTTCGACATGAACAAACTATTAAGGACAGGAATCAGGGAGTTCTTACACATCAAGCAAGAACATAACGAATATGTCGCCCATTTCATCCAAAGATGGCACACAGTCCTTTATTCCTCGGCAAGCGCTCCAAACATGGATCAGATGGAACTATGCGATTTATTCCTTCATTCTCTTAGTAGAGAAGTAAAGGAAGAAGTCCAGAAGTTCCCACTAAGAACTTATGACGAAGTACTCGAGAGCGCTTTGCGAATAGATCAGGCAGCAATAGATAGTGGTCGTAAGATGTATGGAGCAAACGGGAGGTTAATCACCTCTACTCAAAATACTACAACTACCACAAACGTCAATCAAGGACCCAAAATCCTTAACAAAAATCGTGGGGGTAACAACGGATGGGGTAACTGACCAGCCCAAGAGGGCAAATGTTGTTAATACTCCATCACAAACAAACAACCATCGAAACAACAATTTTACCCCAACGGTCAATACAGTGGATTTTAATCATCACAACAACAACAACAACAACGGCGAAATCCCATGCAAGGACCGAGCCAAAACTCATTTGGTTATCAAAACCAAAGTCAAAACCAGAAACAACAAAACTTTAGTCCTAATAGGCAACAGTTTGATCAAGGTTTTAGACCACAATACAAACCAAACCAAAACACGAATTACAATCCCAATTCTTATTGTGGCTTCCACAAAATTCGGGGTCATGACACTAGAACGTGTCGTGACTATAACAAATTCATGCAACGCTTGCCAAATGAACAAAAACAATTTTTCATGGATATGTTCTTAGCAGATCCTACGTCGCCAACGGCAAGTACCTTCGCAGGGGCAGTTTCCCCTCAGAATGCTCCTCTCAAGATCTTTAACGATCCACTTCCAAATCACGATAATAACAGACTAAATTCAACTGGAACAAATAAGGGTCCGATGCCAGGAAATAACGATCATGAAGCTTTGACTTCGCTAAATCCATTAGTTGCGCCGCAACTAGGAAGTCAACCACGACCTAAGGTAGTTGGATTGGTAGAGTTAGACTCGGAACTACCCATTGAAGCTATAACAAGGACACGAGAATATTTTTTTCAACCAAGTTCAAGCCACTTGCCAGAAACAGATAACATCCAGCAAACCGTAGTAAAACCTGTGGGTGCTTACGATTTAATTAATGATCTAACGAAAACCTTCTCGCATATTTCATTCCTTGACTTGCTAAAGAACTCCCCTGCCCACAGGGCAGCTCTTTTAGAGGCGTTAGGCTTAGGCCATTTAATTAATATCACTCCACCACCTGAAACATAGGTAAATCATATAGACTTTGATGTTCATCCTCCAGGACAGGCAGATAGAGATGTCGAATTCATATTCGAAATAAGTAAAATGCCTACAGATGCTGAGATCACACGCCGAGGCGATCCAGCCTTACACTTGCAAGTGTGGGTTTACAATAATTACGTAAAACGGGCAATGGTTGACGATGGGGCTGCGGTTAACATAGTCCCCTTCTCTTTCCTCCAAAAATTGGGATATGGAGAAACGAACTGTTCTACTACACGAAATACCTTGAGAGGCTATGATAGCCTTAAAGCCACTTCGATAGGAACCATAATACTACCGGTCACCTTAGGGCCCAAAACAATCCTGACTGAGTTTTATATTATAGATCGGGAAACTAACTATAATATGATCCTCGGCCGACCATGGATACACCGCATGAAGGCAATCCCTTCTACGTTGTTTCAAGAAGTAAGATTCTTGCATCTAGGAAAGGTATTTGTAGCCAAAGGTGATCCAAAGCCATTTGACGTGCACCTAGCTGATTTAAAGAAAAGACCAGGTGTACACTCGGAATTTGAACTCCCAACAAACCAACTTAACAAACCCGCTGACTCAAAGCCAAAGGAAAAGTTGGTACCTATGACGGATCTTGAAACTACCAGCATAGCCAAAACAATTCCAACCCCTAAAGGTAAAACTAAAGAAACAGTATCATTAGGGACTACTGCGAAAATCGTTGAGTTGATAGAACAAGATTCACCAATGTTCTTACCATTCGATTCAGTAGGCATGGGATTTTCCCTAGGTGTTGGTTCCTTGCCAGCAGAGGATCTCTGTATGGTAGAAATAGAGTGCGCAAGCGCAACTGATGCCCCAACATCTATGCTCCCAGCTAAGTATTGGACTCTCCATTTCGATGGAGCTAAATGTCGCTATGGAGTGGGGGCAGGTATAATTCTTACTTCACCCGAGGAGAAAATCCTCCCGTTCGCTTTTAAGTTAAACTTTGAATGCACAAACAACGGCGCTGAGTACGAAGCCCTCCTCCTTGGTCTCACTTTAGCCAAAAGAATTGGTGTTGATAATATCAGAGTTTTAGGAGACTCACAATTAGTGCAAACCAAGTTTCAGAGGTATATGAAACTAAAGCCGAACACTTGCAACTTTACAAAAACGCTTGTATTAGATTTAAGTAAGGCATTCAACTTCATATCTATTGAAGCAATCCCGCGAGAGAAAAATCTCCTCGCAGACTCAATAGCAACTTCGGCATCACGTTTTACTCCAAGCAATGAATTAGAAGATGCTCACTTCACAGTGTCCATTCGTGACGAGCCGTTGATAAAAACAACGACAAATCCCCTTTCAAGCGGAAGTGAATCTACTTCCCCAAACCATATCAATAATGATATGTCCACTTTGCAGTACTTAAACGCCTATGCAGCATTGCATCTTTCCTATCCTATGCTAGATTTGTCCTTAAGCCCACATTCGTCCTCATATTTCGGAAATCTCATGACGAGTTTTCCCTCACAAATGGAACCCACCATATACGCGGTGGAAAATGGGGATGATTTGGATTTACCCCCAGCACCACCTGAGTTCGAAGAGGGTAACGCCTCTTTGATCGAAGAAACAATCGATGTCAACATCGGAACGGAAGATGAGCCGAGAATTTTAAAGCTAGGTTCTTCGTTAACACCAGAGGAAGTAGAGATACACACTCGGGTCCTCAAAGAACATCAGAAGGCGTTTGCATTTAGTTACAAGGAAATGACGGGAGTCGCACCCCACATTGCGGTGCACAACCTCGTCACTAAATCTGATGCAAAGCCAATTAAACAAAAATCAAGACCCATGAAACCCAAAGTGGCCCTCATGGTGAAAGAGGAGGTAATAAAACTCCTTCAGGTAGGATTCATCAAGCCAGTTGACTACTCCCAATGGGTATCTAACATCGTTCCCGTTCTCAAAAAGAATGGAAAGATACGCATCTGCATAGATTTTCGGGACATTAACAAAGCATGTCCTAAAGACGACTTCCCATTACCATCCATAGATGTTATTGTTGATGCAACAGCTGGTTTTGAGCTTTTGTCTCTCATGGATGGATTCTCAGGATACAACCAAATCAGAATATCCGAGCAAGATCAAGCTAAAACCACGTTTATAACTCCTTGGGGAACCTATTGCTACGCTGTTATGCCATTCGGTCTTAAGAACGCCGGTGCTACGTACCAGCGGGCCATGACTTATATATTTCACGATCTAATTCATAAAATCGTGGAATCTTACGTGGATGACTTGTTGGCTAAGGCCAAGAAGCGCAGTGACCACCCTGAAATACTCTGCATCATTCTTTCACGCCTAATAGAATACGGAGTCACGCTAAATCCAGAGAAATGCGTCTTTGGTGTAACAGGAGGAAAACTCCTAGGTTACATCATATCGTCACGGGGAATAGATGTTGACCCAACCAAGATTCGGGCTGTCCTCGAAATGGTTCCACCTTCGGATGAATCAGGAATCAGGTCATTTCTCGGAAAGCTGGGTGCAATCCGGAGATTCATCCCGGACTTGAGCTTCGTTATTCATCCAATTAACAATCTACTCAAAAAAGACTATAGCATTGATTGGACCGAAGACTGCAATGAATCTTTTAACGCAGTCAAGCATTTCTTACTATCACCACCTACGCTAATGCCACCTAAGCTAGATCGTCCTTTAATTTTATACTCACGAGCTACCAATGTCTCGTTAGCTTGTATGCTGGCCCAAGAAGACGATGACAAAAGAGAACGTGCTATTTATTTCATTAGCCGAACACTACTCGACTATGAAACGCGCTATACACAAGCAGAACGAGAGTGTCTCGCCATAGTCTTCGCAACCAAACGCCTAAGACACTATATGCTAAATCAAGAGACAAGGGTCATGGTAAAGACAGACCATTTACGGACTTTTCTCACGCAAGGGTCCTTGTCCAAAAAAGCTAGACGTTTTATAACCTTAATGGGAGAGTTCGAATTAACTTTTGTAAATCAAAAGTCAGTTAAAGGACAAATCATTGCGGATTGGTTAGCTGATAACCCGTTAGATGGAGGCGATCTAGTAGATTTGGATTTTCTAGATGAGTGCGTATACTACGTCGAAAACCGACCTACAATCTCTGAGTGCCCTTGGTACGTTGATATCATTAGCTATATCATGGACCGTAGGTATCCAGAAGGAGCTACACCGCAACAAAGAAGGCGGTTACGCATTATCGTAGCTAAGTACGTTATTATAGAGCAAGTTCTCTATCGAAAGGCGTTCGATGGAATGCTCTTAAGATGTGTTGACACAGAAGAATCCAAGAAGATTCTCTATGAATCCCACAGCGGAGTATGTGGAGGCCACTTCGGCGGCCACGCCACCGCTCAGAAAATACATCGAATGGGCTATTTTTGGCCCACCCTAGAACATGACGCGATAGAGTTTGTACGCAGGTGTCATAAATGTCAAGAGTTCTCTCATGAGATCCACATGCCGGCACAGGCTTTGCAACCAATCGCTACTCCGTGGCCCTTTTCCACATGGGGCCTGGACTTGATAGGGAAGTTCTCTCCCTCGTCCACAGACGGCCATAATTTTATAATCACGGCCACTGAATATTTCACCAAATGGGTAGAGGCTATGCCTCTTACAACTGTACCTGGTTCTGTAATCGCTAAGTTCATTTTAAACCAAATTATTTGCAGGTACGGTATCCCGCAGATCATTATCTCAGATAATGGAACTTCTTTCAAGAATGAAGAAGTTTGTGAGCTATGCAACAAATTTAAAATCAGCCATCGTACGGCTTCCTTGTACTATCCCCAAGCCAATGGGCAGGTTGAAGCAACGAACAAAACACTGAAAGCCATTCTCCTTAAAACAGTAAAAGAAAACAAACGAGATCGGCATTTAAAGTTATATCCGGCCTTATGGGGCCACCGAACCTCGATAAGAACACCAACAGGAGCAACTCCTTTCTCGCTGATATTTGGGTCAGAAGCAGTTCTCCCACTCGAGGTCAAAATACCCAGTCTCCGCATTTCATTACAAGGGATTCTGGATGAAGACGCTTACAGAGAAGCACGTCTTTCCCAACTGGAAAGCCTAGATGAAACCAGGTTAGATGCTGAACAGTGACATAGAATCTACGCTGACCAGATGTGCCGGCAGTATAACAAAAAGGTCTATGAACGTGACATATACGAAGGTGATCTAGTTCTAAGGCTAGACAGCCGGATCGACAAGAAAACCGGCGAAGGAAGGAAATTCCGGCCCAAATGGTTGGGCCCATACCGAGTCATGAAGGACTACGGAAATGGTGCATACCTCTTATGCACGCTAGAAGGTGAGGAGTTTGGCGAAACAGTCAATTCCCTCCACCTCAAACGTTTCTACGCATAAGCAGCTAAAGCTTATATAACTATCTACATTGCATTTTCATATAGATTAGGATCATTTTGTCCACTTGTTCTTACACAAATTGTGATCAAGGAATCTATTCTCAAAGCAATTCATTACAAACTTATGATGTTGTTGGCATAAAACTTTCTAATCATATCTCTCCATGTTCATAATATCATCAATCACTTCAGAATCTGTTATCCAATAAATCAGACATGACAAAGTCTTAACGGTAACCATACCAAGATCTGCAAGTCTTTTCTCGCCTTGGTTTCTTCTTAGAATAAGTGTCATTGCCTATGGTCTGTTCTAGAAGCTTCATGGTGTCACATCTATCCCATATACACATCTCTTTGGAAACAAGCATATACTGACATTTTACTCAAAAAGACAAGTCAAAAAGTGATTAAACAAAAAAATTTATTTTACACATTTCCTTGCCCCACCAACCTTCGGTGATGAGCTTGCGTCTCTTACTAGTGACGTAGGGTTGGGAAAGGATGGAAATGCCCTTACTCGCCTATGCCTTGCCCACGGTGATAAACCCACGCTTCTTACTAGTAGCATGGGGCAAAGTGTAGGGGGTCCTCTAGACAATGCAAACGTTAAAAGGTCATAAACAAATTATTCAAACTTTGAGTCAAAAATGAATGAATCAGATGTTCAAAATTCCAAGAGAGTTAAAAATCCTAAAAACCAGATTTTGTCTACTATGTGGCCATCTACGGGTCTAAGTCTGGATAAACCGCAAAGCAAGTTGCACCCAAAACTATGAAGTCATTCAGGTAGAGTAAGCTTGTAGTTTTCAATTTGGTTCCACCAAAGCTTCGTCTGTCTTTCATCACTATCATTTCACCATTTTTCATAACTTGCGCCCTTCTTGGCTCTTGGTGATGAGCCCTCGCATCTTACTGGTTGCATGGAGTTAGGAGCGGGGCAAGTTAATCTGTTCATCATACTGGTTGTTTTCACCACTTTGCCAAGACAAACATAAGTTATCCAAATTGCTAACAGAAGCTAAGATTCAAAGATTACAGTATATCCACATTACCATGTATCAGCATCATGAAATACAAAAAAAGAAGATTAAACAATTACATCATTTGTTCACCATTGCATACATTCTAGAAAGCATATAAACATACATCGTAGTATACACAAAGCAAATGGAAATAGAAAGGACAAACATGAGCGATAAGCTTTTGATCCAAAAATCGACGCATATATATAAATAATCAATGTTTGTATACAATGCCATCATGCACTAGGCATGGTCAAAACGCTCAAAGAGCCCGTAATACACAAAAGAATCAATGATACAACATATACAAGGGCCAAGTGGCCTCTCAACCCCTGTGCGATCCCGCTGAAGGTGCGCGCCCTCGCCTAGGACTCCGGCTACGCCGGCGCTCTGAATGGACGGAGGGCTCAGGGTCCCGAGGAGCAGCCGTGGTCTCGCCATGAGAGTGGCTCCTCATAAGACGCTCGGCTGTCCTATAGCCTGCCAACTCTGTACGGAGAGTCGACACCATCTTGGCCACATGCCAAACGGGAGCGAAGACGTCGGTGTGCCTGCCGGCTGCTGAAGGCTCCCCGGCATCTACAGATAGCTCCGCACGGGTCTTATCCATAGGGATCATCAGAGAATCAGTGCATACCCTACGGATTAGATCCCGCCACTCGTCGACAGTCTCTGTAAAACAAAGAAGAAAGACGAATTAGAAACTAGGTAAGAGGCTAAAATATACAAGATACAAATATAAGGAGAGATAGCAGTTAAAACAAGTCCTAAATCAAACTAACACTAAAAGAGAGAGAGGATAACTTACTCGGATCACCGGGCCTCCAAGATGGGTCACTAGGGCCAGCACCCGCTGCAGATGCCGCTGCCGACTGAGGGGCTGCTCCTGTAGTCGGGGCAACATGACGCCCCACAACGGACTCATCATCTCCACCACGGCCCTGAGAGAGTGGCTCCTCTGAAACTAGAGTCTCTCTCTCTGCACTCTACTCCTCCCTCTCCGCCTGCATGATATCCTGAGTGTCATGCCACTCAGGATCACTATCATCCGTCTGCTCCTCCGACCCTCCCTCTGTAAACTCCTCAGAATCGGAGTCAATATCTATAGGGTCGTCGCTGCTATGAGCAGGACCCGCAGCAATCCGAAGTAAGGGTGCCCGAGGCACACCAGCTCTCCCTCCGGCCCGAACTATCCCCCTGGCTGCAATAGGAATACCAGGAGTGACCACTGTCCAACCACGGCCTCTAGGCCCCCCTCTAGCCTCCCGGACTGATCTGTAGACTGGTGCCACTGGAGGAAGCATGCCCACATATGGGAGGCTGAACTGCTGAGGAACCCTGCCGAAAGGATGTACCTCCACCCATCCCACACGGTCAATAAGCTGCCCTGTGGTGGAGCAAGAGATCAATGTGAGAGTCTCCTCTCCCCAAATGTCGGCCATGAGCTGGTACGGTGTGGCCTCCATATCTGATGTGGTGAGGGAAGCCACTGGCTGGTGAGGTGCTCTAAGCACCGACATGTCTGACCATCTGGCTGCCCTCACAGCCCCGGGATCTGCCACCTCCACGCCTCTGCCATAGGGAATGAAGCGCTCATACACCCAACTCATAACTAGAGTGGGGTGGCTCAAAGACTGTCCCTGTAAACGGACCACCCTGTATAAGTCATGATAGGTGGTCCCCAAAATATCTGCGCCCCAGGCGTATATCCGACCATGCCCCTCTATCTGCGCAATGATGGGGGCCCAGAAGTATAACAATGTATCCCCTCCCTTGTCCCCGATCAGTCTTGAGGCAAGGATCCCCATGATGGCCTATCGAAATACGGGGATGGGCAAAGAAGGAATGGATCTAACTCTCACTCCCTTCTTCGGCCCCGTGGAGATAGCTACATCCCCCATGTAACCTGCCCACTGTGCAATCTGTGCTCAGGACCCTGCTGTCTCCAATGTGAGCCTCCTCCCGATGATCGGGACCCCCAGGATGCGGTAGACATCCTCCAGAGTAATAGTCCACTCACCGCGGACTCCTGGCAGTCGAAAAGTGTTTCGATCTGCGTCCCAATAAGAAAACAAGTCACAAAGGATGTGACTGGATGGAGCGACATGAGGCACACGCGATATACGCAGTATGCCGGCCCTCTGCAACGTGTCCTCCTCGTCTGCTGAGAGGGCATCCAATACCCCGGGAAACCAATCACACTCTCTCTCTCGGCTCCATCTGATATACTCCTCCCTCGCCTGCATACACCCGAAAACACACAAAACAGAGCAAGTTAGTATCTAATCAATGCCGAGGGAGTCATAAAAACATACAGAAGTGATAAAAATACAAGAACAAACTCAAAAGCAAGTCCCTTTTTCTTTCTGTGCAAAACCACCGCCCTGAGTAGAGGGGCGGTTTTGTAACCACCGCCTTAAGGGTGGCGGGGTCGCATAACCGCCACCCTGATCAGGGCGGCGGTCATGTAACCGCCGCCCTGGCCAGGGCGGCGGTCGTGGTCTGAAAACCCGCACGGGTTTTTAAACCTAAAAAGCCCAAAATGAGCAAAAATAGACCATTTAAGCTAAAAACAAAGCCTACCCAGTAGGCGCCCCCCCTAGGTGGACCTTTTGAACCTAACATTTTCAAAAATAACCCCCCCATTGCAAATAATTTGCCATTTCAAATTTAAAAGGGGAAAAAATGCAAAATTGAAGAAAACTAACCTGTGATCTTGTGGGGTGGCGTTCCGCACGTGGAGGCATGATCACTATCTCGCTCCGGACGTTTTGACTCTATTCGCGCGAGAAACCGTCACCGTGGGTCCCAGAGCTCAAAATCGATCAAATCAACTCGCACAAATGAATAGGAAAATGGGCCCACTTTCATATATATAGCGCCCTGATTCGATTTAAAACGCTTTTTTTTCACAGGTTCGGAGCGCCGACGGAGGTAAGTTCCTATCCCCACACAAATGGTACGTCCTCTTTCCCTGTTATTTTAGTGTTTGTTTTCCAAATTATTGTATCTATCTGCACTTGAGTTCTCTTTTCATTTTACAGGTAGCGGGAATTTTGGATGGCGTCATTTCAACACACGGACGTGTAAGGTATAGCTTCTAACTTCCCATTTCGGGACGGCCATACTCGGACCCACCGTTTTACGCCTCTTCATGGCTAAAACGCTTCTCCGAGGGGGCAATATGTACGTACCCAAAATTGTAAGGTACTGTACTGCGAAACGGTGTAATAAGTGCCCCAATGATGATGCAGGTCTCTTCGCAAGGTGTTCAGGATCCAGAAAAGCTTTACGGATATGCGTTAACATCCCGCATGCCCCGCTTAGCCCCCGCGTGCTTTGTTTTCCCTTTCTTCCCTCTTTTCTTGGCCTTTTGTTCTTCAGTGATGAAACTGCCACCCTGCAGGGCGGCGGTCTCGTGACCGCCGCCCTGGACAGGGCGGTGGTCCTGTAACCGCCGCCCTGAGCAGGGTGGCGGTCCTTTACGCGTTTTCCAGAATGTTCTTTTGACGAAACGCACGCAAAGTTCAACTTTGTAACCGCCGCCCTGAGCAGGGCGGCGGTCCTTTACGCGTTTTCCAGAACGTTCTTTTGACGAAACGCACGCAAAGTTCAACGTTTCACCAGCTTTTCTTGCCGACTTGGGCATGCATTTATGTTTTTGGTCCCCTGGAATAGTGTTTTTCTTTTGTTTATTGTTTAGGAGTTCAGTTTGGTTTTGATCTTTGGGTGATTGAATTCCTATAAGTGCTTGGCTTGTGCTCAAGCAAATGGCCACCATTTTACTTCAATCTTCTCATTTTTTAGTGCTGTGGTCTTTTAGTTTGCTTAGGATTGGTAGTATAGTTTATTTCATGTTTGGTTAGTATTGTGTTGCAACTGGTAAGCCACATATCCAACTTGTGCAAGTGCAAACATTACCTTTGGTCTGGAGTTTTTGGTCTGAAGCTTGGCTGGATTTGGAAGTTTGATCTTTGCTCTCATTCCCTCATTTTAGTGTTTTAGTTAGTTAGCTTGTTTAGAAGCCATAGCTTGAATTCACTTGCATCTTTTGTTAAAATTGCTCAGCTGTTGGTAAGCCACAGACCCATCTTGTGCAGGCAGTGCTGTCATTTCATCCAATCCAGTTAGAAGCTTGCCTCTGAATTTCTCTTTGCTGTAGATTTACTTTCGTTATGTCTTGGAGTTCTTAGTTTAATTCACTATTTGCCTGGTTAGCTTTATTCAGCTGTTGGTAAGCCACATATCCAACTTGTGCAAACATTGTTGCTGTTTTATCTAATCCATTAGAGTAGAATAGCTTAGGCAGCCATTAAAGTTGCAGGTTTTGCTCTTCATACAGGATAGTCTCAGGTTCTGGACGCATTTTTGTTGCATGATTCGCAGTAGACCCCGCTAGGAATTGCATAAGCCAAGCTCTGTACTCTTGCGTTATCCCTCTCCTATCCGCATTCTATT
This sequence comes from Taxus chinensis, assembly GCA_019776745.2. NCBI lineage: Eukaryota > Viridiplantae > Streptophyta > Pinopsida > Cupressales > Taxaceae > Taxus > Taxus chinensis. The sequence continues at coordinate 661,430,964 of CM034155.1, forward strand.
CTATCTGCATTCTGAAGGTTGTCCATTGATCCAAATATCTATTCCTGTTGATGCTAGCATTACACGCTTTTCTGGATCCACGTGAGCACAAAGAACGAGGAGATCATACTGAGGGGACAAGACCACACACACCAGCGGATTCGCCACTGTTCTGCGAAGTCCAGGTTCTAGCTTTCAAAGTTCTAGTTAGAATCTTATCAAATAGAGTAGTTAATCGCTTTATTTCAGTTAATTTTATTCTCGATATTACCAGGGAAGCTGTGGGGATTGATAGTTTCTGAGAAACTATGATTCATTCCTCACTTCTGAGGTAGGATCGAGAATCTTGCAAATAGATTAGTTGTTTCATTGTTTAGAATAGATACACGAAATTGCACAGACAAATAGCTACACTCGGCTATTTTGTTTGTTTTAAATTATTAGTTTAGTTGTCAATTCTAAATATTTTAAATAGCTGCTTTCTTATAAATCATCAGAAAATACAAAAAGAATTTATATATGCTAGAAGTATACTTAGATTTTACTTTATTATAGTTTGTTTTATTACTGCTTTTTGCATGACAATTACGGGACCTAGGGAGCCCAGGGAATATATTTTCGAGCCAATCGTGCCTCAGCCCAATCTCATAGCGGCAATAACTGACATTGACCAGAACCTTAGGATACAAGTCTTCCAAACAACAACAGACTTCCAGCAGGTCAGGTCTCAGTTGAGAGGGTTAAACATAGAAGACGACCAAGCACATACATTTTGGTCAAATCAGCCAAACTACAGGTTATCCTAGAAAACATCCACATGACTGTAGAAGGGTTTGAAAGAGAACAAACATTCGGGTGTGATCCTTTAATTCCACAGCCAGACGCTAGAGACACCCTCGTAGATATAGATACCAGCTTAAGAATCCAAGTTGCAAGAACACCTGTAAGGTATTCCGAGAAGATTACACAACTGTTGATTGTAAACATAGAGGCTGAGAAAGCATACGATTACTGGATACTAGGGATTAGAACTTGATCTCGCATATGACCATAACAGGACCGCAACAACCAAAAGTCTATGGTTGTGATCCACAAATCCCACAGCCTAACGAATCCATAAGAGAATTGGACATAGACACTGGCCTACGTACACTAGTATTTCAGTCTACTCCAATTCCGCCTATCATCATCCAACAGTTATCCCTACTGGACACAACAGCTAACAAAGCTAGAGAATTTTGGACTAGGCCAGAAAATCGTCCATAGAGTTGATTATATTCACCATATGACCCTATCAGGAGAAATACACGAAACCATCCCGGGTCATTTCCCACGCATTCCACAACCCATAGATCGAATCACGCCAGAGCTCGATATTGATTGGAGCCTTCGAGTAGTCATCCTTGCTGATCGATCTATCACACCGGTCCAGGTTAGAAGGGCCTTCTTTGCCTTAGATTCGCAGATTCCATTAGTGCGTGTCGAAGATATTAGATTGCCTAACTAGTCTATCCGTATACTACCTATATTCCATCCCCACCGGCTGTCTCGGCACGACCTCGGGAGGTCGGGTACGCGGAAGAGTCACTTGTAGATTCCCACGCTCGCTTGTCACTTTTCCAGTGTACAATGACCTTCTTAATGAGGACCATGTTCCACCTTCACCTATCACCACACATCATCGTCCCTTACTTCTTCAATGACATGCATCTCCACCCCCACAACCCTTTTTTCCACCTCCAAAATTCAAGATTAACATGGTTTATATCAGATTATTGGCCAAATCACCACCCAAATGTCAGTGTGCCCAACTCACTTCATAAGGCTTTTGCCCCCATTAGGTTTTTTCCCATCATGCCATTACACTACTCATCCTACATCTTCTCCATTTACCACCTCCCCTCATATTAACATGGTTCAAGTTACCAACCATGCCTAGAAAGACAAAGGAAAAGAAAAAGTAACTAGCACATCAACCAACCCCATGCCCAATATACCATATGCACCTGCACCAAAAATCACCATTCGAGGACCTACATACCCTATCTCTGACGGGGTCACCCATCATACAATGATAAAACAATTACATCAATATCCTCTAAACATGTCTTTGTACGATCTCATCCAAACTTATGAATCTCATAGACAAGTCCTTATAAAGGTTTTGTAATCCATTGAATTTTTACCCAATGACCCCACACCAGTGGCCTTCATTATCAACCCTCACCACATGGCCTCGTTTACCAAATCATCTCCTTCTTCTACCCCATTTCCCACTCATCAAGTCACCACCCTCAGTTTCTCTAATGAGGATATTGTACCTCTCCAGTCAAATGATCCCAATCCCACCCTTTTCATTTCAATATATATCGATAACATATGTGTACGAACGTGTCATGATCGATGGTGGTGCTAGCATTAATAGCATCTCCTCCAATGCATACAATCAAATGCACATCCCTTCCAATTGTATGCATAATAACCCAGTTATGTTACACTCCTTCAACGACACCATCACCTCCACCCTTTGCACCATTATTCTCCACGTTCAGGTGGGCCCTTGCATTGTCCCAAAATTATTCTACGTCTTAGACAGAGAGTTCTAGTATAACTTATTGCTCAACAGACCTTGGATTCGCGTCATGGGTTGTGTCCCTTCAACTTTACACCGTTGTGTAAAATTCGAACATGAAGGGCATAACTATACCATCCATGCTGACCCGTCACCATTCAAAACTTGTAACATGTTGTACCGACCTAACAATGTACTTGTACCAGTCAAAGCATCTTCCACTACCCCCACTTCTCCTTCACCCACGACCCCATCCACCAATGTTGTCGCCACCTCTCCCACACCTAACTCTTCTATTCCTACTACTGTCACAGCCTCTACAGCTGACCCATCTACTTCCCAAACAATTGATACCCCTCCTACCAAATCATCTAGTGATTCATCTATCACTGCTACCTGCATATCTACTATTGATCCATTAGAAGCAATTTTTCAATGCCTCACTCTGGGGGAGTACCGCCTCTACAATATTAACACATTCCTCACTCCGCAAGAGTATGAAAACCTACGCCAATACCATCATTATGACTACCGCATATGTGAGGTTTTCCCTTATGGATCTCCCCACCTTCACACCAACCTAACATATGGGGGACTTGATACTGTCACTTATTCACCCAAACCTCCATCCCAAACACGACCCTTTTTGTCTAACCTCCAATATATTACTAATTGCCACTTCACCCACACTTTCCTTCACCGCTGCATATGGAAAGGCTTTGGTTTCAATTTTTTCAAACAAGGCTATCATACCATCTTTTCATGTACCACTCGTAAACACAACGACCATAGTGGCATTGGCTTTTCCGCACCACCTTCCAAGAAGGCCCGCATCGACCTCATTAAGGAATACAAGTCTTCTCCACCCCATTCACCAACATCACCATCTTCACCCACGGATTCCATAGACCCCAAATATATTCCTCCTATAAAAATTTTCCATGAACACAATTTCCTTAGGACCTCTGACTTATCAACGTGATGGAAATGCTACCTCTTATCTTCCCTTCTCATATCCTGACATGATCGATGATGATACACCTTCTATTAATTTCGTTCAATGTCAGGATGATGAGTCTGTCCTCACCTACCTTGGTGCGGAAGATTCTTATATTCACCAATCTTTACCTTTTGAGAAGCAAACCATGTTAAACGAATTGATAATTGAAATAAACATTAACACTCCAGACGACCTGTACATTCTAAAGATAGGCCAATCTTTAGATGCTTCTGAACATGAAGATTTTACCTCTTTCCTCTGAGACCATAACAACACTTTTGCTTGGTCCTATGCCGATATGCCCGATATTGACCCAAACATTGTGGTCCACAATATCATAACCATTCCTGATAACAAACCTATAAAATAGAAGCTGCAAAAAAGACATCCTCGCATTGCTCTTCTTGTCAAAGAAGAACTTCATCGCCTTCTCTTGGTTTCCTGCATCCTACCCATTGACTATCCCCAATGGATTTCTACTATCGTTCATGTCACAAAAGTGACAAGGGGACTCCGCATTTGCATGGACTTCCACGACCTCAACTTAGCTTGCCCTAAAGACAACTTTCCTCTACCAAGCATTGACCAACTAGTTGATCCCACCACCGGCCATGAAATATTATCACTCATGGACAGTTTCTCAGGTTATAGTCAAATATTACTCACTCCAGAAGATCAACACAAAATTTCCTTCATCACTCCTTGGGGGACCTTTAGCTATCGAGTCAAGCCTTTTGGCCTTAAAAACACGGGTGCTACATATCAGTGAGCCATGACTTATATCTTCCATGACATCATGCATCACATATTGGAAGATTACGTAGATGACCTTCTTGCCAAATCCAAACATCGAGCCAAACACCTGACAGTCCTTAAGGTCATCTTTGACCGCCTCATCAAGTATTGTGTTTTCCCTCAACCTAAGAAGTGTGTCTTCATGGTGATTTCAGGAAAACTCCTTAGTTTTATCGTTTCTTTGTGTGGCATAGAAGTCGATCCTACTAAAGTAAATGTTATTCTCGAAATGCCTCCACCTACTAATATTTTTCAACTTTCAATTTTTCAATGTATGTTGCAATCTATTTGTTGGTTTATTTCACAAATTTCTGATCGTTGCTAACCATTTCATCATCTCCTCAAAAATGATGTCTCATTCAAATGGGATGATGAATGCCACAAATCCTTTGACACCTTAAAACAATACCTTATTTAACCATCGGTGCTCATTCCCCCTAAAGATGACCAACCCTTTTACCTGTACATTTTTTCTACTGACCATTCCTTAGGTGTCATGCTCGCTCATCGCAACAAGCAACACATGGAGCAAGTGGTTTATTACATAAGTCGTACCCTTTTGGACTACAAAACTAGGTACACCCACGCTAAAAGACTTTCTTTAGCCTTAGTTTTTGTCACCACTAAACTTCATCATTACCTACTCAACTACAAAACCTTTGTCATCACTAACATCGATCCCCTACATTACATGTACACCAAACCCTACCAACATCAATGTGTTGCACATTGGCTCATGCTTCTTGTAGACCTTGACCTCAAATTCGTCCACCAAAATTCTGTTAAAGGCCAAGCCATCATTGACCAACTAGCAGATGCACCTCTTTCTGGGGATGAACCCTCTAACTTCGATTTCCCAAATGAATCCATTATTACCCTCTTTTTGGATGATACCATTTACCGGATGACCTTATTCTTTGATGGTTCCAAATGTCAGTGTGGAGGAAATGCAGGTGTTGTCCTCATTCGTCTTGATGGTGAACCTATGCCTCTATCTTTCACACTAGATTTTGATTGCACTAACAACATCATCGAATGTGAAGCACTCATATTAGGCATTCAAACTGCCATGTCCCTAGATGTTAAATTAATTAATATCTTTGGTGACTCTTAACTGGTTGCAAACCAAGTAAATGGTATATACCAGTGTCGTAACAAAATACTGAAAAGGTATAAATGTCACTTCGACATACTTTTGACTAACTTTGGCTGTTACGAACTTCAAACCACCCCACATTCTACCAATAAATTTGTGGATACCATGGTCTGCCTAGCTTCTTAGATACTTGCTTCACCTGCTAACTCCAAAATCTTTATCACAATATAAAGGTTGCAATCAACCTCTTATTTATATCATGAGGTTAACTCCATTAGAACCGTTGCACCTGACCCACGTGACCTTTGGTATAAGCAGTTTGCAAACTAACTTTCCCTTTCCATTTTGTTGCCCGATCTCACTGGTAATGGACAACGTGCCTTTCTTAAAAGTGTCGCTCACTATGTCATCATGGGTGGTCTTCTTTATAAACGTGGCTTCGACGATATTCTCTTATGATGCCTTACAAGTTCTAAAATTCCCTACACCATCAAGGAAGTTCACGACGAAATTTGTGGAGGTCACTTTAGTGGCTTAGCTATCGTTAAACGCATTCTTCTCCTATGATATTGTTATCCATATTTTGCCCCTGGGTAAAATAGGATCAGCCACGACCTCGCACAGAAGAAGCCATAGAAATCACGTTCAAAGCCTGTGAAAAAGTTGTAGAGGGACTCTACAATGGAGTGGTGGGGCCTGTAAAAGATCAAATGACCCTCTGCAGTAAAGAAATTTAGAAAATGGATCTATCGAGTGAATCTGGGCCTTAAATCCATTATGTAGATTTATGGAAGGCTCGAAAATGGAATAGCAGAGTCGGAGTGCGAAGTTGAGTGGTGTCAAAGAGGCCAGAGATTCAAAGAGAAATAAGCGGCGAAGGTTCAAGGTCTCTGGGCTCTTAAAACCACTTAGAATGAGCCTCAAATCAACTAAGTATGGAGCAAACAATGGATGCTGCCAAGTGTCAAAGTGATGTTCCTAAAAAGATTAAATCCCAAGAGGCAAACTCAAAAAAGCGCCAGGCCCCCACGTGTCCCAAGTCCAAAGCGGGGACAAAGTCAATAGAAGTCAAAAGATGGAAAGGGCTAGCCTCAAAAGAGACTAAGTATAAAGAACCAGTAGAAGCCTCCACATGTCTCATTGGCACGTTTTCGAAAGGAAAATTTGGAGGTAGCTACCAAATGAGCATGGGCTTGTTGTGTGTCCCAACTTTTAAAAAGGGATAGATTTTGATTTGAATAGTCAAAGCAAAGGTAGGCCAGCGGAAGGTTCCAAGTGTTAGCACGACACCATTTCAAAGGTAAAATTGGTGGTGGGTTCTCAAATGTGTGCTAAGCCTCCACGTGTCCAGAGTCAATCATAGGGCTCCACTAAACAAAAGGAGAATTAGCCAAAACACAAAAGAAACAAAAGAGGCCATGGAGGGTGCTACGTGCCTTACCAACGTAATTTCAAAGGTGCTGCCCAAAAGGTAGTTTCCAAACATTCACGAAGCCGTCACGTGTCTCGAATCAAACACAGTGCCTCCACCCGTGGAAAAGACTCGGGAAGAATATAAAGGAGATAAGGAAACCTGCGGAGGCCACCACATGTCGTTCTAGCACTATTTCAAGAGAAAAGGGCAAGGGCCAAATCTCCAAGGTGCGTGAAGCTACCACGTGGCCCGGTACAGATAGACTCTTTAAATATTGCGCACCCGCGACCTAAAAAAATCAAATGGCCGTATCTTTCAACTGGAGAATCAGAGTTGGGAGGGAGAAGACTTTCTAGAAACATCTCAACACCCTCTATGCCTTGGGAACATAAAATATAATTTTGGGAAGGCTCTGATATGTGAAAACTGGGAAAAATTCTTCCAGGCCATTAACGTAGAATCTGATCTCTTCAACTACCAAATCTAATTCGATTTGATCCACCGGGGAACTAGAAGTGACATATTGTGGGTGGATTTGTAGAAGGCATTGATATTCATTTGTTGAGATTTCAAAATGGGATTCAATGCATATCTCAAGATGGTTGGAGTAGGATTCAATTTTTTCCCTCTTCTCTCTCCCATTCTTCCTATATATTGTAATAGAGGGGCACATTCAAATGGTTGGTGGTTGTTTCTCTTCTTCCTCCTCTCTCTTTCTTCCTTAGAGTCGAATGCAGAGTCTAAGCCTCCTCTCATGGCTTTGTGATGGAATTTTCTTGCCTCTTTCCCATTGATGGTGCACTGTGTAATATTTTGGAGCAATAAAATTTGTTTTGTGATGCATTTGTCCATCCTTGGCTTATTTTGTTATCTCTCCTTACCTCTCATTGTCGCAGAGTATATTGTGCATACTTTTGATGTCTATTACAGGTCCTGGGAGCTATGTTTGATGGGTTTCGAAGTGGTGTCTGTGTGAAATCTATCTCTGGTCTATGGTGTGTTTTGTCCACCCTCTCCTCTTCTCACCTCTCTCTGCTTCAGGAAGTCGGGTCTATGATCATCCACTTCCTTTTCTAGTGTATCACTGCTTAGTGTAGGCTCTTTAACTCTCTCTCTCTCTCGGTCTCCTTGGAACAGTTAGATTAGGATTAGTTAGATTCTGCCTGTACTAGAGTAGTCTGTGGAAGGTAGTTAGGAAGAAATAATCGGCTTTCTCTAGAGGGCCATCTCAGGTTTGCAATTCCCACAGCTTGAGAGATGGTCCCATGTTATACAGATCACACCAAATGACCCTACCTTAGAAAAGCATATCTGAAGGCCATTGGGGGGTGTTGTGATTTTGCACTAATAGTTTTGGCACACCCGATGGGACCAAAGAGGTCTTCCACTTCATTTTTTTCAAGTTGGTGTGTTCCTGTGAAGATTTCAACCTTTGGAGGCATTTTTAAACACATCTGGTGACTCCATATGGTTTACAACCTATCTCTTAAGTTGTATACTTTTCTCTCATTCACTTTCATCCATTCTTCTTTCCATCTCTTTCATTCTTTTGCATTCCATGAATTTGTGCAATCATGACTTCATTTCCATCATGGAATTCACACTTGCAACAGCAAAACAATCCACCTCCAATATGTTTTACAACTCCTTCAAATCAGCATTTTGAGAAAATTCAAAATCAGCATGTCTACCCCTATGAGTATTAGTACCAAAATCAATTTGGCTATGAATATTTCCAAAATTAGGGGTATGTAAACAATGAAGACAATCAAATGCAAGATGTTGGTCTACTGGAGAAGACCTAAACAATGGAGATTGGTATGGTTCAGTCAAGAGCTACAACTCAAGTGAAGGCGTTCAAAATTGGTTAAAGGGAATCTTGTTCATGGGAAGGCCCGTTTCCAAGAAACTACAGCCCTCAAGATAAGTTGAACTTCATGATTGGAATGCTTCCCCAACTCACACAATGGACTGAGGGGATAGAAGCATATGAGCAAAGTCTGAATCAACCTTTTCAATGGGTAAGTCATTCAACAGATCCTTGTCTTTCTTTTTCTCCCTCTCAAGATTTATTGTTGCAGCAGTGCCAAGCTTTAAGCCCAGTATATGCTTCCCCAGGTGTGAAATCCATCCCTCCATCCCCTAGTCTTCCATCCCATCTCATTTTCCCCCCGCTCTTCTCTTCCAAATCCAAATTCACTCCACAAGAGTCGAATGAAATACCTTCCCCTCCAAAGAAACAAGAAGTTTCACCTCCCCACCACCACAAATAAATGCACAACTGGTTGAATCCCAACCCACTCTTCCTCTTGCCTTCCCAATTCCATGTGGTGAAGAAGAAATTGTAAAAATTAGTCAAGAAGGACAACAAGAAGAAGAAGTGGAAAAAGAAGAAATGATCAAGAGGTTAGTAAGCATGGCTCTCAAATTTTGGATAACAAAGATCCCCTTACTGGATGGGCCTACAGAGGAGGTAAGTGTTAAAGGGCCAGTGGTGGATATGGCTAAGTTTGTAGCAGCAGAAGTGGAACAAGAAGATTAGAAATTAGTTTGCTCATAAAGTAGTGTCCATGTTGGTGCCTTGTTTGAAAGGAACACTGATCCAATTCAAACCACACAACTAGTCCAGGCAGAGGAAGAACAATCAGCTCCAAGTCCCATTGAAGAGGAGCAAATGGAAGAAATTAAATCAGATTTTGTAGTAGCAGAAGAAGAAGGCATCATTGGAGATTTCTTGCTTTCATTCGAAGGGCTTGATTTGGTTAATGAATCCATGATGAAGGAAAGCTCTAAAAGAGATCTTGGAGTCCCAACTGGTCCTCTAGAGCAGGAAATTGAAGAGTTTGCTTTGTCAAAATTCATGCTAGAGGAAGAGGTCACTCAAGAGCAAGATTGTCTTCAAGCAGCAGAGGAAGGAGAAGCTGCTCCAAATCTAAAAGAAGAGGATTGCATTCCAGTTGTGAAGGAGAAAAATGTAGATCCAAAAGCTATGAGCAAAAAATAGGCCATAGAATAACCTTCAGTTCTTCCTCTCACCTCATCTCTCTCAAACTCTAATGTTGAGGAGGAGTTTGATATTTCAAACTTCATGTTTAAAGATGAGGGAAAATATGGTGAACAAGTTACAAACCAAGAGGACACCATGGAAGAGGTTGAACATTTGCAGCAGAACAATAATGAGGCAATGTATTTGTCTGATTTAGAGGACTGTTTTGATGGAGAACCAATTGAGTTTCTATTATTTTCTCCTCCTTCATCAACCTTCCAAGCACATGAGCCTACTGTCATGGAGGGGAATATTCACGTGCAACATCCTGCACTCCATAATGTCCCTCTGAAACCAAGGTTGGAAGATCTTGATCTTCCATGTTCTTCACAAGAGGAGGAAGAGAAAAAGCAAGGAGATGTCATCATCTCTCTCTCTCACCATCCATCCAAGAAGATCTGCAAGAAGACTCCATTTTTGGATTGGAAAACTAGAGCAAGGGGCACATTCAAAGGATCATAACCGTGCCCAATCAGGTACTTGGCTTCATTGGAGCCAAGGGAGAAGCCAAAACCAATCATGCCTACTTCAAGGCATGAGGATGAGTATCAAAGTACCAATGGTCACCATTAATACCTCCAGGAGTCCAATGCAAATCAGCTTAAAGAGGTATTTTCCATTAATGTTGATACCTTGATGATTTGGGTGGAGGACCAGCTTCTTATCAGTGTTCCACTCACACCAACAACCATGTTCAGTGCCAAATCAGTTGCATGGCTGCCATTTTTTAGGAAAGGAAGCTACTTATCCCTGCCTGTAGTAGGCTTTGTTTAGCCCCTTTTCTCTCTGGTTAGTTTAGGAGTAGGAGTAGACTTTGTTTCCAGTAGAAGAAGTGCTTATGCACACTCTGCATGTCTCATTTGAGGCATGTATGATTTTGTATTTATATATAAGTTTTGTTCATTTTGCTCTAAGGGTGCATAAGACCAGGCTCTTCAGTATTCAAGGTAGGAAGACTCATAGTTATTTGTATCATTTGCTAGCTCCAAAAAAAGAAGAAAATGTAAAGCAACTTAAGTTGTTTCGAAAAAATCCATTTTAGGGACAGATGAAAACCCCAGGGTCAGATAATTTTCTACTCTCAGAAGCCTTATTTTAAGACTTCTCATGAAAATTAAGAGTGCACAAGTGCGTGCAGGCTCAGGGTCAGGAAGAGATCAGCAAGGTGGGCAATCGGGGTTCATTTTGAAATAAGGGTCAGTACCATGCCATCATTCTTGACCCCATGCCCAACGGATATGACAAGGCAATTAGTCTTTTCATCTAGCAGGTAGATACCCCTCTGAGTCGCCAAACTGTTATCCATATTATTCCCCCCAGGTAAAATAGGATCATCCACGACCCGACACAGAAGAAGCCAGAGAAATCACGTTCAAATCATGTGAACAAGTTGCAGAGGGACTCTACAATGGAGTGTCGGGGCCTACAAAAGATCAAACGACCCTGTGCAATAAAGAAATTCAGAAAATGGCTCTATCGAATGAATCTGGGCCTTAAATCCATTCTACATATTTCTGGCAGGCTCAGAAATGGAATAGCAGAGTCGGAGCATGAAGCTGAGCGGTGTCAAAGAGGCCAGAGCTTCAAAGAGAAAGAAGCGGAAAATTTTCGAGGTCTTCGGGCTCTCAAAACCACTCAGAACGAGCCTCAAATTGACTAAGTATGGAGCAGACCGCGGACGCTGCCAAGTGTCAAAGTGATGCACCTCCAAAGATTAAATCCCAAGAGGCAAACTCGAACAAGTGCTAGGCCCCCATGTTTCCCAAGTCCAAAGTGGGGACAAAGTCAATAGAAGTCAAAAGGATGATAGGGCGGGCCTCAAAAGAGATTAAGTATAAAGAACCAGCAGAAGCCCCCATGTGTCTCATTAGTGTGTTTTTGAAAGAAAAATTTGGAGGCAGCTACCAAATGAGCGCAGGCTCACCACGTGTCCCAAATTTTAAAAAGGGAAAGAGTCAGGTTTGAATAGTCAAAGCAGAGGCAGGCCAGTGGAAGGTGTCAAGTGTCAGCATGATGCCATTTCAAAGGTAAAATTAGGGGTGGGTTCTCAAATGCATGCTAAGCCTCCACATGTCCAGAGTCAATCATAGGGCTCTGCCAAACAAAAGGAGACTTATCCAAAACACAAAAGAAACAACAGAGGCCACGGAGGGTGCCACATGCCTCACCGATGCAATTTCAAAGGCACAACCCAAAAGGTAGTTTCCAAACATGTGCGAAGCCGCCACATGTCTCGAATCGGACACAGTACCTCTACCCACGAAAAAGACTCAGGAAGAATACAAAGGAGATAGGGAAACCTGAAGAGGCTGCCACATGTCAGTCTGGCACTATTTCAAGAGTGAAGGGTAGGGGCTGAATCTCAAAGATGCGCAAAGCTACCACGTGGCCCAGTATAGATAGACTCTTTAAATATTGTGTGCCCACGACCTAAAAAATTCAAATGGCCGTATCTTTCAACTGGAGAATCAGAGTTGGGTGGGAGAAGACTTTCTAGAAATTTCTCGACACCCTCTATGCCTTGGGAACATAAAATATAATTTTGGGAAGGCTCTGGTAGGTGAAAACTAGTAAAAAGGCTGCCAGGCCATTAACACAGAATATGATCTCTTCAACTACCAGATCCGATTCGATTTGATCCGTCTGGGAACCAGAAGTGACATATTGTGGGTGGATTTACAAAAGGCATTGATATTCAGTGGTTGAGCTTTCAAAATGGAATGCAATGCGTATCTCTGGATGGTTGGAGTAGGATTCAATTTTTTCCTTTTTTTCTCTCCCATTCTTCCTATATATTGTAATAGAGGGGCACATTCAAATGGTTGGTGGATGTTTCTCTTCTTCCCCATCTCTCTTTCTTCCTTAGGGTCGAATGCAGATTCTAAGCCTCCTCTCGTGGATTTGTGGTGGTGTTTTCTTGCCTCTTACCCATTGATGGTGCACTGTGTAATATTTTGGAGCAATAAAATCCATTTTTTGATGCATCTATCCATCCTTGGCTTATTTTGTTGTCTTTCCTTACCTCTCATTATTGCAGAGTATATTGTGCATACTTTTGATGTCTATTACAGGTCCTAGGAGCTGTGTTTAATGGGTTTTGAAGTGGTGTCTATGTGAAATCTATCTCTGGTCTGTAGTGCATTTTGTCCACCCTCTCCTCTGCTCACCTCTCTCTGCTTTAGGTAGTTAGGTATGTGATCATTCACTTCCTTTTCTGGTGTATCACCACTTAGTGTAGGCTCTCTCTCTCTCTCTCTCTCTCTCCTCTCTCTCTCTCTCTCTCTCTCTCTCTCTCTCTCTCTCTCTCTCTCTCTCTATCTCTCTCTCTCTCTCTCTCTCTCCTCTCTCTAGACTTCGATCTCTCTTCCTTCTCATGCTCCTTCTCTCTCTTGGAACAGTTAGATCAGCGATTGTCTATTATTCCACCTGCACTGAGAGTAGCTCTATGGCAGGTGTTAGGAAGCAAGAACCAGCTTCTCTCTAGGAGGGCCATCTTCAAAGTTTGCAAGTTCCCACAAGTTAAGAGAATGGTCCCCATGTTATGCGGATACAACCTAAATTGACCCTGCCCCTAGAAAAAGTAGATTCTGAAGGCCATTTGTGAGGGCTGTTGTGATTTTACACTAACATATATTATTGGCCAACCCTAAACCCGTGACTGTTGTGTACTATGTCAAACGCTATGTGTGAATTCAGCAACATGTTTAATCTTCATCACTACACCTGGGTCATGGCCTATATATGTCACAAGAGACCTTCGCCCTGTTCTCCTCATGGGGTTTGGATCTTGTGGGAGAGATCAATCCCCATTCTTCACAATGCCATCAATGGATTATAACCGCTACTGAATACATCACACTAAATGGGTAGAATCCATTCCACTCATTTCTACAAAAGCCGAGAAAATATGTGAATTCATCAATCACTACATCATTTGTCACTTAGTGTCCCCTCACTGCTCATCACTAAATAACGAAAAGCAATTCAAAATAAAAATCTATGAAAAAAATTTTGTGGATGTTTTGGCATTCAACTCGTTTTCTGTAACCCTATTACCCCACAAAAAAAAAAGGGCTATCAAGCAGCAATCAAACCATAAAACACTTGAACAAATTTCTTATGGAATAGTGACGATACTTGGAAGGCTAGAATTTAGCTACGTACATTCATTTCACTGGGGGCTTTATCGCCTTAGTATTCACCTTGATACTACCCACACCTTTCTCTCTGGTCTACTGTACGAGTTTGTCTTGCCTTATTTGAAGTCCAGATTCATCTATTACACTCACTACAAGACATGATCAACATTGATCACTTTTGTCGGGCCCGTTGGCACCCAATTTGAGTTATTAGACGGAGCTACCGAGGTTGTATCAATTGCTTCTTAATCATCTCCAAATTTCTAAAAAGTTTATCAAGCGTGCCTACGAAAAACATGTCATAATGAACCTTCCATTTCAGGAACATGGTTTTGAAGGAAATCAAATGGTAAAAACCAATAGAGAAAAGTAAATGAGGAAAAATTTTCCTCTAATTTGGTGGGACCTATATCAGTACTCATGCTATGCGCTCAGGGGTGTGATCATTTATTCAAGGAAAGGGAAACTACCTAATCCCCTCAAAAACCTGCCATCATCGACCAGTTATGGTTGAAATGTGGGTCCTATATAATTTTGTCTATTGAACACTGTGCTGAGGCAGCGTTAAATTAAATATGACCGGGGGCGGAGAAAAAGAAAACGAATAGTAAGTAGAAGCCTCTTCTCCCTAAACAAGAATCATGGGTTTTCTAGTCATGTTCATCCTTATCTTCATATGGAGTACACGGCTCTACTCATGGGAATGATTTTCCATTTTTTGGATACTTTTTGTCTTTTTCCAAGATGGAATCTCATGGTGTTCATTCAATTGAAACATTTGTTTCATAGTTAACATGTGTGTTATGGTGTTGTCTTTTAAACAAGAACCTAATCTTCCTGTATAGTCCTTTTCCATGACCTTACACGTCTCCCAAATAAATAGGATTCAATCGTGATTCAAATTCTAGTAAAAATATGCAATCCATTAAAAAGGACATATCTCCCTCATTCACCCCCGATATAATAGATTACCTCCCTCGAAGGACAAAGCTATATTAAGTATTCCAAAAATACAATTGAAATATTCAGAAAGCTGCCGCATGAAGCTTCATGAAAACCTCAGAGATAAATACTTATCCCAATAGAATTGTCGCATCGACTCAGTCTATCAAAAAACAAAAAACAAACTAAGAAAATTATAAAATTTGTGTCATGGATTTGCCTTATTTTGACATGGGCGTCGTTTTCGTTAAACATATTGTAGTCCATAAGTTACCGCCCACCAACATGTTCTACCGCGTGTGCCTTTTCCAGCTATATTCCTTATTTTCTCAAGGGATCAC